>WBMW01005311.1:43624-110971 GCA_013396635.1 Penelope pileata
AAGGGGGAGGGAAAGGAAAGAAAAGGAAGCAGGGGGAGACAAGTTGGGATTTTTCCCTCTCTCTCTCTTTCTCTCTCTGGATTTTTTTTTTTAATACTGTTCTGGAGAATTCAAAGCAAAACAAAGAAACTGCCTCCTCTGGGGTTGTCAGTGAGAAAGGACGAGTTGTGCAACTGGTTTGGGATTTGCAAGAGGGCGAGGGGGTGGGGATCAGAAGAAGGTGCAAAGCCACAGTGTGAGTGCGAGTGTGCGTGTAAAGGGCGTGTGTGAAAAACTCCTTCCAGCACCCCATTCCGCTGGCTGTTATTTATGTTCTTGTTGTTATTCACTTTGCTGTCATCTATTTTTCAGACCTTTCTGCATCTAAGATGGNATGGTGCCTCAGCCTTTTCCCACCTGCCTTGTTGCTGCTTGCTGCTGCTCTTCTTGGTGTCTTCTGTGCCTGTCACCTGCCATGACCTCGGCCAGGACATGCTGTCCCCGGAGGCCACCAACTCTTCTTCATCATCCTCCTCCTTCCCCTCGTCCTTCTCCTCTCCTTCCAGTGCGGGGAGACACGTGCGGAGCTACAATCACCTCCAAGGAGACGTGCGCAAGAGGAAGCTCTACTCTTACAACAAGTACTTTCTCAAGATCGAGAAGAACGGCAAGGTCAGCGGCACCAAGAAGGAGAACTGCCCCTTCAGTAAGTACCGCTCCGGCGCCGCGGCACCTCCGGCCCCGCGCCGCGCCCCCGGCTCCGCGGGGAGCTCCCGCCGGCCCGGTTCCGCCGATATCCACGGCCGCATTTGTTTTGCAAAGGGCTTCGCAGAGCACAGTTTGTTTCTTTGCCTGGTAGAAGAGCAAATTAGAAAGATTTGTGAGGATGTGGCGCGGAGCGTGGGGGGGGGGCATTGTCTCCCGAATCTGAAAATCATTATCCCCTGTCATTAAAGCGCCTTGACGAGAACGCTCTATTACAACAATGCACCGATCTCCCCCACGCACACACTCCTCCCCGCGCCGCAGCAGCGCTGTCCGCCCGCGCTCCCCCCGGGACGGCGCTGCTCCTCGGGGCGGGAGCGCCGGAGCTGCTCCATGCGAGCGGCTGCGGCGGGACCCGCGCGGACCTCACACGCATCGCATTGTCAGTCTCTGCCCTGAAAGAAACGCTTTCAAAGTAAAAGTCGTGCGGCTGTTCCCATGACTGTGTTTTCGAGCTTTTCTGCGAGACTAGTTCGGCTTTTAGTAATAGCGTGCTTCTGGTAATGTATTTCTGGCTGTCACTGCTAGAAATGTACACTTTATTCGGTTTTCTTGCCTGTGTAGTCTCAAGCTGTAGAAACCGTAGTAAATCACGATATATTGCATTGTAACTCTTACGTGACCGCGTCCCGCTGCTGAAGCGTGCAGGAAAACTCAGCTCTGTTAGGCAAGTATCGGGGAAGCTCCGGCGGTGGAGCACCGCTCCTTGGTTCTGGGGGTGCTTTTCATAAACCAGATAAACCTGGGATAAATCTTCTGTTAAATTAAAACAGCTTAAAGAGCCTTAAGTAGCTCTCTTGCTAGCTGATGTAAGAAGTGTGGAGTTCTCCAGCAGGTTGTCCTTGTGTGTGATAGACATTGCTGTCAACTCTATGTTTCTGTTAAATACCCATAATATAGGCATAGGAACAGGAAGGAGGGGGCTGATGTATGATATGTCACTGCTTCACTTGCTCCACCTTGCAACTTTGCACTCTATCATGTGCTTAATGTTTGTAAGGGCTCTAGACGTCAAGGCAGCTGTATCCGACCACCTCCCTTTTATATCACATAGAAAACCAAATTCTCAAAAAACAGAACTATGTTGAAGGCTTCACTTAGACAAGTCTGTGTAGAACTAGATCCTAGCACTGTGTTTCTTAGATCACTTTTTCTTTTTTTTTGTAGAGGATAACATGATTCCCCTAATATGGGATTCTGCGAGCATTGTATGCTTCTCTGAAAACACAGTGTCACACTGCATAGAATATTGCTGCAGCAAAGGCTGTAAGGAGCCCAACCTGATGACAGTGCATTCAGAGAATTAAATGTTCATCCGAGCAGCCCCATGTAGCCAGCAGAACTGTACAGCGAGTCAAGTTGTAGACACACACAAGTTTTTGTGAGATCCTGCCAAAAAGGAGAACAAACTGAAATGCTCATGTGCATCTTTCTACTTTCAGTCTACATGCAAGAACAACTCTGTAACCATGGAATATGATTTGCTTTTCTTCATTTTCTAGTCAATGCATCAGAGAGAGAATTGGCATTCTTGGTGATGTCATGGTTATTTTTTCACATCTGCAGAGTATCTACCAAAGGGGAGAAGAATGCATTTCATACAAATGCAAACCAATTGCTATGTTATACATAGTTGTATCCTGTCTCTCAAGTTTACATGCAGTGGAGGAAGGACTCCTGTCGCGCTAAAGTGTGCAACTTTCTAACCCCACTTACACCACACTGTGCACATGTTTACATGCAGAATAGTTAGGCTTTTGCTAGCAGAAGATAGGTCAAACAGTTGTATCTTCCGCTTTTAAAACTTGCTATAATTTTCAGTGTGAAATTGTGTTTTCTGTAAAAGCACATAGGCTGAGACCGCTTAAATAGGCATTTACTGTGTCTCAATTTCAAGGATGTCTGCATAGCAAAATGTTGCAAGTGACTCACAAAATCTATACTTTTCATCCCTTCCTGTAGCTGTGCAGTCAGAACACTGCTATAATCCCCAGCTGGACTGATTCCATGCAAATATGTGGTATCATTAAGATAGTCTAAAATTCTTGATAACATGTGAACAAATTTCTGCCACGTGCAGAGAGTTAGCCAGCCAGCTCACTAGGTTGTAGCCCCTTTAACATTAAAGCTCACTTAATCTCTAAGAGAAGTTCCTCCTTTGATACTACGCTTTCCTAAACATATAACAGTGACTACTGGCACACAAGGCTATGTTTGAAATCTAATTTGGGGGCTAATTTTCTTTTTCTCATATGCTAATGTTTAAAATCCATTTATGCTGAAGTAAAACCTTATCTATAGTGCTCCAAGATCACTACATGTTGCATAATTAGACAACAGCTTTCATGGCTGGCTGCCAGTTAAGCACTGTCAAGTAAGAAGAACAGTTGGAGAAAGTCAGCATAAACACAGAATTTAGTCCCTAGCCTTTAAAATGGTTCAAGAAGCATTCATAGACTTGCTCTGTAAGTATTATGTAGAGTGCACTAAACAAAAGTTTACTTTGGCAGATGTTTTCCGACTTGATTGCCTGGAACTTTTCCATCAGCCTTTGTCTACCTACAGAGTAATGGGAACTGAGGTGGCTTCTGACCGTGGCGTCGGGAGGCTGGGAGGACTTTCAGCATTTAGCAGAGCTGGAGTGTGTCTGCCAGTAGATATAAGTAGAACACTCTGCAGGTTTTGTTCTGTTGTTCTTGCAGCTGACATTTTGTCCTTGAAATGCAGCAGCTCAATACTAGCTCATCCCGCAGCACCACAGCTGTGAAGCCCCTTGGTCCTGTTTGTACTGGGGACGTTTGCATGCATGAACCAGGACAACTGTACTGCTTTCTGGAGACTTGAAGTGTTTGTGGGGGAAAAACAAACCCCAAAAAAACTCTGAAGAGTAATCAAATAGCTTTTGCTGCAACTTGACATCTGGAATGACCAACAGGAGCTTTAGCCTTACATAAAAATGGAGAGAGAGTTGCACGTGTGCAGATTCTGACCTGATCTGCACTTAGAAAGATGGCAAAAGTCTTTGGGTTTAATGGACGGCATCTGCTGGGGCCACACAATGTATGGTAAACTAGTGCAGGAAACTTGAATGTATTTTTCAGTATTATGCTATTTTTAATCGACATTTAAGGCAAGTGTAAACAGTGCTATGGAAGCTCATGAACTTCAAATTTACAGCGCAGATCTTAGTTAGGTGAAGAATGGTAACACAATGTGTGGTGCTTAATTAGCACCAGCTAACCTGCAGTCTGCAGCGGGTGTTCTGCCTGAACAAGGATTGCAGGATCAGGCCGTTAGATAGGTACGTGTTCAGGGAGCAGAGTCGATGTCACTGAGACTGCACGTTAGTGGGAAGCGATTCCTGCGGGCTTTGGACTAAGCGGTGCTCTGCAAAGCCTACAGTAGGTGGCGGCACAGCCACTGCCTGGTGTCACCTCCTCTAGAAGTAGGAGATGGGCTAGAAGTAGGGCTAGATCCTCAGCTCCATGTGTTGATTTAGTTCAAGCAAAGCTAAAAGAGCTTACTCCACCTGAGAGGCTATTAATTGGCTCTCTGAGCATCCAAAGTGTATTAATCCAAACGGAGCAAAGGCTCTGCAATTGCAGAATAAGAGCATTCCCAGGGAGAGCTAGCATGAAATAATTAGCTACTGCTCACAGGCTAATCTGTTCCAGGCTTTTTCCCTGAGTATGCAATTATCTTTTGTATATGGCTTTAGGATCTCCTAAAGCCCCTGATAGTCTTTGGTTTTGCTTTAGTCCGTGCTGGACTGGGTTAGCAATGTAGTGAATAATAGCAAGAAAATTTTGAGCCCTGTTCTGTAGCCCGAAAGATCACAGCCACCCTAACTGCTAAATATACTGAACGTTACTGTTGAAGGTTTTGTGTGTGCATGATATGTAAAAACATACATATTTATGATATATATTGGATTGTATACACACAAATAGCACTGAAGTCTTCTGATGAAGTATATTCAACTCAATCAGTTTTATTAGTGTACCTCAAATCTTAACAGGTACATTAATCTCAGATATACAGCTCAAAACAGATAAGAATACTTAGTGAAGTATGTTCTTTTTCTACCAAACTTGTTCAAGCTAGCCATTTGGGGTCATCAGCTCCTCACAAACTGCTGTTTGCAAATTAGTGTGAGAACTTTTCTCCATTTTTTCTAAAGACTGATTAGTAGTCGTATCTGTTTTGTTGCTTTACTTTATTTCATTTTTTTAACTATTAGAAAAAGATTTAAATAGAAAATAATACTGTCTCAGTGAAGAAATTTGAAACTTGTATGTTTTCTTTTTAAATATGAACATCGTATGTTTTATGGACATGATTTCTCACTTTAAGTCTCTTTTTTTTCCCCCACGGAGCTCAGTTACATAATTTATAACCAGCAGTGTACAACCTTAGGCACTTAGGATTTATGAATATGGAAAGAATTGTTCTATTTAATGTCTACATGACATTTTCCTGTTACCCTCACTGCATTCCTGCCTTGTGGACCCTCCATGCTGGTGCTGTAGCCCTATCATAAATCTGTTCAAAATATACAGGTGTAAGAAGTCTTTTTGTCATCATAAATCAAACCTATAACCACATGCAAAAAAAAAAATAAAGAGGGGCAATTGAAAGCTTGTTCTTCTTAAAAACTCAGATGAATGGGAGCAAGAGACATGGCTCTGAGATGCAATGCTGCTGTTTTGGTGGGATGATTCTCAGGTACGGCTCACTCTAAACTTCCCTTGAAGATGGCGTTAGCTCACTGAGCTCTCTAGAATGTGCTTACGCTTTTGAAACATCTTGGATGCATTTGCTCGTAGGATAAGATACTCTGTTTTGAAATAGAGCATTTTAAGATGACTTTCAGATGTCCTTGAGCTATGTGTTTTAATAGAGGCCTTTTCATTTCAGATGGGAGTTTGATTGGATTCTGCAGTAGGAAAGTTTTCATTTCTTCCGCTGAGCCTTTCATTTTGGAGAAGTAAAAACTCTTCTATCTGCAAGTCTTTTTAAGCTGTATGTCTTAAGAGCAGCAGAACTTGTATGAACACAGAGCAACATTCTCCACTTAAGGATATTTCCTCATATTTCTTCTGAGAAAGTAATACAATCCCATAAGGAAGATTTTTAATAGGGAAAAAGTCATTGTAATCAATGTTGAATTTTTGTTCATAGGCCTGATATTTGAGATGATAGCAATAGTGTCAGCAAAGCAGAGAAGCGATTCAGTCAATTTTGGTTTTCTTATAATGCTACTTTCATGGCTTGTTTTTGTTTTTCTGTTTTCTGAAGAGTTTTCTGATTCAGGCTCTTAGAGTCCTTTCCTCACCAAAAGTTTCAGGTTGCACATCTCAAGCACTTGCTAACATTCCTTGTAGTTGCCATAAGATACGGAACTAGCTTATCCTTATATTCTGGGCTTTATCACCTGGTAACTTCTGATTCTTTCAAGAGTACAAATAGTTTGAACATTTATGAGCTTTAACAGCCAATTTCTTGCTTCAGGCTGTGGATAAGAAATTATCAAATGAGAAATGGGGGATGCACTTAGTAATGTGAGCACGTGTGTAGGTGGTATATTGGTAGGTATATTAGTACCACTAGTCTAACTGCATATACTTTCAAACAGGTTTTCCTTCTTTTGCTTCAACAACTCATTTTGAATCAATATTTTAATATCTTGCAGCCTTTCATTTTTCACATAGTTTGAATGCAAAGAAGTACGTAATGATATTTGCAGCCATTGGTCTTGTGAACTGAGAAGATCCTTTGCTAGCAGTAGTAATTGCTTTTGTTGCTACAGCCAATTTGTTGTAAAACATCTCTGTTTGTTACAACATAGTAAAAAAAGGGAGACAGGAAACACCGTTACATGAAGTTTGAAAAGTCAGCCTGGGAAAGCTCTGTTTTTGTGAAGAAAATGAAAAGCTTCAGGGAGAGGAATGAGGAGGAAGTGGCTTACATTTTAATCACTGGATGGATATTAAAACTGAATTCATTAGCTGAATGGATTATTAAAACTGATTATGCTTCTTTGTGAGTACAGTGCAACAAATGGAAATTCCAAGGGAAAGAAAGGTTTGCAAGTGAGCCAGGTCACACACTAAATAATGGCTTTAAAGGCACTCTCTTTTTTTAAATTAAGTCACGTTCTTTCTTTGAACATTGAGTCCTAATTGCAACAGTAAATCAAAGAATACACTCAAAGTAGATTCCCATGTAAGGTGGACAACTGGACAGTGCCTTTTTACTGCTACTAACACGTGCATCCAATTACGGGGTTGATATACTCACAGTGTCAGCTGTAAAGCATTCCCCTATTTTATAGTCAGCCTGAAGAATTAATAGCCTGTCCCCTTTCACATTTACCTCTAAATAATCTGCCAGTAGTGTATATCTTCTACAGTTAAAGAGGAATTTTCACACACGTTGAGGCTGACTTTCAAGAAAAAAGAAATGTTGAAATTACACGAATGTTTCATTCCTTTGCGCCCTCTCCTTCCAATTTCTGATGTTGTGAAAGAGAGGAAAAGGTTACAGATACTATAAACATGAATTTTATATAAAAACAAAGATCTTTCGTAAACCTTGATTTAGTAAAGCAGTATGATGCTTACTCCTTTGATGACGGAAAACGTGTGAAGGACAAAGATTTTTGTGGTTCCTGATTCACCCTGCATAGGGAGCAGGAGTGAAAACAGTGTGAGCTGAGGGGTCTAGTTGCTTTTCTTCCATCACTGATTCTAGAGGTTCAAAACATAGCATAGAAGTAAAGGAAATATGAGTTTTCTTTCAGGTTTTTAATATACATCTGTGCAAGCTATAAAATGACTACAGTCTGTGGGAATTGGGAATTGAGGAGGGGACATTGAAGCATTTTGGAAGCATTCAGGATGTTCTTTTACTGCAGTTAAGTGATGATGCTACGTGGAGGCTAGGTATGGATCAGTGATATCATGCCTGCATTAAAGGAAGGGTGCCAGAGCAACACTAGAAAGGATGACAAGGAAGAAATGAGGAAAGCACATTTCACAAATAGGAGAGCAGAACACGACTAACCCCTTCTGGCAGCAGTGAATTTACCACCATTGAATCACCCATCTCGCTGCATCATCAGTTTGCTCACAGCCTGAACCTAAGAAGCCACAAACTCATTCAGATGCCTGTTGAGTTTGCATATAAGTGTGTAATCAGCATTGGGTTATAAATTCTCCGCATCCCCACTTCCATTCTGTCTTCTCTGATCCTATTCTATAGATACTATTTGGTATGCGCTCTGGCCTTCTCTTCTTTGTACTGTCCTCTTCCAGAGGATTAATAACGTGCTTTACTCTTAATGTCAAAGTCAGTACGGACTACTTGCAATCAGAAAGGTGGTCCCATTTGTCCTAGAAAGTAATAGAAGCAGCCACAAACAAACTTGTGTTTAAGAAGAAGAAAATTGGATATTTGGATTCTTCATTTTTTCTTCAGTTTTTCACTATCCTAGTACTATCCACTATATTTGTTACGAGAAACACACACCTAAAGGACATCAAGATATCCCTAGATTTGTGTTTTAATCTTTTGGATGTGAAATAGAGTATTTTTTATGACTGATGCATTTAATGTTATATGTTATATTTTGTAAGGTTTTAAGATATGTTTAAGATTTGATGTAGTTACACAGCAACAAGCTCATATATTCAATAACTGTTACTGCAGTGACCATGAGAATATATGCTCTAAGAGAGAATACAGGATTACAATAGTTAACATGAAGTAGAGTTTATAAGGCTGTAGTTTTAGTGCTGCTTTTTCAGAAAATTTTACATTTTAGGAGATGCTAAGCCTCTTGACATTCAATGAGACAGTCTTTGACTTCAACAGAACACATTTTGTTCACTGTGCATTTCCCAGACACTTGTTCTCTGTGGATTTCCTGGGAGTAAACAAGTGTAAATCAGGTTGATCTGGAAGTACCTCTCATCCATGTGAAGTATCTAAGACTTTGTGGCAGCTTTAAGCATAGCTAATATCATTGTATCATTCCCTCCCAGTCTCAGGAGAAGTAGTGCAGTGCATGTGGCCCATATCCTGATGACAGGACACCTTTCCTTTGTCAAAACGCCAGTGATAGTATCTGGAATACAGAGATTAATCACATACTCACTGGGAACACACAGCTGCAAAACTAATGGTAACATGAAAAAAAGCAGCAGAAATAAACCAGAGCTAATAAGCATGTGAGCAGAGCAGTGGCCACTTGTTGCTAGTCTGTTTCAAGGTCTATATCTGGATGCTCACCTGTTCAGATGCTGATAAGATAAGCTCCACTCAGATGCATGTATGATTTTGCTGCTACCGTTAGTAGGCATTTGGGGCAGAAGCAGATTATTTGGTGAAGGGGTTTGGCTAAGACACACCTGTGCGTAAACTGGAGAAGAAAGATCGTGCAACCTCAGTTTCACCAAGTGCTCTGTGGTAAAACCAGGCATCCAAACCACTGCAAGTTTGTATAATTATCAGTTTATCTGGTTGTCTTAGTTTCTAGCTGAGACAGAAGTTGCCTTTCTCATAGTGTCTGATATGAAGTTATGTTCTGGTTCTAGAAGAAACAAAGCTGACAACATACATATTGTTCATATTTGTTGCCTGGTAGCATCGACCAGAGCCAGGAACATTTCAGTCTCCCAGCTTCTTGTATCGCTCTGCCAGCAAAGGGGCTGGGGGGGACACAGGGAGCTGGGAAGGGACAGGACCAGGGCATCTGACCCGACTGACCGAAGGGATATTCCATACCATATGACATCATGTAAATACAAGGGAGGGGAGTTAGCAGGGGAGGGGCTACTCCTCGAAGACTGGCTGGATATCAGTCAGTGGGTGGCGAGCCTTTGCTTTGTGCATCATTTACTTTTGTGTATGTGTAGATATATTTACTGCTATTTTCTTTTACTTCCTTTCCTGTCTTAGTAGATAGCTCTTACCCCAACCCACAAGTTCTACTGTATTTTCTCCTAGTTCTCTCTCTCATCCCACTTGGGTGGGGGGGATGAGCGAACAACTGAGTGGGGCTTAGCTATCTGCTGGGTCAAACTACAACTCTGGTTCTGTCAGAACTAGCTTGGAAAGTTTAGCTTGTAACTAATGGAAGGAAATGATCAGTTCAGCTTTTTTACTTACAGGTAAAGATGCTGGGTGAAAGCACATGTATGCAAGCATGTTGATTATTATGAACAGTAATAATTACTGTCGTGCATATTACCTTTAATTGACAGAACAGCATCACCTCTGCTTCCAAAGACTCATGACCCCACACAGGCAATGACTCACTTCTTAGGGCAATGCAGTTACACCCTTTCTGGGGGCCAGAATTGGATTCAATTAAAGCAGTATTGCTCCTTCTCTTGGAAGTCAAGAAAGTCTGGTGAGATGCTGAGATTATGCAGACTGGTAACCTATCCATCCTGGTAATGACAATGTTTCCTATGGCCTACATACTTTGGGAAGTAATGCAGGATAGAGGAAGGGCGACAATACAAAAATCTCTGCTTCAAGTACTCTGCAGAGAAATGGGTCATTTGTCTTACAGCTTCAAATGTCCAGATAGCCCTCTTGTGGGAACTGGAACCCAACTCTGTATATCCTGTGGCATTTAGTGGTACTCTTTGGTGCTTTGTTTTCTCATACAGCACAAGCCAGTCAAGAACAGTGGCTGTCAATTGTTTCAAAGCTGGAGATAGTCGCATATTAAAAAGCTACAAGACCGAACCCACTGACATTTCTGAAAACGTTTTAGGATCACTATATGGAAGGTATAGAAAGATTACTACTAGTAAATGCAATATGTAAAATACCTTGCTATGGAGGTTTGGATGCGGAAATGCATTTCAGCTGGGTGATATACTTTGCAGAACAGCTAATCCTTCAAAGTTGCAACTGAAGTCATGAAATAAAAGATCCAACACCAGCATTCTTTGTAGAAGCAATTATTTATACAAATTTTAGAAAGGTTCTTAAAGATCATTGTGGAATTTTTGATTAAAACAAGGCTGAAATGCATAAGGGCTAGAAAAATGACCTGGAAATGTGGAACTAAAGGTTCATATCCTTCAGCACAAGAGGTGAAGATAGCCTGGGCATAAAGGGGGCTGTAGTGTACTTCTGAGTTGTCCATGCTCCTCCTGCTGATGGTTAAGCAACACAGAGGAGGAATCTGCTTACTTCAAAGGGAGAGGAAAGAAGACTGAATAATTTGGCACAAGGATAGTCTGTGGGAAGTAACTCGTGAGTATATGAAATGCCACAGAGTGATATATGTTGTGAAATATCAGGTCCTGTGTACGATTTTTGATCATTGTACTCCAAAATTTATACACGTATTTGACTTCAATCTCTCTTTGTCTCCTTACTGCTTATAAAATGTTTCCTACATGAGCAAGGCTCTTATGAAAACAAATTATTTGTGAAACACACCAGTAATGCTGTGATGAGTGCCAGAAAGAAAGCCCACCAGGAAGTTAATAATTCTCTTTCTAGAGGAAAGTTTGGATAAAAGGAATTGGAAGGGCAATTTTGTCATCTTTATAGAAGAGAAAAGAGTAACCAACTTCTTAATTCCAGCAAACTTGAGTGTTTATTCTTCAATCAGCAAAAAATTTCTATTTCCCTGGAAAATAAACATTCTATAGCTTCCCTTGCAAGCGCTGTCAAGATTACTCGACAAATTTGTTGCATAGCAAGAAACAAGTTAATGGCAAAACAGCTTCTAACAAAACAGCATGGGTGTAGCACAAGTTGGATCTGCCCTTCTGTCAAGCTGAGCTGAGACCTGGTTGTGCCACATGACCATTACAATCATAAAAGATGTGAAAATTGATTTTACTTTAAAGGTCTGAAAACAAGGATATTTCAGCTCAAGTATCTATATCATTTCCATGATCAAACAGTTAAAATAGCAATTTCAGTCTCTTTTCTTTAGTTAGGCCTACCAGTCAGAAAAAATTTGAGCATGTATTCTGCCTAATAATTTTAATATTTGGTCCTATTACACGTTCTTGAGAATACCTTATTTTCTCTGAAATATTTTCTGTGTCCTGGAGTATAGCTACTGGAATTATTTGTTTTTTACTTCTTTTCCTACCATCTTTATTATTGATATCTCCCCTTTGGTGTCATAGGCATTATTCTTTCACTTTAATTTATTACAGTTACTTTTACATGTCACAACTTCTCTTTGAAATGACAGCCATCCAAGTTAAAGTCTTTTTAACTTTAGTGAAAACATATAATGAGCCTGACACTTGGCTCATGTGGTATTAATCTGGTCTCTTGGTCATTTCTTCTGTGTCTCCTGCTGCAGTCTGCTCTGAAAAAGACGTATCTGCAGCTGGGGAGTACATAAGATTAACTTCCGCCTCTCTGTGGCTTCTTGCCTCAGACCACACACCAAATAATTCCTCAAAGCATTATCCAGATTTGCTCAAAATTCACCATGCTTGCTTTATTCGTTCAGTTCTGCCACACATGCATTTGCGGACTATGCTTGCAGCTGATTCTGCTTATGAAACAGGAAACATTTTGCAAAGATGAGGATTTAGAGAAAAATACTATTGTAAAATATCTATAATATTTTTTCTGTGGAAGTCTTTTCCTTGTGGTCTTGCTGATTTTATAAATGTACACAGTAGACCAGAAAGGTCAGCAAAAAGTAAGCTTTTTGTTTTTCAGCTGTACTCAGTGCATAACAACCCAACCTAGCCTGCCAGCACATACTGAAATCTAGTAACTGCTGTGTTCAAAATGAAATAAATAAAAAAAGGAAATGATAGTGTGTAGATTGAGAAAGATCCTTAGTGCTGCCGTAACTATTATATTCAATAGCACTACCAAAAAAAGCTGTTGCTGCATTGATGGAGTAACTCTCTTATCCAGGTACCTCCAAACCTCAATCACAGTATAAAATCCTTGAAAACGGAACCACAGATGTAAACAGTGTGAGCACTTGTGCTTGTACGCCAGTGCAGATGGAAGAAGTATCAGTAAGGATGAACATGAAAAGCAATACTTAGAAACATCTTACTACTTTTTGTTACCTTCTAATTAATATACAAAGTTATAGCTGAGGCTAGCAGACACTTCTCATTATGTCCATATGGAGGTGGGAATACATTTTTGGTGTTCAAATAAATATCAGTCTGGCATATTCTGATATTCATGTTGACTTTTCTACTAAATATTTCTAATAGTAATCAACAAAATACTTTTAATAGTAGTTTCAGAATCTTTTTTTCTCTAAACGCATGAGAACTAATCATTTTCAGAAATAGTTCACTGTAAGACCACAGGACACATCACTTGGCTTTTCACAGTAGCCAATCATAAACAAACATAATCTCTTCATTCACAGATGTGTTTTGTATCCCAGGCTATGGCTTTTCTACACACAAAATTCCCATTGCCTGGACATACTGAATGAATACTGAATCTGTTAAAGTTCTAACAACTGATGAACAGGCTTATACTTTCAAGTCTAATCCTTGGGTAGCTGTTGCTGTGAGAATCTCCAAGACCTTGCTCTACCAAGTTTATGATGTAAAACCTCTCACAACGTACAACATCCTGAAAAAAAAAGTAGAAATCTGTATTATTGCATTATTTACATACATGAGATTAATGCCTCCAGGCGGACCATGGCGTATGCCTTACCCAGCAGAGTATGACAAACGTTAGAGACTTGTAGATATCTAGGAATAATCTCAAAGTTTAGTCAGGTAAAGAATTTATCTGCTTCTCTAGTTCCAATAAATAACTTGCTAATGAATTCGAGTTAACATGACTTTGTAGCAGAGTTTCTTGTTGGTTGATTTGGGCTTTTGTTGTTGTTGTTGTTGTTGTTGTTGCGTTCCTCATCCAGATTTGTTTTCTGATTTTGAAGGAGAGCTTATAATCACAAGTTGTATGTCACAAGCCACTAAAAGTGTCAAAATCTTACATCACGCCTTTGGTGGCTAGTTAATCTCTCCTCCTCTCCCTCAGCCCCCTACCCCTCCTCCCTTTTTTTTTTAAAGGAAACAGACTAATTCACTTAAACATAATGAGAGACATGCCTGCCATAGCCTACTTTTTAAACAGTGTCAGTCCAAGTAAGATCTGTCTTATTTCTTCACCTCCTTTTCTTGGCTCCACCAATTAAACAGAAAGCTGAAAAATACAGGTTTTTATGGCAGAGCTATTTCATATGTCAAATGAGAAATGGAAGATGCCATTTTCATAACAGAAGTATATGCAAGTTTTAGGGTAGTGAAGTTTTTATTTTCCTTGGGGCCTCTCCTTCCAAACTATCATCAGCAACATGCAGAAGATAAAACTCTATGCTAAATAGGGAGACCAGATGTATGTCTAACCTCTTGCCCCCATTTTTCTAATTGGCTTCCATTAGGAACAAAAAATGAAAATCTCTAAACAAAAATAAGTGATATGGTAAGGTGAACTTTTCAACTGCATTACAGCTCTTTACAGAATGGCAGTGTTACAAAGTCCTGTATTAGCCTGACAGAGTGTTTTACTGCAGTAATGCTTCTATACTTGGAGCAGTAACTCCATGTTCATTTTTGAAAAGTAGTGGCAGAGATTGCAGTAAAAATGAAAGTAAAATTCTCACTTGTTAAAGAAAATCTATAAATACCATGCTACAGATCTTAGGTTTGCTGTTCAGTGTTACGCTTATTCATCTCTATAGACTTTAGCTAACCAAACCTCAAAATACAGCTATATTTCTTCCTATTCCAGAGACAGAGACTGAGGCAGAACATTTAAAGACCTGGATTTTTTCTCTTTTATCTTTGGTCAAGCTTATTCTGCACTAAATCCCTGGACTGATTATTCTACTCTGTTCCTAATTCTGTGTTCACAATACAAGCGATGATGTTAATGTTCTTAAAAGAAAAGGGAATTAAAGGGTGATGTTTAATTGTTTAGGTTTTATAGCAGACTATGTCTTCAACATAGATGTACATGTATGAAAGAATAAATGATGACTTTGACACTAGTTAAAGAAAGTAGAAGTTTACAGAAGTGACTGAAAACAGATGATAAACAATTGTGTGCTGACAGAGATACTGGAAGGTAACTTCTGTTGGTCAGAACACCCTTCAACCACTGGATATGAGGAAATTAAAAATGCTTGATAACAAATTGTCCTTAATGAGCAAAGCCAGGCACTATTGGTAATCCATAAGCTATTGTTTGGAAGATATGACTTTGGGGAGTTGATTTGTTTTGTGATGAAAGATAAATATTCTAAGTGCTGCTAATTTATTCACTGCTGATATCAGATGAAGAGAGTCTGTCCTTCCAAGAGTACACTGTCTGAAAACCAGCAGATTTTGCATATGGATTATAAATTCATAATTTTAATTGCTTCCTTCTTGCACTGTTAAGCTTTTGTGGAGGCGTTAGTGTTGGAAAAATTTAACTGAAGTAACATCCTGGAACAAAAGAAAATTGCCTACAGAAGGACAGGAGAATTACATCTGATATTTTAAATTGAAGAGACTATTGCAATCAGGGATGCAGGGATTTGAGTGGCTAACTGTTAAGGCACTTATAAACCTAAGACAGGGCAGTCTTTACCAGAAGTAGAGGAGAAGCCCTCCAGCAATTTGTTATAGCTCCTCTGCTCAAGTTTACCAAATCTCATCAGCTATCGTGAGCAATCCATAATTTCCCTTAAGCAAAATCACAAAGTTTAACTCTACTGGCTTAACTGCAAGATACTGTCTAAAGCAAGTGTACTCTGAAGAGTTTGGAGAGCAGCTAAGCTCTATCTGGGGATGGTGATGAGCTGCTGGAGACTGAAGGATTTTCTGCCAATGCAGGAAAGAAAATCTTCACTTCTGCTGAAATCAATTATATTGGAATTTCTAGACTTTTCAGCTGCTGAGACCAAAAAGTTTCCAGAGACAGTGAGGTTAGACTTCATTATGTTGTAGCCAGGAAGAATTTTACAGTATACTTTTTCGAACCTTTGAAATATCTGGTCTTGCCTTTGAGAGAGGTAGGACAAAATCACATCAAGTCTGACTGATACATAATTGTTTTTCTTCATCATTCAAAACAGAGACCCAGTATTTTTTAGAAGGAAAAGAGTAAAAAAGAGTGCTAACAGGAGTTTCATTTGATATAAAATCACCAGAATCATTTAGATTTTCAACAGAGAGGACAAGGTTTTCACCCTGTACCTAAGTGCAGAAGTCCAGAACCTCAGTTATGTATTTCTCACATTTCTTTCAAGTTGGCAATGCAAAATATCCATTTTTTTTTCACACTAGGATTTCAATTTCTATCAAGAATATCATTTCAGCTCCTTGTAAAAACAGTAATACCACCTTGGAACCTAGTCCAGGAGAAAATACCAGTTGATTGTATGGGTTGTGCCAGTACTGGAAGATGCTACAGATGTCAGCTTTACAGAAGGCTTAAATAACCGAAGGAAAAGGTCAGTTGTGGGATAAAGAGGAAAAGGAAATTAAAACAGAACTCTTTGTTCTGCAAGCTGCAGAATATCCAGTAGGGAGGCAGGAGCACTCTGAATTCACGCGATAAGCTCCTCATCTTTCGTGTCCAACAACTACCTTAGAAATTCCGTCTTCTCTTTATCTGCATAAACTTCAAAGTAAAACACTAATATTGGAACGATTCCTACTGGATAGCTTCAGCAGACAACTTCTATGAAACAGCAGTCTATGTACGATATCAGTAACATCTTTATTACACCTCCAGAGCACTCCCTCATACACATGATGGGCACTTCCAGATGGCCTCTCCCACCTACAGACGTCCAGTTTTTTGCAGTTTGAGAGCTGTAGGGATGGAAGGAGTTGTTTTGTGGCTCTTGGTCTAGGACAGGGTAGTCCTGCAAAGCCATATAACATGTAACCACTGAATTTATGGTACCAAAAATTCCTCTACACATGTTTCTCTGGCATCTTTTTAAAATCAACTTTTGGTGGATCACTTTAAAGTGCTCGAACAGGGCATATGTCTCAGGATCAGGAGGCAGCCAGCATTGCTTCATGGCTTAGTATGACCGGGGTGCTCTGTACGCACAGCATCACTACCGGCATTGGTTACACTTGGTCACTGTGTGTCCACAATTACAAATCACCGAATCATAGAAACACAAGGTTGGAAAGGACCTACAAGATCATCTAGTCTAACTGTCCTCCTATCACCATCACTACCCACTAAGCTACTAAATCGTATCCCTTAGCACCTCATCCAGACGCTTCTTGAACAGTGCCAGGGACGGTGACTCCACCACCTCCCTAGGCAGGCCATTCCAGTGCCTGACCACTCTTTCAGAGAAAAAGTTTTTCCTTATATCTAATCTAAATTTCCCCGGGCACAACTTGTGGCCGTTCCCTCTCGTCCTGTCAGTAGTTATCTGGGAGAAGAGGCTGACCCCCTCCTCACCACAACCTCCCTTCAGGAAGTTGCAGAGTGCGATGAGCCTCCTCTTCCCTGACTAAACAATCCCAGCTCCCTCAGCCGCTCCTCATCAGACTTGTGCTCTAGACCCCTCACCAGTTTTGTTGCCCTTCTCTGAACATGTTCCAGGGCCTCAATGTCTTTCTGGTAGTGAACGGCCCAAAGCTGAACACAGTACTCGAGGTGCGGCCGCACCAGAGCTGAGTACAGGGGGATGATCACCTCCCTGCTCCTGCTGGCTACACTATTTCTAATACAGGCCAGGATGCCATTGGCCTTCTTGGCCATCTGGGCACACTGTCGGCTCATGTTCAGCCGAGCATCAACCAACACCCCCAGGTCCTTTTCCTCTTTACAGTCTTCAAGCCATTCTGCCCCAAGCCTATAGCGTTGCCTGGGGTTATTGTGGCCAAAGTGTGGCCACTTAAACTAAAATTGCACAGCCATATTCCAGGCCATGCTCTGCACTTGGTGCTCAGTACTCACAGAAATAATTTCTCACTGCTGAAGGAAATGACAAGTAAGAAGAATTCTAATATTGACAGAACTAGCAATCCCTGTAAACAGACTTTACATTTGTCCTGTCGCAAATACCACTCTGCCCAACAAATGAGAGAAACAGGCATAGAAATGGAACTCTTACAGTATGTTTAACAGGGCAAAGATTTGGAAATGTTGAAGTCTGCTGTCAAGCGTGATGGCCAGAGCACAGCTGATGTAGACAAAGGTGAGTTGAAGCAATTTATCACTCAGTGTTTTATTCCCTGTAACTTGGCATATGAGAATTCTTTTTAAATTTAAAGGTGGAGAATTGGTTTACGGATAGTTTTGGGGAGGAAGTAATTTTTCCTGCTTTCTGAAACGTGTTGAAATGCCAAAACATTTTCCATTCAGAAAACAAAAGTTACCATGATTTTTAGAAAGCTGAATTGAAAATCTGGCTGAAACTCATAATTTCTATTGAAAAAATGAAATGAACAGTCATACTTACAAGTGAAATAGTGTTTGGTCATAAAAATTCTGCATATACTTACTAATTTCAAGGTAAGAAAGGAACTGGAGAGTAAGCAGACAAAAGCTGAGAAGAGAGTTCTAGTAGTCTTTGCCAAAATAATCAGGCTCTTTGCAGCACAATGTTACACACAGAGAAAGACTGTATTATATTTTCCACATTGCTGTGTCCTTGGTCCACGCAAGCAGTTTGATTATCCGTAAAATGTTTAAGCTGATATTCGAGGTTCAAGGCACCAATGTCCATACAACTGAAGGAACAGAGTGTGCTAGCCTGTCTTTAGCTAGCTTTGGTCCCTAAGAGTTATTTAATCATTGAATTAGAAATACCAGAAATTGAGGGGCGTACCACTAATGGTCTGATAGCACAGAACTCTTGGTTTCCATCCAGAAACCTGTTTACACAGGTCACTGTATCTCTGTCACACATGTAGAAGAGAAGAGGTAGAGCTGTATATTTACTTCCTTGGCTTCATTCAATTTTATTTATCAATATTTTTAAGGGAAACATTAGGAACTATTATTTCTTTCTCCTCCTGACATTTTTGAAATGTAGCAAAACAGTAGCCATTTGTTCTGAATATAATAAAAGCTGAGGAACCAGGACATTTTTCATGAAATTTTTTTCTCTTTTATGGTAAGCACATATTTATGTTTAGAAAAGCACTTTAGAACTAAACAGTGTGTTTCATATGGCTGTGTATTTACATCTGATATAATCCATACCGGTCTGCTGCTTCTGTACTGAGGGGGGATGTGCTGGCTTTTTTTTCCCCATATTGTGACAAACCTTTTCACTGTGGTATTTATTGAAGCCTTTAGGTATAATTTCACTTATTCCTGACATTCTAGGATAGATATATCAACCAGAGTTATTATTAGCACTTCCCTGACGCATCAAGATGTCACAGAAGA
Organism: Penelope pileata; assembly: GCA_013396635.1. Lineage (NCBI taxonomy): Eukaryota > Metazoa > Chordata > Aves > Galliformes > Cracidae > Penelope > Penelope pileata. The sequence continues at coordinate 62,774 of WBMW01005311.1, forward strand.
GTGTGGACTATTGTATCTGATATATGGAGATAATGGACACCACATGACAATTTTTTTGTTGTTGTTTTTTTCTTTTCTTTTCTTTTTTTTTACTGTCTGCAAGTCTGGTTTTAATCAGTGACTTCTCTGTGAAATGTTGCAGTTGGGCCTGAACAAGCTCTTTGCTCTTCTCTGATATGAAACTGTGGATTATAGGTGAAATAGCATTAAGAGGCTTCAGAGGTTAATTATGCCTGAAAGTTTCCAGTACTGTCCACATCAGCTGACGCTGTCAGCAGACTGCATAAACAATCTAGGAGAAGCTATTGTTAGCAAAGCAGCAGAGTCGCTGTTGCCCACCCCCTGCTCTAGCTGCTTGCATTTTGAAGACTTAACACATGGCTATGTATTTTGGATTGATTAATTTATGTATTTAAACAAGCTGGTTGGTCAGCTGCACACACCATGTGTATTATTTCTTTCATATATACAACAACAAAGATTCCTACACATCCTCTAAATATTTAGCACCAAATAGTTCTTTCTATCTACAAGCTCTCTTTTTATTTGAAGTAACTAATCTTTTTTTAATAATAACTTGAAGTAATTTAGGTAGCATACCTGCATGTGTTTGGCTTTCCAATAACTTATAAGGATCTGCAATCACATTTTGCTAGTTTAAAACCATTTTTTGCCTACTGTCCCATGAAAATGTATAGACCCAGAAGATAACTTCCATTGGGAAAATAGTATAACTGATTTAACAAAGTGTTTTCAGGAGTATAGTGTAAACATACTGATAAACATTGTTCTTTGAAACAGAATCCTTGCAAGTTTTCAGATAAAAACAGAAAGCATAAGCTTTTCAGGAAAAAAAAAACGTATTCCTCAGAAAAATCATGTCTCAATAATATTTCATTTCTACCCAAACTTAGTGAGATCAGCTATCTTCTATGCAAAATAGAGAAAGGAATCTGTAAGTACCTGCTTCCCTCCATCTCTTTTTATGATGTTTTCTTACATTCTAACAGCAATTTCCGTAATCTTTTTTAAGAGAAGAGGCTGCTTTGTGCTTTGGAGTATGCAGGAACAAGTTGAGGAAGGGTTGGAAGGTCAGCCAGTGAGCTTAAAGCGTGGCAATTCACTTCTGTCTCACCTCATTCCTGCTTCTTCAGAGCAGCAGTGCAATAATCTTTTACATCTGTTTGATATGGCTTGTATGCTTGAAGCAACTTGGACACTGCTTGCATAGGAGCTGTCTTGAATTTGCCTATATGAGATCACAGAAAAAAAAATCATAGGACACTCAAGGAATTCTCCAGGTTGCTAGATTTAATTACCAGAAATTCTAAGGAATTCTTTTGTACCAAAAATAATTGGATCATCATTTTTTTTTAAGTGGATTAGATATAAAAATATAATGTAAAACAGCCATTACATTGAGATATGACGTGGAACATTTTTAGCTGTCAAAATGTGCTTAGAAACGTATAACAAATGCCAGCATGATACTGTGAATTGTGAAGAGGAAAAGACACAAGTTCTGCTGTTTGCTGTTGCCAATAAATGTCTACTTTTGTTTAGACATTATTACTACAAAAGCCAAGATAAGACTGATTTGCCAAATGTTGCATTGTACTGTCCAGCTTGGGTTTTGAATTAAAATACATAGATGCCAAAAATTATATTTGTATCATCTAGTGTGTTGTGTAATAAAAGAGTATTAGGTAGTCCAGTTAATGAAATTACTAAAATTTTGCAGTGGTATTAAATTGAATTTATATTTAATATTGTTTAGGGAGAGAGTGGGTGGAATTAAATTCTACTTTGTATTAATTGAAACAGACTAAGTTGTTGATTTAATAATGACTGTAAATAGCAATTAGCTGCTATTTGATGGTTGATTTTTCTAAAACTCTAGTGTAGTCACTTGGATAATTTTCTTGAGGATAAGTATCACTCAGAAGGAGGAGTTTGCAGGATCAGTTTTGGTCTCTTTGCAAGTTGCCAAAGCAGTTTCTATTGGACAAAATCTGCATGCTCTGGCTTTTATGAGTTATGCTTTTTGTTTATTTTTCCATTATCAAGATGACTGGTCAGATGTTTCATAAGTAGTATTTTGATGAAGAGTGTAGCAAACAAGCTCCGTTTGTCCCTTGTTTGGTTTGACACCATTCATGGATGTTAACACTTAATTACTCATTGCCCGATCTGAGGAATTTGAGTAGCTTGTTGCTTTTGTTTGTTTATTCCATCCCATCAATAAGTAGAGTAGTGTAAGATGTATCCTGAAACAGAATGTGATGTGAAATGTCCATGTTGAAAAATTGCTTGTTACGGGTGAAAGAAGTTAAACCATTGCACCATTCTGAAATTCGTGCTGATTGTGCAATGACAGACAACACACTTGTAAATTTCAGATCAGGAAAAAAACAGATTGAAACTGTAGCTAGGAACATCTCTGAAGTTTGAAAGTGAAATTAAATTGTAATCTAGGAAAAAAGAAATGAGGTCAGAATTTGAAAACAATGTATTTAAGCCATTTTCAAGTAAAGCTGTCTGAAAATAATCAACTGCAGTTGTAAAGGACTAGTGCAGTTGTTTTGATGTCAGTCTAGATGACGCTAGTCATCTAGAATATTCACAGGTTTACTGTGAATATTGCAGTTGTTACATGATAGTTTATGTTTTTCTTTCCCTTTCATTTAGCATATTTTGCTGTAGCAATAAGCAGTGAGGCAAGAAAAGATGTTTTAAGGCAGTACTTGCCTTAAAACTGAAGCCAAACCTTGACTTCTTGTATTTGTACAAATCTTTCCCTTCGTATGTATTTTAAATTAAAAGAACTTTAATATCTTTGATGCTGGAAGCTGAGCCTTTGGGCATACACTGATAGTATCCAAAAGTGCATAGTTTTTCACACATTCAAGCATTTATAGCTGCTATCCAAAAAGACAGGTGGAATAATTTCACTTTTCTCAGAAATATTACAACAAAACAGGTATAGATAAAAACATGAGACAAGGCCCAGAACAATAAGAGAGAGGAGAGATCTGGTTATTTAAAAATTATTTTTCAAATGTCATTGTTGTCGTACTCGTCATGAGTATTTTCTTATCAGACATATTTATGTAAAATGGCCAGGTCTGACTGCCTAGCTGTTGGAGAGTCTTAGGTGTCTTGTGATGTTGTGAGTGTAGAAGTGAAGTCATGAGAAGCAAAGTGTTTGTGTGTTTGTGTACAAAGAAGATTAAATAATGGATGTTATCTTACTCAAGGTGGTTTTCTGGAAAAAAACTTTTTGGGTTTTTTTGTTTGTTTTTACTAATTAATCATTTGGTTTGTTACATCGATGCCTAGTTTTGTTCTTGTGGCTGCATTTGTTTTCCCTAGATACACACATACATGAGCACATTGCAGGGGATTTGGTAGAGGACTTACAGTAATTTACAGAAGTTAGCCACATGAAATAAAAGCAAGGACGTTCCTGTTAGAAACCTGGCTTCAGCTAGTGTGTGCCTAACCACTGCTAAGTCTAATGAATAGCAACGGAGACTAGTATTTCGAAGTGCAGGGAATCATCAAAGGTAATAAAATTGAGATCAGACCAAAGCAGCATCTGGGAGTGAAGTTTTAAGTAGCAGACAGGAATGTGTACTAATTATTGGATTGTTAATATGTTGCATGTGTTGGTTGAATAGAGATGGTGTGACTAAGGGCAGGCAGTAGCAGAGCCAGTAGCCCTGGATTTTATCCATCACAGATTCTGTATTAAATCTCCAGCTGTTTTATAACTTTCCTAATACGACATATTCCCATGCAAAGCCTGTCTGTCTAAATGAGCACACCACTTCTTTCAAATGTCACCAAATTTATGTAACAGTTGAGGACCATCTGGCTTCCTGCTAGTCTAGGCTGAAAACTTAGAGAAGACAGCTGGACAGTGTTTTACTGCTACTAAAGTACTTGCATTGTAGATGCGAATACTGCAGATACTCAAGCTCATCAATGTGCTTTGATGACTTCTCTCCTATATATACAGGAAGAATGTTCAGTTGAAATGGTGTTGCAGCATTGCCTTTAAATACAGCATTCCAAGGTGTCTTTTGTCCTTACAGAAGACTGCTCTTGAGTATGTTCTTCATTTTTGAAGACCAGGATGCTGTGAAGAAAGTATCCTTTTCTATACAAGGTGTGACAAAGAAATTCAGTGCAAGCACACTTCACCAGCCTGAATTTTATGTCTACATTATTTGAAGTACCAAAGCTATGAAAAAAAAAATAATACTAATCAACCTGCTGAGCTGAATGATATTTAGTGTTTGTACTTCCAATTCTCAAAGCTATGGCAACATGAGTTAATTATTGTACTGGAAGCACAGGAAACACTAAAAGTCCTGCAGTGCTTTGCATGTGATGGAGCAGAAAAACGTAATCAGCTTAAGTCTGCAGGAGAAATAATATTGAGTATTAATAATATTGAGTATTATTATGGAGTAATATCATGACCATTGAAGCCGTCTCTTTATCCCTATGAAGTCTTCCAAATTTCAGGCTTTTGTCATCAATAACTGTTTAAAATGCAGGAAATTCACCTGTTATCATCATTGCTTTTTGCGTCATCCTGTTTACGTTCTGTTCTGATTTCAGACTTCCTCTGGCTATCTACTATCAATAGAAAATCATAACATTATGCCAGATGTAAGGGGAATGTGCCTCTCCACAACTTACAAAGTCTTTATGGAAAACTTGTATTTCTCATGTCAGTCCAAATGTTGTTTTCATGTTGGGGAAATACTTTATTTTTCAGTTGTAAGGAGTGGAATTTGTTTATCAGGGGCATTTGTAGAATGTGGCATGAAATACTTAATGGACAGTCTGCTAACATAGTTTTCAGTTCGTGATGAAAACTTTTGGTTCAGGTGAGTGAAAAGTAGAGAGGCACTGAAGGACCTCACATCACCATCTCTTTGACATGGAAATGGAATTGTGTTTGTGATTTGATCAGTAGCGTGTGATCAGGAACAGTTACATTTTGTTGTGCCCCTGTCAAAGGGCCATCAAGAAAAAGGACAACAGACTGCAGGCCACAAGCTTGATTATGGTGATGGATCAGGCCCATGGTATTTGGGATTCCTTCACTTCAGTCTTAAGCAATCCAATGACCAGATGCTGTTACACTGAAGAATTTACATCTGAAAAGAGTAAGGAAAAGAGTGCTTTAGCTCTTTAGAGCTCTGTCCGCTCTCTTCTGTTATTTTTGCCAGGCTACCAGCACTCTTATTAGGTTTTTCATATTCTCATTTAGTTTGCAGACTCTAATGGTGGTAACAAAGTTTGTGGTTTTTTTTTCCCCCAAATCTGTGGGCTTTGAAACTCACCTTCTCACTGTTTTGCTTTATACTTTGGACACAAATACCCTCCTGTCTGGTTCCCCAGGTAGCAGTGGCTTGATCAGCCTATTTGGTGCAGAATGGGAACACTTTTGAAATATTGAAATGTTTCCTGGGCTAGAGAGATTGTTTCCCACTGTCCTGCTCCAATTATCGGAGTGAGGGGAGATTCTGTAACATATCCGGAGTGAGATTAAGACGCAAACGAAGTCAAATGTTGTCCGACCAGTTCAATAGGAATTCTGGCCAGTGAGGGAGACGGGGGTGGGGAGGCAGGCGATAGTAAAAGATACGAAATAAGAGCAAGGGTTACATATAGAAAGCGGGGACAGTCACCACCATGGATCCCACGCCGTTCTATCAGACCAGGAGTATCTTCAGGCCTTTGTGGGAGCGAGGGAGCGAGAGCGCAGGGGGAGCAGCAGCAAGCAGGCATCGGGCCGTCAGGTCTCAGGCAGCAAGCAGGAGCAGGCTTCAGGCAGCAGGCGTCAGGCATCGTCAGGCATCGGGCCATCAGGCAGGAAGCAGGAGCAACAAGCAGGCATCAGGTAGCAGGGCAGCAGGACCTCATGTCTCAAGCAGCAGGAGGTATCAAGCAGGTCCAGCCAGGCATCCGTCAGACATCAGTCAGACAGCAGCAGGTAGGCAGCTCCTAGGCAGCTCCTCTCATTTCCCCCGTTGGAGGAGGTCTTTTTATCCTCCTTTTCGGCCAGCATGACATTCCTGGGCACCCAGGTATGTCACGTATCACACGAACGGGTATGGACGGTGCAAGCCCGGGCTTGCCCGTTCCCTTCGGTGGTTGCCTCCCTCAAGGCTGCTCGATGGCCGTTTAGCGGCTGCTTGTCTCTCATTGTCCCTGGTCTGCAAGCCTTCGGGCAGGTGGGCAAACCTTGAGACAAGAGAGTTCTCACAGCAAACTTTGAGACAAAAGATTCCTAAACAGTCTCTTACACCCACCCAGCTCTTGCTAGCAGCCACGTATTTATCCATAGAGTCGCCATATGGCTTTGTGGGTGGTGATGTGTAGAGGGCAGCTTTCCCACCGTAGCAGTTTTTCTCAATACAGATTTATTTCCCTTTTGCTTTGCAGGGTTTTCAGTGTTAATCACTGCTAAACTTAGGCCTTGAGTTTGTAGGCCAATATTAGCTGTATGAGGAAATAGCCTATACTGAACCTCACAGCTCCTTGGATACCCACTTGTTACTTTTTGTCTTTAAAATTGGATAATTATTTTGAAAGTTTCCTCATCCTGACTAGAGGCAGAATAGAATGTACAAAATCCTGGCACGGAGACTTTCATTACAAACTCCAGCCTGGAGGCAAATTGGTGACTCTCTGAGGGTTGAAAACCTCAGCCATGCAGAAAGCAGAGAAGAACCAACAAAAGCATAGTCCTCTGGCTGACTTCTGTACATGAGAGCACTGCAGTGCTCTGTGTACATAGCAGGGGGCAGGCAGCAGTCAACTTTTGGCACCTTTCTCAGGTCTGTAGTCTGCACTCCTTACTAATTCATGGCACAAAAGTATAAGAGCAACAAGGTCACTGTGAAATTGTTAAATACCATTTTGAATATGTTTTCTGTTGTATAAAGATTGGTTGGAACCAGATAGAGTGTCACATATCTTGCCGTATTGAGTTGTGAACTGAAACCAGCAATTTGAGATGTGTACCTGTCTTTTGTTATTATGCTGGAAGAGGCTGAAAAGCCTTTTGGTCCTAGTCCAGTAGCTGCAGACTTCAGCTCAGTTAGAAGATACCTCTTTGACAAAATACAACTTATTCTTACTTACCTCCTTACTTGGAGGAAATATTGTTATATTGTGGGGGAGAAGGCAAAGAGTAAGGTATTGTCGCTACATACTGCCACCGCTTACAACTTGGGACGTGAGAGGCATTTAACATACATTATTGCCCTTCACTGAAGGCTTGATGTAATGGCAAACATTGTGACTGGAGAGAACAGAGAATCCCCTCTGCTTCTCTTGTAATTTGCATTGAGTACCTCTCTCCCTAATGGGGCCTAAGTGGACCATAGACATCAATGTGTTAAGAGTTTTTCTTCATTTTCTGGAGCTCTGTGGAGGTTTCATCCACACAGGTGGAGACTATTTTTAAATAAATCATTTTGAATCATATTATATGGTATTGAAACGTAAAATCTATTAGAGTTGTGGGTGTCCACACAAAACCTAACAAGGGCACACCTAACAAGAGCATATCAAAGTGTATGATATGGCACAAGTTTGGATTTTTGTTTTTAAGCTTAGGATTGCTTTAAAAGTATTTTTCTCTTTTGGCAGCTTGAAATGACATGACTGTGTACATTTTACTAGGTAGACCTAAACTGGCATCTCATTATGTTTTATTTCATAAATGCTACTGCCCAGTGTAGTGAAAGTAGAAATAAAACGAGAGGAAAGTCTAAACTCTAAATGAAAGTGCTAAACACTGCCATTCCTGCCATTCACATGCTGTTATTCAGTTTTCTTTGGTGGTACTGCTTAAAGGGGGAAAAAAAAAAGCAAATCAATAGGACCTGTTACACATGTATACAAAGCAAATCAGTCAGTTGTAATTCATCATTCTTTTAATTTTGGTTCAACTTTATAAGCTATTCCTACAGGCACAAGCATTAGGAAACTGAAGTTATGAATTAAAACAAAGTGCAATTGCGTATATAAGCAAGCACCTAGTGAATGAAATTTCGTTTTTCCTAATGAAAAAAAACATCAACAACAAAAAAAACAGCAAACAGATGTTGTTTGCAACCCAAGGGACATCAACTAAGTTCTCTTTTACTATAACGTTATCTCAATTTAGTCTTTTCATGAAAAGAAGTCCTCAGTTTTTGAAAGTACATCTGAATGATGCCAACCTGTTCTTTCATTATTTCTAGTCGTTTGGTGTTTTTCTTTTTTTTAAATAGATGTTGTTTGTATGAAGTTGTTTTACAGGACTCCAAGAATATCTGAAAGCACTGAAAGGTACTATACAAGCACTTAGAAAAGTACAGTCACAGCACAAGTGACGTCTTTTACTTGTGTCTTTGGAAGCTGAGGGAAAAAGAGGGGCAGGAAGAGGCCATGCTGGTCAAATGAGGAACTTCAAGAACAACAAAAGGTCTCCTTCTCTAGTTATACATTTAGTTTAAAAGAAAATTCCATAACTGCAACCCGCTGTGGAGCAAGCTGCAAGTTGGGTGAAAGGAGACTGTATGACCCAAGCTCGGAGAATTGGACTAAACTTAAGGCACTGAGAAGAACTAGAAATGGCTTGTTTCCTAAGTTGGCAGAAGTTTGTTTTCTGACAAAGTTAGTATCACATCCTCAGGGGACTTTGTGTATCTGTTCTTTGTATTACACTATCCTAAGAAAGTAGCAGCTGGAATTGTTATTCTCCTTCAAATTAGCAATAGTTTTGTGGTTTAATTCATTGGCAGAAGGGAGAATTTACATTTCACTAGACTAGAACCACTGATTTCTGAAAAAGAATGGCATTTCTAAAGCACCTCTTTCACTACCTTTCACAGTCTTCAAGTGCTCAGTGTCATGTAAATTTTATCTCACACAAAACAATCTTTTGAAAAAATGCTACCCAAGATAAAACTCACAGGCAGAGGCATCCTAAAAGTCTTCTTGGTGTGTAGCACATCCTAGTAGAGAGGATACCTCATTAGCAGCAGGGAAAACCTTTATTTTTTTTTTGTCTTACAGTTGCATTTTATTTTATGCAGTTATAAAAATAGCATAGCAGTGCGCAAACTAACAATTAAGACAGACTGTTGGGTGCCATAGTTCCAGGCTTGTTTATCTCTGTTGGGATTTCTGAGGTATGTTTTTTTATGTGTGGTTGTTTTTTATTATTTATTTACTTGACGTAGCTTATTAATTTTGTATTACAGATATAAAGAAGAAAAACATTTTCTGGGCATGAGTTTTTTTTGGGCTGCAAGCATTGTTCAGCGGGTGACAAAAGCTCTGGGCATCTCCATTTGGAAGTCACTAAATCAGCAAAATTCCAGAAATTAAAACTTAATTAGATTGTTGTGTAACACCAATGTCTTTACATATCCTCTCATTCACAAAATCAAATCAAACTGTTAGCCAAGAAACTTATTAGAAGGTTATATGTTATCCCCCCTCTCCCCCCCAAAAAAAAACAAAAAAAAAACTTAAGACCTCACTGAGGTACAAGAGAGGTCATTCTAGTGATTTCAGTGGAAAAGTTTTTACATCAAATGGACTTTGCTGAGGTATGTGCAATTAAATGATCCAGATTGGAGTTCATGGAAGAGCTTCCAATGACTCCAGTGAACTTTAAATCTGGGCCCTGAATTTGACTGAATGTCAAATTAAAGATGCCTTATTTCCTTAGATTACTCAAACATACTGCATTGCACTTTTGGTTCACAGCTAGAGGTTAACAGCAGTTAATTTCAATGCAAGAGTTTCAGTTCTTATGTGTAAATCAGTACCTTAGGACAGAGGTTTGTCCCTTTGCTGTTAAAATGTAGTGTTAAAATAGATATTTCTTAGCATCCAGAATGCACTTTATAAAAAGGAAAACCCTCCAAATACACAGCTAACTTTAGCCTCTTGCCTTCAAGTGCTAATCTCTACCTTAAATTTCAAAGGGAAGGTTTTAAATCAGTTTTAAATGTAGTTTCAGATAAATTATTTATACGTATTTATTTTAAGTAGAGCTAAGAATTAAAATGTGTTTTAACTTAGATAAAAAGCTTGGAAAGGCCAGAGATTGTTATATTCCTTTCTCTCAGAGTACCCCTGAAGATTCCCATTCTGTGTTCCAAACTTTAATGATCCATAAAAATTACTGTATGCTTGGGATGGATGACAAAGTATCCAGTTTCTTCCTTTGCCTCAGAGACAAGCATGCATCCTCCTGAAAAATGATCCTGGATTGCATTTCAACATGACTTTGAACTCGACAGCATCTTGTTCTGAACACAGTTTTGTCTTGAAGGACCCTACTGGACACATGGCTGCCCTTACAGATTTAGATCTCATTGACATCTGGAGATGATCTCACTGTGATCACTCTCATCTTCCACCAATCTTCCCTCAAATGATTTCCAACTCATTTTTCTCATGCAGGCATTATTATGTCCAGAATTCATCTATGGAGTATTTTTATCTGCACGAAGAAACAGGAATAGTACAAAGCTATGACTCACTGAACAAAGTCTGTTAGTACAAATCCTGAAACCAGTTTCCTTCATAAAGCTTTGTTTGGGCTCTGCTAGCCAATGGTCTTTACTGACCATTACTCCATCTTTCGTAAGTGCCCTTGATATTTCTTGTCTGCTCCTTCTCACCTTTCTCAGACTTTCAAGAATCTGTCAAAACCATTATACTATTCTTTCCAGTCTCTGCTTTTCATTTGTAGATAGTAACATACATAAAAAGCTGTTGCTAGTTACCTTAATCACACTGTCACAATGTTAGCTTGTGCTTGTTTATCCTATTTGTTGCATCTTTGCAATATATATGTAGAATGGAAACTCTAGGGACGAGAGTCAATTGAAGAACAAGCACGAATACAGAACTTTGCAAAATGGAACAGCAGATCCTGAATGAGATCTCCAAGCACCATTGCAACTAAACAGAAATTCTTTATCTTTTCATGCAAACACACACCTACATGCATAGCCCAAACTTTCCATGTCAGGAAAACCCTTCTTGCTTTTGTAAAATAGCAAGGCACATGTTTTTCATGCTTTGTGCAGGACAATGGACAGATATGGCTGTGACAAAGATCTGGGGCAATTCACTCCCATGTGTAAAGCCTGGTATAAATGTGTAGATGAAGTTCACCTTTAGGAGATTTAGAAATTGAAAGGAATTATTTTGTCTTCTTTTTTCCTTAGTATTTATCCTAAGAATAGGATAAATGCACTTTGCATATGCATCCTTCAATTTCATGAAGACGCCAAGGTATAATTTCGCTTCCACAAGTTGACAAACAAGGACACACTATGATTCTTCACAGTGCCCTCCTGTTTGCATAGGACATCAACTACTGTTTTCCAAAAATCAGATTATCTAAAAATCCTATGATATAGTTGTCTTCCTATTCAGTGTTTACTTAAATGCATGGAAATAAATGAAAAACAGAATAAAAGTCAATATGAATATTATAATACAAATATTTATAATATTTTCCAAAAGAGCACCATGGTAGGGTAATCTTATGTCTTTCTTGATGACTGTTTTTTTCTGGACAAGGAAAATAAATGAGATCTCACCTATCTGGCTGGACTTCCAGAGATGTAATATGTTTTCAGTGCTTTCAGTAGTAACTTGAACAACTAAGATTAAATTCAGTGGTATGACATTGGAAAATCTTGAAAATTTAAAGCAGTAATATTATATGAGAAGTATTTGGTGAGACTGATGAGTGGAAAGGTGGGAGAGAATTTGATAGTTGTAAGAGTAATACATATTGTTATGAGACAGTAATATGAACATATAGGCAATGATTGATTAATCTGAAAGAAGGATTTCAGCATGCAACTTCATCACAGACTGAACAAGAATTTATGGTATGATGCAGCTCTGGAAAATCAGCGCAAGCCTCTAATGTTCTGCAATGGATGTTTACTGTAGAGTTGGCGAAATTGTGATTCTATTCTACAAAGCACTGTTAGACCTCATCTGAAATAAAATGCATGTTTCTAGTCAAGAAAAAAATTGACATAGGAGTTAAGACAAACAGCAATCTGTGGGTAGCCCTGTAGTGGAGGAGCACAGTTTTACCTGAGTCTGAAAAAAACTGATTCGTTTAACCAAAAAAAGAGGCTGAAAGAACATATGAGAGTTCTCTGTCAATATATCTATGAAAAAAAATAAAGAGTAACCTCACAAGTATGGTAAGAGACAAGAATAATGATACAGAAGTGAAGAGGCAAAAATTGATCCTCTAGAAAATTTTTCTGGAATTTCTATTTTTTAACTGTACAGTGCAGGACATTTTTGAAATGTATTTTCAACAAAAATCTAAGAATTAAGACCTATCAGTTTATGAACTGAATATATGATGCAGTTGCTTCATGTAACAAGCAAGTTAACTCAGCTTTAGTGTTCCACTTCATATCATTATGATTTAAAGCAAACAGCAGAAATTTCGATTTAAAAACAATCATTTGTATTTGTTGATTTTAGTAATTTTGTTGATTCTTACCGCTTGGTATTGTTTAACAATGTTCTTTGCTAACCACAAAGAATATGCAGACTTTTCTATGCGTGACTTTTCTATGTTTTCTATATGGCTTAATGAACAATTATTCAGATTTTTTTGTTTGTTTTGCTAGAAAATTGCAGATGATAAGTTAGTTATTTACAAGATAATCACTTACATATGGCTTTTGTCAAGCAACATTTGGAAAGAAATTAGCATGTAACTAAAATTTCAAAAAACAATTTAACGTTGTTTTGTTAGTTAAATTACAGTAAATGACATTGTGTTAGAAACATAAAGAGTAAGTTGTCAAAACATGCTTTGCATTTAGTATGAACTAATTTATTAAGCCAAAGAGTGTATGCAGTTAGTATACTGAACTGATTGTTTTTATTTACCATGCCCTTTAGTTTTTTAAAAATAGTAGAACTCATCTTCTGCCACCTTGTTTTTAATCATTAATTTCTTTCCTGTTACAAATTTTACTTTCTTTCAAAATCCCAATTATTTATTGACTTTGAATGGGTGACTTACTGACACGAGCAAGCTGAATAAATGGTAGAGAAGTTGTTTTCCCTGTTAGAATTCTGATGCAAGATGTTTCATCCAAGTGGCTGACTTCTAACTTTACTAGCAAAAATACTACATCATATGTAATGATTTTAGTGTCAGCTTTACTGTGTTGTCATAAAGCTGAACTTTCTCATTAAATGCTGTTTACTAGATAAAAAAATAAAATAAATGAGATTTGGTTTAATCAAAAAATAATCAAAACATATCTAATGCTACAGACTAATATTCTTCCAATTATATAAAAGAAAGACATGATTGACACTTTAATAATGGGTAGTGCCTATAATAATTACTTAAGCAACTTCCATAATTCAAAACTATCGTATTTGGATTTTTGTACAGCCTGCTGCAATCAAAATGTCTATTTATTTATCATAGACATTCTCAGTACATGGCATTGATGTTGAAGCATCTTGCAGACATTTGAATCTCATATAGCACATTTTTGATAAAGCCATATTTGGAAGCAACTGCTCCCATCTTAGTTCAGCAATCTGCTCTTGCACAGGGACAAGATGCTGGCACTAAGGTGAGGTGGAGCTAAGAGTCCTTGTCTTATATCAGTGAAGAACAGCATTTGCTTGTTGTTACTGACAGCTGGCTTAGCTCTTTAGCAAAACAAGGTGTCTATAAACCACCCTTGAAAAGTTACTCATCGCTTATTACATTCAGTGAATCCTTCAAGGTCAAATGCTCAACCAGTTGTTATCAAGGAAACTGCTACAAAGGAAAAGGGGGAAGTAGGACTGAAAGAAATTTAACATCAATTTTAATGGAAGTGATGTTAGCAAAAGAATAAACTGATTAAATTGAAGCAAGTCTTAAATGTCACTGTGCATTTATCTGATTTGCACACTGTGCAAAAATAAAATGTTTCTGCAATAAACAAGGCAAAGTAATACTGTCTTGGAAGTTGTAAATGCTTGGACGCTGTAAATGCTTTTGTGTCACATAATATCTACTAATTTTGCAACATTCACTAAGATCTGATTTTAATTATTCATGATATTTTCAAGGACGTGAGCCTTTTTTCAAGCTGTAGATTGTTTCCAGCATTGGCAAGACTTCCAGGTCATAAAGTGAAAGTATTTTATATGGAGAAATCAGAAAGCAAACATAAGACTTTAACTTGAACTTGCGTATCTCTATTAAAACCACTGTCACCACTTGTATTTGCCAGCTCTGAATATGGCTTACAGGAAGAAAAGCTATAGCCATTTTGTACACCCACGTTCAGCCACTACATTTCATAATTATGTTTCACAGTTACTTTTCAGCATAATGAGCCAAATGCTTCATTGTGATCTGTTCTTTAATGAGTGTCTCTCTACAGGCCAATTTCTTGATGATGCTTTTGTGCTGTATCTGCGATCAGTCTGTATTCATGCTGCATGAATACTTTTCAGTCCTGTGCTGAAGTGCACATTGCCTTGTAGTCAATCCAATTTATTTTTCAGCATTTATTCTCTTTTATGTCACTTGACAATTTTTCTTCTTAGAGGATTATGGAAATGTCAGAGGATTATGGGATCTGGCAGAAAATATCCGTGGGATGGAGAGTAATTTTAACACCTGGATTAATGCATTTAATATTGATTAATTTGAGTATGATAAGTAGATATTAGTATCTTTCGGGATATGTGGATATGAATGTGTAATATTCTCGCAAAGAAAATAAATTGTCTTTTATGTACGTTTGCTAAGTATTGACTAAACACAGCTAAGTTGAAAATATACTGATAATTAGTGAAAAGCTTCAAAATCTTTCTAGATGACATCCCTCTCTGGCTCTAGCTATTATTTCTTTTGTTTGGCCTGCCTCCAGATGGGAAATAGCTTAGATCAGATCTATCCATTAGACATCATTGACATCTGTCTTGTAGGTAGAAATATGAGAAGGGAGGATGAATGGTGTCTCATGCCTGTGCTGAAACATATCAAATTTTAAGAGGAGCAAATTCACCCTGTGCCCTTGGACTACATGAAGTATTTAAAAGAGGTCACTATAATTTTGCTTGTGTATATGATCTTGCAACTGTTCTTTTTCTACACCATTTTTCAGTATCAGAAATATCAGTACTAGCTAGTGCACTTCATGAATGTTCACAATAATTTGAAAGTACTTGACAGCTATGCAACAGTTTTGGCTTCTGATGGGAAATATACCTGTGATTTCACATTCAGTTAAGTGTATTTCAGAGTTTAGGAATACATCTATAAAGTACACATTAATTTTTCAATATATTTATGAAGCCATCATAAACAGTATTTCAGAAGCTAACGTTCATATCATTCGTCAGAGGCATAAAGAGGTACATATGTTGTATCTATAATGATATATATGCATACATATGCACAAAGGTATGAGTGGAAAAAAAAATCCTACACAGTCTTAAATGTAATGAACAAGATGAATGTAGATACTTTCAGGTGCAAAGGTAGATAAAGATTTGACCTCTGTCATTTCAGTTTTGTTGCTGAACCTAGAAGTCATTTGGTTTTTCAGTTGCATTTAAGTAATAGGACATGTAAAACTGTTCATGGCAAATCAGTCTTTACAACCAGATACCAGTTTATAAGTGTCATCTGAAGACTTGATAGAACAGGAACAAAAGTGGAAAGATCACTAGTCACCTGGACAAATGGCTCACAAAAATGCAGCATCTAAGTAAGACAGCACAGAGAACCTGAAAGAGTAAAATGGAAAGGGAGACGTTTATTCTGGAGAAGAGAATATATTTCTTCAACATTGTACTACAGAGATGTTCAAACTAGCTTTAAACTAGCTAGCCAGTAGCAGTCAAACCACTGGGCAGAATCACCCTGTTGAGCTACGCACTGTCTGCTGAGCACCTAGAAATCTGTCACACTAATTCAATTATGCTCATCACTCTACAAATACAAAGCAGAAGACAGGTTCTATGAACAATGCGATAGCATTAAACATCTTATTTATGTCGGGTTTTTTTGTTTGATCAGATATATAGTAAATACAGCACTCTAAATGTGCTATAGTCATACCAAATGATATCAGAGAGTAGGAGCTTGTCACGGACACGATGTTGCTTTCTCGAATTCTGAGCTGCTCTAAAAAGACGGGAAAACACATTTCCTTTCTAAAAATTCTCTGCACTGCCTCGTGTTGTAAAACCTCTGTAGTGTTTTAATGTTTCTGTTAATTGCCCAAGTTTCTCTAGTCATAATCTCTAGTGAATTCTAGTGATTTCTGAAGAGCTGTTTTCAATTCACACCGTAGTGTTTTCCTTCCTCTCCAGCATCTAAACTCCACCTCCAGTACCTTCACGTGCAATTTCACATGTTGTTTCCATGCATCATAAACATGTATTACTTTGAATTTTATTGTCACAGATGTTCAAAAATCTGTATATTAATTCAGTGCTTGTTTGAAGGAAACAATTCTGTGTTACTTTAAGTTCAAATCAGTATTCACTCTTTTAGCCTTGCATAACTGGGAGTAATTGTAGATATGCTACTTTGTCAGTTTACAATACCGATTCATCCTGCAGTTTCAGGCAAAGCAACACATTAAGAGGAGACTTTTGATGGGTAAAAATGGCAGGATTGGGCACACTTGCTATTTAACTTAAAGGGGAAAACATCTTAAATTTTAATATTAAAAGCATATGCTGACTAGATAAATCTGATAAGTTATCAATTAACTTAAGTAGGTTAAAGATATCTTTATTTTGGGAGCAACAGACTGTGAAAATTTCTCACCTCTTAGATTTTGCGAGTTTTGTTCTCCCTTCCCCCTCCACATTCTTTTGGGCTGTGACATTTGACAGTGACTTCAGATTCTTGCATCTATACCTAGATTTGCTAGTGTTACCTATGCTTAGTAGTTCCTTCGTACCAGCGTTGTGTATATCTCTTGTGTGAGGAGCCATGATATTCAAGCAAAGCTGTAGAAAAAAAAAAATACATTATCTTGAAACAAATTTTGCATGCTTAGGGTTTTCTACTAAAGTTCATACATTTGATTTATAGAATTGAATTTTTCACAATCAATCCTACAGGTAGCACATATCCTGTATACTCCTGATGTCCCCAACTATACTTTATTTCCACCACATGCAATTTTTTCTGTGGTAGATAAATTTTTGGCAAGTAACAAAAAATATTAATGTTAGCTCAGATATTGTAGTATTTCTTACAAAGTTATACAAAAACTTTATGTGGCAATTCAAATCTGCTAGGAATCTTTTGTTACAATTCAGCCTTTTCATAATACATTTTTCTTTGAACTTGCACTTCAGTGAAGAAGATGAGGAAAAGGCTCTACTGATATTTGAAACACTTCAAAGGCTCAAGAAACTAGCAAGACAGATGCTTTTGTTAACCTGTGCTGTATCTCATTTCACCGTCTTTAGCAGCATATACAACTTCAGAATTTGAGAGCATAACTGTTTTTCTGCTTATTAATGTGAAAATTTGATGCAGTAGGTTGTACTTTTTTCTGGAAGGAAATTCCATTTTTTACAATGACTCTAATCTGAAAGTACAATTATGGAAAAGAAAAGAGCCGATAAATAATTAGACCATAAATTACTAATATATTTTTTAGAGTTCTTATTTGTTTGGAAAGATCCATGGCATCCTATCTTACTGCTTATATCACAGCATTTCCCACTGTTAACACTGAGGAGAGAAAAATAACTTGTACTTTGAGCATAAATAACATCTGATTAACCATATGTCCAAGAAAGGCATTACTCTTGGTTTGGACACATGAGAATATGAAGATTCTCACATATGGAGAATCTTCATCTGCTATTTTTGATAGCTAGTAGCAAAGGCTGAACAAAATTTTTTGTCAAAATGTTATTGCTTTCTTAAAGAATTTTCTTGGCTTCAGCTTCTACAGATTGATCTCTGCTCAGTCTCTGGATAATTTTACATTAGGCAGCCATCGCTTTGAAAAAAAAATGTCTGCCAGTATGACTAACAGCAAGATATTCATAACATAGGCCCAACTTTGGTTTTGAGTTCTAAGGATGGAGTTGTAAACAGAAGAAGAAAGGTAGTTTAGATCTCCTCATTCCCACACGTGGAATGCCCCAGGTGCTCTCCCCCTCAAACACCTACATGTACCACTATTCGACTTCCAATATTTTTTGCCAAAGAAAATAACGATGGTGATGATAGTCTAATAATTTAGCTAATAATGAATGCTGCCCTCTACTGCATAGTCTCTAGGGTATGCATAGGTCCAGCTTCTTTACAGTTAACGACAACTCTTCTTGAGTTCAAGGGGTAGGCCTGTTAGAGTAGGAAGATTTGGGCCCTATCCTCACTTCTGCTTTGTAACCACAGATTTGTTACAGTGCTTTACACATACTGCTTTTCATTTGTAGACGTCATTGAAAATACTCATCTCTAAATATTCCCAGCTTTCAGAATATGATATACCACTGGGATTTCCTTATCTTGTTTTAACTGAAAATGGGCATGGGCTAAGACTGTCAGTTTGGGTTTATCCCATTATAGTTAAAGCAGCAGCCTTTAATCATTACCAGCAATATTAGTGCCACAACAGTGTTTACATCTTAAATATGCTTCTAATTTTCCCATTCAAAGGCAAATTGTTGGTGATATCTTAATGTTTTTTTTAGGTAGCTAATGCCAAAATGCAAGGTTATGATCTTGATCTGAATATTTCCCAGATGTGTGGTAAGGTGAAAGGTGGAACAGCTAACAGAACTTGACTTCCTATGTGTGTTAGTCTAAGTTAAGTGAATTCTAAGTCAGGCATAATTAGAGAATGAGACCCCCAGAAGCATTCACCTTCACTACTGTTGGAGATGAAAGCTTGGCGTTTGGGTGGATGTAACATAATCCACATGTTGGAAGAGAAATCAGAATCAGCTGTCACTGTATTCTTGCATGTGTTTTACAGTGTCCCATTAGCCACTTTCTTGTCAAAAGTCAGTGATCTTCTCAAAGCTTAATGCTTCTAATTCATTTACAGTGGAATTAGGACCAGGTTCTGAAGCTAATGACTTCCACTGAGGTTTCACTTTGCACATGGCAGATCCAATTCTGAACAAGACTTTTGATAGAGATGGAAGGTAAGAATCCTCAGTTACAGAAATCATATAGCTTTTATCCAGGACAGTCACATGAGTAAAGATGTCACAAACAAGAAACAGAACAATTTAATGAAACTTTGAAGATGGCCTTATTCTGAGCACGGGGGCAGGGCAGATGACTTACAGTGACCTTTCAAACTTAAATTGTTATATGAATGAAAAAGTCATCTAGAAATCTTTTCTATGACACATAACACTGGAATTGCTAAGGTGGGAATCAGAGATTGATACTTAAAAAAGTTACTAGAGAAGTTTACTCTGAATAAACATTGTAGTCTCACTGGATAAAATTCTGAAATGGAACTCAGATATGTAAGTCTTATTTCAAGCTTTCCTATCATTCTCCTAAGTTTGTACTGCAAAACAATCTCCCGAACCAGTGAAAGTTACTGGCTTCTAAACCTGATCTACAGTACCTTAATGATACTGTAATGAGGGTCGCACACTTTCAGGAATAGTGTAGTATGTACACTAATATATACACAATGGGGACATGGCATTCAGCAGTATGTCTGTTAACAGTAAACAGGTAGTAGCGTTTTTTTAATGTACAAGATAAGAAGTATTTTGTGAGGCCTGAGTAAGAAATCATAGAGTGATTCTGTAACAAAACAGTCAGCTTTAGCTCACTTGTAGTCTAAGTGTTAAGCCAGATTTCTTGAAGAAGTAAGGTTTATGATGTGCTACTTGTCTTTTCCTAGAAACTTTCGCATCTGCTGAAAATTTTCATTCAGGTTTTTTAATGAATAGCTTGGAGTTTTCATGTAAACAAAGATATAGCACTTAGGAGATAATAAGGCAAACAAGCAGAGAAAAGACAAAGTAGCACAGCAATAAAGGATTGCTGCAGTATCAGCTGATAATTACAGTATATTTGAGGACAGTACTGATCATTGGCTCTACACATTGTACATTAACTAAGAACAAGAAAAAGAGATAAGACATACCACTCATGAAAATCTGTTTCTGATCAATGGAATTGACGTATTTTCAAAGAAACAGTGGTGAACCAGCAGAGAACTGTACCGGTCCTTTCATTTATAGATTGGCCTGACATCTCCTGTTGGAATGGGATTTAAGGAGGAAGGATAGATCTTCCATAAATCTACCTTTGGAATCTTCTACTCTTCCGGACTGTGAGTAGTCTGCCTTGATTTGGGAATATGCCCATGGACCTCCCACAGCACAGGATTCATTATGTTGGAAATCAGAGATTGCTATTCAAAGAGTGAAAAACAGTTCCAGAGGGTGGACCTATGAGGAAGGGCTAAGGACACTTGGGTTGCCCAGTCTGGAGAAGAGGGGGCTGAGAGGTTACCTCACAGCTCCCTGCAGCTCTCTGAGGAGGGAAAGCAGAGGGAGGTGCTGGTCTCTGCTCTTGAGACCTGATGACAGGATGGGAACCACACAAAGCCGCCAGGGGAAGTTCAGACTGAACGTGAGGAAACATTTTGTTACCATGAGGGTGATCAAACACTGGAAGAGGCTTCCTGGAAAGGTGGTTGATGCGTCATGCCTGTCAGCGTTCAAATGACTTTTCAGTAATGCTCCCAGTAACATGCTCTAACTTTTGCTTGTCTCTGAAGAAGTTAACATTATGATCATAGTAAATGCCTTCCAACTGAGCTATTCTATTCTAGTTCTATTCTATTCTATTCTATTCTATTTAGAAAGGTCTAACTGATTGCTGAGGCCAGTGGGCACTGGATCTTGTCCGCTGACATTTGCAGCAGTGGCATTGATAGCTTTGAGATCTTTCAGACAACTTCACAGAACTTGTACCAAGTAGTATAGAATCAAGAAGGTGTTTTGCCAAACTGAGATTTCTTCATTTTTGTCTCATTAAAGATATTATGGGACCCTAGCTATAGCTCAGTATGCACATGAAACATACAGGACATGGAAATTACAGATCACTTGAAAATAGTGTCGTTAATAAAATGGTGTTTCTCTACCATCCTAAAGCAGGAAATGTTTGTCGAGTGATTGCAAATCATACAAATATATCAAAATATGCAATATAGTTTATATCCTCATACAAAAAATTTTCTTCTTTTCTACTGGGGACTAGTTTTGTTATCTTCTGCTGGCAATGCAATTGGAAGGACTGAGTGGGGTCAGGCCATCCAGTTGCTTTGTAGTGGCATGGAAGTGAATTAGGATTGTGCAGATGCATGACAATAGATTTAGCAGTGTCTTCTAAGTGTTGATTATTGTGGTAGTTTATACACAGCAAGAAGCTCCTACAGCATGGTCTTGGCACATACAGATTTCAAAACAGCAAAATAAAGTAAATAAATAGACTGACAGTTTAAAGGTAGCCACTGTGATTCTCCGTTGTATGTTTCAGCTTACTCTTTTTCTGTGAAGCTGGGGTTTTTTTTAGTGACTACCGTAAGGAGAGAGGAGGAGATTACAGTGTAGGTTTGAGGAGAAAAAGAGGCCCCACTAAAATGGTGAATAAAGAGAAAATAATTCATCAGAGGTAGCAGAGGAGTATGGACATTGGGAATAATATTTTCAGAAGTGTTTCTGTGATCTTTGTTCCTTAACTGGTAGAACAGTTGTTATCTGTGAGCCTGATTGTGAAATAAGTCTCAGAAATTTCTGACTTTTGTAGTAATTACAGCTAGGTGTCCAGCTTTCAAATGCTGAATCCCAAGTTCTTTAAGATTTACCAGTATGCAAGTTTGCTGTTTATTTTTTGAAGAAGTCCTTTCAAATTTCAGTATAATAGACTTAGAATAATTAGAATTATTGTCATGGGTATGCCT
The DNA here is from genome assembly GCA_013396635.1 of Penelope pileata. Lineage (NCBI taxonomy): Eukaryota > Metazoa > Chordata > Aves > Galliformes > Cracidae > Penelope > Penelope pileata. Next base: position 84,805 of record WBMW01005311.1, read on the forward strand.
TTCATTACAGAAATAAATTGGTGTCTCCTTTCTGAACACCACTGACTACAGTGGTTGGGCAACTTCTAATAATTTGAAAAATGTTCATGATTAGTATTGCATTTGATCAGAAGTCAACTAAGAACAATTAATAAGCACAAACCTGCAAATTAAGAATTTGAGGATGTGGCTCATAAAGTTCACAATTTAGAGGCAAGATATTCAAAGTTGATACATCATCTGTAAAGTCTATGCACTGTACAAGGATTTATGGTTTTAAAGTTTTCGTGAGACATTAATTATTACATTGTTACTCTCACTTACAGCTACCTCATGTCTCAACTGACCTCTTCTCCCGCCTGAGATTTTTAAAGATTATTTGCGTTTATTTGGAATTCCAATGTCTTGATCACAAATGTCGTGCAGTAGTTCTGATTGGCTTCTCAATAACCAAAAATCCTGAATATTTCACAAGGTCACCTGCGTGGCGTTCACAATTTAATTCTGTGCATTTCTGGAAGTGCTGGACTTCCTATGCAAATACTATACAGAGTGCTGCTGTGTAACATAGCAAGTGCAACACAGATTGACTTCTTGTACATGGACACGTCTGTTTTTGAAGACTACACACACATATAGAGTTTTCACCATCCTTATTAAAATATTTTCTTAATACCATCTCTTACCTTTCTGTTCTGTTGAGCCCATTATTTCTGTTCCTCTCAATGGAATATTCCTGTCCTCTTTTAGGTATTTGAAAGGTGCTTGTTGCTTACTTGTAGCCACAGAGATTTTTCTGAAAAATGGATATCTCATTTTTCTCTGTCCTATATTTTCATTTCCTCAATAACTCATTTCATTTTGGCAGTGAATCACTGACAGTGATTCTCTTAGTACACTTTTCTAGCCTCTTTCATCACACTTAAAATACAATTTTATTTATATATCTAGTATATTTAAGATAACGTAATGTGATAGTATCAAAAGCCTAATTCTCTTATTTCATTATATGAACAGTTATATTGTCATAAAAAAAATTATTTGATTTGATTTGACAGAATTTGTTCTTAAAAAATCCACGTTGGCTGCTTCTCCATTGTCTTCCATTTCCCTACATAAAATTATGTATATGTAAGAGCTAAAGGGCAAACACTGCTTTAGACTAAAGGTCAGTCTGATTTCTTGCCTTTGGAAGTAACAGTAGCAGAAGACTGCACAGAAGAGAACAAGCATGCAGTGATAACTGCCTATTATGTTTTTCTTGTTTCTATCGGTATTCAGTTCAGAAACTAATGTTGGTATCCTTGTCCTAGGATGATATTTTTCGAATTCCCCATGTTCTGATTGCTTTTCACGTAAACACATATCCCACCAATGACTGCTGTATTCTAAAAAGCAGAATGTGAAAAAACAACTTATTTTGTTTTAAAAATCTAACCAATAATTTCATAGTTTTCCTTTCTTCACCTTCTCGAGTGCCCACAATTTTACAGATTCCTTATCCTCAAGCCATTTTTGCTAAGTTTCAGTCATTTCTCAAACAATAGTTAATCCTTATTTCTGATCTTGCAGGTCCCTCTTTCATATAGCTTTTCTAGTTCTACTCCATGTTTTATGAGATGACAGTTTAGAGCAGCCTGCATGGTCAAAATGGAAGCACAGATGAATTTAACTGCTGCTTTGTTTTCCATTTCCTAAACATTCTGTATTCCTTTCCAGTACTTTTCTAAATTTTTGTTTCTACTTTTTATTATACAACTGAGAAGGGACAGCTGAGTGATAAGCAATTCTGCTACACACTCCATTTCTGTAAAATTAACATTACTCTTCCCTATGTGCATCGCCTTACAACACTCATCTACATTGAATTTTTCCTGGTATTTTACTGCCCTGTCAGCTGGAATCCTGTGATACCACTGCATTTGCTCTCAGTTTCTTCTCAGATTCACTACCATGAATAGCTTAGTATAATCAGCAAGGTTTGTCATGTCAACATTCACCCGTTACTGTGAATCACTAATGAATATGTTGGGCACAGACGATGCCAAGATTTTACTGATTATTTTCAGATTACTTTTTTATAGAGAACTGATTATCTTTGGTCGCTGTTTTTAACTCATTACTTCTTTATTTATTGTTATGTATACATCAGCTACACTGCAGGTGTATAAAACAGTTGCTGTTTCCAGGAATGTAACTGCCCAAGTAATTAGACAGTGTGCATAGAAGGTTTTATATTTATTTTCTATGCACAGGCTATATGAGGAGCACATGCACAGTAACTGAGGTCTCACAAGTGTCTGTCTCCACATGCAAAATCTCAGACAGAAATATGGCAGCTCCATTCTTCAACTGCTCATCTCCATAGCTGTCTAAGGCTAGGTCTGCACTGTTAAATAACTTAGCTCCCTGGGTGATTTTTGGATCATTCACACCATGCATATGTTAGTTCACTCTTAGCTTTCTTTGGCACAAATTGTTTCCTCCTAAGACAAACCTCTACATAATTTTCATGCTAGTTCTCTGCAGGGAAAATTCCTGAGAAGGAATATGCACAAGGCAAAGCCTGTTTTGGTTCCTTTGGCTTTATAGACTCTCATGCCAGGCTTTGCAAGAGCATGTCTACACGACCTTGGTATCAAACTATAAACAGCACACTGGTGGGGTGCTACATAGTCTTCATAACATGTCAGGCACTCAGAACTGAAAAAAACAAAAATTTGTCTGAGGGCTATGGGTAAAGACTGTAGAGGTAATAGTCAAAGGAAATTTGTGCCAAGCACTCTCGTGGATGCACCAGACCACCCTAGAAGGTGTGAATATGATTGTCAGCCAATTTTCACCGAACAGTCTAGGGGCCAGGTGCTCTTCACAATGTTAGGCACTAGTATAAGTGAAAGTATTGCTGAACCTGGCACAAAAGTACATAGGGAAGAGAGGAGGCACTTTGCATGCCTGCCCTCCTCGTAGCCGCTATCAAGGATTCTGCTGGGATCACAGCAGAAATCCCACTTATTGTCAGCTGAGAGTTTGATTGGTGTTGGTGATTTGCCTGGGATTTTGTGCTGTTAGAATCCAGTGAGAAGAAAACCCAATTTAAATACAGAATGCTGAGTGGAAATGTGGAAAGAATGTACCAGACATTTTGTATCCTATTGTCCATTAACTGTTCCAAGCATAGTTTTGTGAGTATTTGCACAGAATTCTGTTTTTTTTCAAGGAAAGAGAAAAACAAAAAGATTTCAGCATCCCAGGCTGCAAGTGCAATTAGATCAGATAATCCTGTGGGCAAAACATGCTTGTTAGCTGTTATCTGAGGATGTCAGCAGGCAAGATGGAAAACAATATAGAAAGAGACTTGAAGATAATGAAGGCAGAAGGGTGTGAAGTGATTGTGTTCTGCAGATCAGCCTTTTAAGTTTCTGTGCAAGATTGACGATATTGTCATCCTGCTTTCTGATGAGGTGCTGAGTGAATGTTTAAGAAGACAGCACTTATCACTGCTCATCAGGGTTTAAAAAGAAAAAAAATGTTTGTACTAGAAGACTGAAGATAACAGGTCCAGCCAGTTTAGGAGACAATCAAGTATTAAAGATGAAAACACTGTGAAAGACATATATCAGGTGTTTGCACTATTGTAGGCAATAGTTTACATCTGCATGCAGTAGTACAGACGTTATTACTTGCTTTAGTGTTTCAGCATACCTTTGATGGTGAAGAAAGTATACAGGATATGTAAGACAAAGTACAAACCTAACATTAAAATATAAGGTGATCACATAGCATTAAAACAAAAATAATACATGCAGTTATTGAACCGCAGGTTTTTGATTGTTTGTAATTTTAGATAAGAATTATTTCTGTCAGAGAAAACAGAAAACGTACTAATGAAGCAATGAACTGATGATCTGAGGTAATCTAGTTCTTTTAAGTTACTATACTATTGGCCTTAACATCTTCTGCAGCAACAACTTGCAGTTAATTCCTCAGTCCATTTTTTTTGTCTCTTTATTTACTCCAAGACTGTCCAATAATAAGTGCCAATATTAATTGTCTTTTTCAAAAAATATTTTGTCTGAAAAAGTTTAAAGAATAGTTGGTTGGCAAAGCACACTCCAGTGGTATGAGCTGCTCACAATCTATGACAGATTTACATTATAGACAACACTGAACCAAACTATGTTAATAAGAATACTAGAATCACAGGTCTGTCTTTTATTTTGCAACATCCAGATCAATTAACAAAATAATTTGGGGAAGAGAAAAGGACAAAGGACAAACAACAGTTAGGAATTTTAAGATATTCCAAAATCTTTCTGTCTCCACAATCATTTTGAAGTTTCCTTAAAAAAATTATTACTATGACTAGGCAATGTTAGGGATATTTATGCCATTGTAGAAGAAAACTGCTAAAAACATTAATGAGTAACCACCATTATGTGAAAAAGAGTGATCATTGTAACTGTCCAGGGGTAGTCTTAACATTATAAACATACAGATCCCGTATTTTAAAATACTATGGATTTCTTTTTCCTGTAAGAAGCAAAAACAGACATAAACCATAGGACAAACAACTAATTGATGTGGTAGATTAGTGCATTTAGCAAGTTTCTCATTTGCATGGAAAATGTTAAATGATCCTTTTTTCAAAATAGAAACACAGCAGTAGCAGACTAGTGCTAGAAATTATACCTAACTGTGAAGTCTTTAAAAGAAGCCATTAGAACTTTGTGATTTTCCATTTTACCCCAAATCTAGGTCATTCTGTCCATACAGATTTAGAAGAGGAATCTACCATCTGCTGGCAGTGCAATATAAATTCCCTAGTTTTGCAGTACAGTTATGCAGTAAGTTTCCCACTTTACACAAGAGGATACATATTTGAGAGTAGCAAACGAGAGACCATATTTTTCCAATCCAGTTGTCTTGCATAGCAAGAAGTCAATTTGTGATCTATTATAACAAATAAGGCCCCTAATTAAACATAATTTTTGAATTAAACTGTTCTCTCATTTCAATGTGCAGCTGAGCAGTCTTAGCTAGAGCAACTAAGCCATGTGTGAGACAGTGTCAGTAGGAGACAACAGACCTGTCTTTTGGATAAAGACTATTGAGAGACAAGCATCAGAGACCATCTGCAGCACACTGTTTAATACATCATACAACATAGATACGACATATCATAGGAATACCTTTTTTCATGTTTGTTCATAGTCTGACTTCTGTAGTACCCGGGCTCAATTTCATCTGCTCGTATCTGTTAGTCTCTAAGTAATTATAATTTGTGCCCCATTTTTCAATATACTGTATCTGCTAAGAGCTTCTGGCTGAGTAATAGCTGAGCAGTGAAGACCTGCCTTTCTTGAGACTGTAGGTGAAGGACAACTACTTCTCCTAACAGTCACCATTTGTTTTCACTGTTCCTTCTGCTGTGACACTACCTATATATTATCCTTTTCTATGTGTTAGACTGGGAAAAAAATGGAACAGCTTTAACTCCATCCAGTTTTTTCCAATTTGCTCTCTTACTCATGTTGAAATTAGTACAAATAGTAAAATGCAGGAGGTCAATATAACAGTCATGAATGTGAAAGGTAACATGGGATTTCATCCTCGTTACAAATACACAGCTCCATACAACACTGGGGAAATTTACTGAGCTATATTGGTCTCTTAGAAGCTTTCCACCATCCTGTGTATTTCTGTGGAGACCTAGAAATTTAGGATTTGGCAGACCTCATGAGCGTCTGGTCCTGTGTGCTAAATGGAAACATATACGGTCTGCCAAGTTTCGATTAGGATTTGGGTTGAGATTCAAGTTTTGTTATAAACACATGAAGTAATCTTTCTGCTCTATTCAGTACCCGTCAGAATTCAGTCAGAACACTGATCCAGTCTTGGGCACCTCACGTCAAAAAAAATAGCCAATTGGAAAGAGACCAGAAAGAAAGTAATAGGAGGTCTATAAAACATATACTACCAGGAATGACTGCAAAAACTTGGTATGTTTATTCCTTAGGGTTTTAGGTTGATTGTTTTCTACTGAAAGTTTATTTCTAAGCCAGGTCATTCCAAAGATTTTGTTTACAATGCTGCTCCACAAACAATTATATTTGAAGAGTTGGTGAACTTCAGCACAGAGGCAGAAAAAAGTATTGGGGGAAGGGAGGGCTGAAAGTTCTTAAGCCATCTTTGTCAACAGAGCTAACAAATCAGGTAACCACAACCCTGTATCTAACCATATATGCCAATTTGAGGTGTTTTGTTTCCTCTTTTTTACTCTTCACCTGTGAATTGCTAACATAACGTGGTCAGTTTGAGTTGTCAGTTTTCATTCATCTATCCCAGAAACAATTCAGACAATGAATTCTGACATTCTCTCTGCATCTAATCTGCAAGCTGTCAATCTTGCAATGTTGGGGTCACAGATGCTAAAATCTTCATGCTCTTATATTTTCCATCAACATTCATATGGCTAGTGGTACCTCTTCTTATCTTGGCTCAAAGCTTGTAGCTCAAGAAATCTGAACTCTGACTAGGAGTGCTGGGTATGGTTGGCTCTACCTGTAGCCATTCCATCCACACAGCATGAATTAAATCTATATGAAGGAAGCAAGAATCTTTACCATCTTCCTTCCTCTTAAACAATTCCAGCACTCAGGAAAAATCTGATGATTGCATGTTAGGAGATGAAAGTGAGGGACAAGATGTCCCAGAGGACAGAGCTGAACTCAACTGACAACATAGATGTGTATTCTTGCATTCACTTTGCTTAAGTTACAGCTGTCTAACTTTGGACATTTAAGAGAAGTGGTGATGTTCAGAACAACTCTTTGCAGTTGCTTCTCTCTCTCCACTAACTAGACAGTAAAATTAAATTTCAGTTACCTGTCAGGATGTATACTAGCATAAATTGCTTCCTGTCATTTTTGTAGCTAAACTTAACCTCCTCTTGTGGCAACCAAGAGTTCTTGCTATTGCATCACTAATAAGATTTTCTCTTCCTATGTGCTGCAATCCTTCCACTTACTTAGTGTACAGAGGAGTGCTGGTTGAATGGTCCATGCACTGCTCTGAAATCACTCATAATAGCAGCAGATAAGGAAAGGTAAAGATTATTTTCCTTTAATCTCTTTGTGAGTCTGATAAAGGGCTCTAATAATTAGTCTTTTTTATGGTCTTTGTGAACAATGGATATTTCACGTCTTCTGCTGACACTGTGCTCATGCAGGAGGGTTCTGACGTCCTGCTGCCACAGTCTCTCAGAAGTCTGGACATTTATCTCAGTCTTATCCAAATACATCAGATGTCAGAAAGCTCGTGGGACATTCACATTTTGGCTACAGTTGAGATAATATGGCATGTTAGAAACTTTCTTTATGGTATTTAAATACTTGCACATCTGATTCAGAGCAGGAAAGCCTGAGGTCTCCACAAATATTACATAATAGTAAAAAGCACCAAACTAATTATAATTTCAAATAAAAAATTTTGGTTTTAAAGCTCAGATTATGGTTCAGGTTGTTTCTTATTTCAGATTTCTGTCTGTAACTCTCTTGAGATGCAGAATTTATAGCTGAAGCTACATTTCACATACAGCCACAATCCAGAAGATTACATTTTAGTGGAACTATTTTGCTTAATTGCAAGTGCTTCCAAAGGCAATTCTTGCTTACCCCATCTTCAGTTTCATAGGTTTATTTTCTGCTCCAACATCTTCCTCTTTCTGTGACACAACTAAAGAAAAATTGTCATTGCCTCACACTGCAAAGTTGAACTTGGTCCCAGAATCAGGTAATTCTTATTGTAGGGTGTGCTTGGATCCAATGTGTATTGATAATGTATCTTGTGCTATGTCAAGTTTTCTGTTTCCTAAAAATTGCTTCACATAATTTTACACAAGTTCCAGGATATTGTCTAAATTTTTTGCTTCATATTACCAGTATTTTTATAAGACCATAAGACATTTTGAATTAGTGTACAGAATTGTGTAAGAGCACTTTAATTCTTCTAGTTTTAAACTGCCCCTCTGAATGGAGCAAGACAGCTTTCTGTTGCCTTCTCATTTATGTAATCATCACTTTTATAAACCATAAAAATACCGTTTTAAGTTACATATATTTGGGTTCTATTGGGAGTATGTTTCTAAACTTTGGACCTGTAAGTACAGCTCATGCATGGCTACAGGGCACATCTCAAGTTGATATTTACAATGTTTCTAATTATATTGAGTTGGAAATGGTTTGTGTATTGAAAACCACGCTCTTACAGTGAATGTGGTCAAAGGGGATTAGTTATAATTGTTAGAATTTACAGAGTAATGGTTCTAAAATAATAGTGTGCTATCTGTTTTAAAACCATAATGGAGGCCACAGTGGTTTTCCTGTCTTTCCAAGTTTCTAAAGAATACGGAATTGGAAGTAAGTAACTACTGATGAGAATTTCCCCCCGTAAAAATTTGTTTTTTTGTACTGCTTATTACAAGATCTCATCACATTATTTGTTGTAGTAAATATTTTTTAGCAATGGGAATGACCAAGAACAAAATCAAGAAATATATTAGGTAGTATTTGAAATACCTTTTTATTTCAGTTTTTACAGAACAGTAGCACAAGATCCAAACAGAAGCTAACACAGGCTAGAATAGAAAAAGAGCAAGATGAAATTGAGTTGGGTGATTTATGTGGTTTTTACTTGAAAAAAAGTGCTCTCTACTGAGTGGGTTGGCTAAGCCTCTGAAGATTGATTCTGAAATATGAAGAGAAAAATGACTTTCGAGATGACTGAGGAGTTACCTAATAAAATTCATGATTATATGATAAGGAGGGACTGCTTGCATTTCTTTCAAGCATCTGTCTTAGTTTCTAACTGAAACTTTCTCTCAGTGTCTGCTACAAAGCTGTGTTTTGGTTCTAGAAAGAAAACATGGCTGATAACACCCAGCAGCGCTGAACAGAACCAAGGACATTTGTATGTCTCTGCCAGGAGAGTGAAGAGGCTGGGGGGGCCGCAGGGAGCTGGGAGGGGACAAGAATGGGGCAGCTGACCCAAACTGACCAAAGAGATATTCCATACCATATGACATCATGTAATATAAGGAAGGGAAGTGAGCGGGGAGGGTCCGTTTGCTTGGGGATAGGCTGAGCATCGGTCGCGGTCGGTGAGCGATTGCTTTGTACAATCACTTATTTTGTATATAGTTATCATTACTGTTATTTTACTCTATTTTCCTCTTTCTGTTAGTAAATACTTTTTATCTCAACCCACGAGTTCTACCTTATTTCTCGATTCTCTCCTCCATCCCAGCTGGGAGGAGGGGGGGTTGAGCGAAAGGCTGTGTGGGGTTTCCAGGCCTGCCTGCTGAAACCAGAACAGCTTTAGTTCTGGTTCAAGGATGTTGAATCACAAATTGACCGAGAATAATGCTCCTATGGGGAAAAAAAAAAAAAAAAGTATGCATAAATGTATGAATATGCATATGTCCTTTGGAGAATTGTGAAATGTTTCTTCGTGTTTCAACACTGATAAGACTTTAATAAGAGCACTACAGCTGTGCTGTGGAGACAAGAGCCATTTGTTGAAAGCTCTAGAAAATCTGAAAGCTTTTGAGAAAAATGAAAGTTCTTGAGAGTCACTGGAAATTATCTATATTTTTTATTTCATTACTATAGAAGTCTAGTCATGGTGCATTACTCCACTGTAGAAACCTTGAGGAAAATACAGAAAATGTTGTGCCCTCACAGAAGCCAGTTTCATTGGATGGTGAAAATACTACAGTTTTATCCTTCATACTGTATGTCTCAATTGCTTTTCTTTACACATTCCTGCTGAATTTAATAATGACTTGAGAATAATCAAATACATATTTTCACCATTACAGCAAAGTGGCTTGATTTAGATCCAATCAATTTCAAATTTCTGGAAATTCCTTATCACTTCTGCTTGGAGATCCATGTCAGATGAGTTGATGATCTTGCGTTGACCTCTGGAATGTGCATCAATATCACTGACACCTATGAAAAGGTTCCCATTGCCTTGAGTAGATTTCTGTGAAACTCATGAGAGAATCTCCTCCATGAAAATTTGTAAATGTTGCTGAATAATTTGCAATTTAGACAAAAGCTTATACCAAGCATGTAATTCCAGTGAAGTCTCCAGGGTGTACTGATAGCGGCAAGGTAGATACATACCAAACCAGAGCCCTGTCACTCAAGGGGAATAGATCAAGAGGATTACATTTATTGGAAATAAAAACATTAATTATTTTTTTTCTCTTCCCAAAATATTGGAGGTTGAAATACGCACTGAAAATTATATAACTTTTTTTTCAGCTTTTGAATAAATACACAAAACAGAATAGAATGAATGGTCATGAGGTCAAACTGATAATAGTTTAGAAGAACTCAGTTATGTTTGGCTGCAGTTAAATACCATAACTGGGTGCAAACATGTTAGTTACTGTGGTATATAGTGTTAATGTAGTAAGACTTCTCCTCATTACTTCCTTTCAGCTGTGTCATTGGGGATATAAAGGCATATGAGATTGTGACCAAACATTACCAGAAAAAGATTATTGTATTTTCATTAATTGTATGAATACTTCTGTTACTTTATCTTGGGTCTTGTACAGAAGAGAAGTGTATCACCATTATTCAAGTGCAAAATTGTTAAAATGGATTAATTCAAGTTTCATATTTAAGCCCTGTTCTTCTTCAGCTGCACTCCAAAGTTTCACAAGTGTAACAGTCTATTTAATTAGTCCAATATGGTGTTATTGTTACAAGGATAATGTGACAAACTATAACTCAATTTAATCCATTTCAATAAATAATAATTAATAATGGCACATTACTCCAGTATCAGATTTTCTTTTTATTGTTACTGGTGTTGTTAGAGATGGACCCAGCCTAGTTCTACTTGTTACAAAATTTGGGTGTACAGACACTAATTTCTGCACTAACAATTCTTCTGACTGAGTTCTTCTCATCCTTTTTTGGCATGGAAAAGACCTAAAAACACGTCACTTCACAAAAAGAAGATGTATCAGCATTCACAACACATTCTTACCTTCTAATAGTTTGTCACCCACGTAACTTAAGGCATTCCACTTAATTGTGCTTGATACTTTAGGGATAACCAACGGGAGAGAACTATTAAAGACCAATTCTCTTGCAAAGTCAAGAAAGGAACTTTGTTTTTTCTTTGCTGTGAAAATGAGTAATGTTATTAAAGTAACAAAAATATAATAGGCTGGAATGGGCTCACTGATCTGCTTGTGTCATGAGCCAGCTATCTAAACCAAGTTAAGGAGCCCTCACAACTTTTCTTGAAATTAGCAAATGTAATTCTCATCATCTTGCTTATGCAAAAGGATACAAGGCTCCTTTGCAACTGTAAGCTTAGCCTTAAAAGTAAGTCATGGATCTTAACTGTCTCTTCCTGCTAGTTTTCTGAATCTTCACAGATTATTTCCTCCTAAGGACCTTGTGCTAATTCCAAGCTAACATTACATAAAAATAACTTAGGGAAGTTATGTTTAGAGCTTTCATTTATCTGACCAACCATATCTTTTTCACTTGGCAGTAGTTAGGCAGCTTCAGATATCAAAGGGATCTTTGTTGCTACTGAATTGGATATCTCTGAGTTTAGAAACTGTTTTTCTTACCCCCATGCAGGTAGCAGAATTGCAGTGCCATATGTAACTATGCCTTCACTGTTCAAATCAACTGATTTTCAAGCTTGAGAGGGGATTAGCATAGAATTGTTCTCATACCGCTCTAAGAAACTCAGCGGATATTCAGCACTGTCACAGCATAGGTGAAGGGTTTTTTAGTTCATATGTACAACTCTATCCTTAGCAGTACTGATTTTTCATGCTGCAGTTAAGAATCTTATCGTTAAATTCTTACAAGAGAGGGCTTTATCATAGGTTTTTTTTAAGTAACACATGATAGATTGTGCATATCAACACTTAGATTTAGATGTTGAATTCAGTATTAGTATCCTGAGGTTCAAACAAAATGATCTTCTTCCTTCAGTTCTTCATACGTTTGAACAGGAAATGCAATTTGTTTTTTGGGTTTCTGGTTTAATATGGTCCATTTTCGGAAGAGTTTTACTAGATTCTAGACCAATTGCTTTTTATCTTGCAGTTCTCACTAAAGTATTTCTCATATGCAAGGACACTAGACCTTGTAGCTGTGGCCAACCTACTACTCCCTGTTCAGTAAATGCAAAGCCTCCAGTGACTGCCCTAGCATTTATGTATCTTTGTGTAAAGCTTGTATAATATATATAAATACAGAATATATATACAGAATAAATACAGAATATATGTATATATGAAATGCAGTCAGGAAATGTCATTTTTCCTTTCTCAGTGATAAGAGGAGGTCTTTTAAGTTAAGCTGCCTAGGCTGAGGTTTCTTATATTTTTCACATGCATAAACTGTCAGTTTGTTTCCCATTGAAAATCAGCTATTGCTTTGTCATGCTTGATTCACAGACACTGTCCAGTTAATATCAAAGCCTTTATGTCTTGTCTTAGGGCTAGTAACAACCTGTTAATCTGTTAATTCTGGGTTGCACAGACCAGCACAATGGCCATATAGAATAACTTTTGCATCATACATAAAGCATCTATTTTCCAAAAAAATCGCAGTGAAAGAGCCTCTGCCTCATACTAATGTCCACATGCTTTCATAGCCTGCATAGATTGCATACAGTTTACAGTACATTTCCAGATTAATCCCTGAATAAGAAACTACATTGCTGGTGTGTAGTTACCATAAGGAATTTTTAAGTAAATGAAAAAAGATATGAGTTTTGCAGTTCTCTGCACAGACAAAAAGCATTGCATGTATTTAGGAGGAATTTACTGCAGATTCATTTTTTAAGTAGTTAGCAATTCATCAATGTTTCTCCAGGTGATCTAGTCATCACATTATTTGTTGGCTCCATCTAGGATATTCTCCTCTAAGATTTCTCAATGTTTTTGTGCTTCCAGCGATTTCCATAGCAGTAGCCACTTTGTGACCTCTGAGTCAGATGGACTTGTATTCTGCCTACTAATACTTTAACATCACTAGAAATTCTGGAGCCTGGATAGTACCTGAATAGACCATTTAGAAGTTATTTGGTTGTAATTATATTTATTCTATATTAATGCATATGTATTAAAACAATATAGCTATCCAGTTGCTCTAGTAATAACTGAAAAAAGACCTCTGAAGGTCTTTACCTCACTATGCAAGTGGTACTAACTTCTACCAGTCTCAGATCAGTATGCTTTTGGACAGAAAACAGAGATGAAAAGCTTTGTCTCCCATTACTGGCCCCTTGAGCCATCCAGCATCCCAGAAATAGTTTGTTTTAAAGAAACAAAGCTTAATCATATTTATTACAAACAGAGTAAAATGTTTCTGATATCTGAAAGGCAAAGAAGATAATGTGGCCGCTAGGGTTAGTCTTACTGTATCCCAAAATGTCAACACACTTGCCAAAAATGAATTTATCAGCTCAGTGCAGCCAAGAGATTTAGTTTATCTAAATGTCCTACAAAGAATAAATAGTTTACCACTGGTTTTGTAGTTTGGGATAAATCTAACATTCTATTGACATATGCTATAGATTTAATTTAATACTGTGGTTCAGATGTTTCTTCTGATAAATTTTAGTAAAATCTGTGCTAAGGAGAATGGAGCTGTTTCAGTATTTATGGGGTTTAAAATGCAGGGTTAGCAAGAAAACATGTTAATTGAAACAATATTTGTGTATATTCTTGCAATGGCTCAGAAAATAATGTTAAAGTCTATTGGTCAGTTGGTTCTGAATATTAGAAGTTTAATATTTTTCAAGTTAATTGCTCTCTTTCTATAGTGAGAAAATCCTCTAATGAAGTGATTAAACATTTCAATTTCTATTTTTTAGGCATATTGGAGATAACATCTGTAGAAATTGGAGTTGTGGCTGTTAAGTCCATCAAAAGCAACTATTATTTAGCTATGAACAAGAAAGGAAAAGTCTACGGCTCTGTAAGTACTTTTTTTACCTTCCCAACAGATGGCAGTAGCCAGTACCATTCCCCGCCTTACCTACCGAAAACCCCACTTGCTTATGTATTACTACTGATTAGAGCTGAAATTAGCTGTTCATCCAAATTTCATCCTCTGGCAGTCCCACACCCACAAGCTCCCTGTTGCTGGGATTTATCATGCTCACTGTTTCTGTCATGTTTCTTACTAACTAGGGGCAAATGGATCTACAAAATATAATCCTTAAGGCTGGCTTTCCTTGTTTTTCTGCAGTACAACCACATTTATTAGGCTGTATTATTCTGAATGGACAGTGTACCCGTAATATTGTAAAACTTCACCTGATGGAGCAGACAAACAAAATTATCAATCCATGAATGCTGAGAAGATTTCTGGAGCAGCCAGCTACAAATTGACTATTATAATTGATAACCAAGTTTATAGGTAGTACAAGGAGACAGATTTTGGCTGAGAAGAATTTGGGTATCATTTGAAAATTGTCCATACTCCATTGGCATTTGGAAGTTTGGGTTAATTGATCTTTCCAGTAAAATGTAGATATAGATGTAGATAGATAGATAGGTAGGTAGGTAGGTAGGTAGGTAGGTAGGTAGATAGATAGATAGATAGATAGATAGATAGATAGATAGATAGATAGATAGATAGATAGATACCCGAAATCTTCTTAATAGGAAGCAATATGATCTATAAATCTGACTACTAAAGTTTATACTTATACAATGGCACAGACACCAGATCGTTCTTCTATTATATGTCATTTGTCCTATTCAAGTCCTCTGCAAAGGTGATGAGTCAATCTTCAGATTGATCAGTATTGAGGATATCCATAGCCTTTAAAGAGAACAATGTAGTTAAGCCTATCTCTGCTGAAAATAGTGAAGAATTTCCAGCCTGAGACAAATAAGAGCATCAGCTGAGGTTCAAGAGGGTTCAACATTTGGTCTATTGTTTAAGGAAGCATTTCTATTGAGTGGGTTTAGTTCATATAAACTATACAAACTGTCTTCCTTCATCTGCACTCTTGCTAGTCACTCCTGGTTCATAAGGTTACTTCTGACCTCGTCAGCTCCTGGCAGTGTTGAAGAATTGTATTGAGGATAGAAAGTCCCAAACAGAGAAATTTTTCTTAAGCTCCTATGAATGTGGATTTTAATTTCAAAATTTATATTAGTCAGAAATACTAGAGAATCTCTGGTCAGTCCTTCACCATTGAGAGGTGTACTGTGCAGCTGGCGAAGTTACCTTTTGTCAGTTAAGCTCCTTTGCTTCAGTGATCGCAGGTACACTCTGGACATATGCAGAGGTCTTAGTCTATCACCATAGTAAATTCACGTGTAAGTTGACAATTGTTTAATTTAGTCATCTTTGATGATTTATCCCAAAACCTGAGATAAGCTTTCCTACCCAAACTGACAGCCACTGCTGGTGTGGTGAGAATTCATGCCAACCTTATACATACAAGAAAAAGAAAGCAGAGGAGCTTTCATGTACCATAGGTGGCAACTGCTGCCAAAAGATTCAGTAATTCACAGTGTATTAGAAATAGTGTTGACAGGAGGATACGAATGTGGAAAGCCTTTTTTTTTTTTTAATTCCAGCTGAGATAATTTTTCAATATTCACATCATAAAATCACAACATAATGACTTATCAAAACCTATTCCATAATACTTCAGAGATTTCAAGAATGCTTCTGTTATTATTTTTCCCATCCTCCCAAGACTTTCAGTTAGACTCATATTACTACAGTGTGGCAGCTTGCAGATGGATATGAAAAACAGAACCAATAAAAATTTTAAAAACACTCCTGAGCATGTGCACAATAGACACTGGTGAAGGTCTATAGTGAAATTTGTTTGAAATGAGCAAAGCAGTCCTGGGCTAACACTCAGACCCCTACCAGTAATACTTCTTAGCCACTTCCTTACATCATCTGTTCTCTCTGTGTTATCTAAGAACAGAAATAAAAGTTTGGATTGTAGTATGGTTCTGTGTCTGGGAAACCAAGTCAAGGAAGGCCGTTTCTCTGTTTATCAAATATGTTGCCATTTGACTGGCTGGTCAGAATGAGGGAGACAAGGAAGACTCATTATTTGAATTCTTAAACAAAAAAAGTTCTGTCAGGAGAAATTACTGTGGTTTTGAAATCTGATTGATAGTCACCTACCTTCTTAATGTGTTGACATAGGAGGTGGCTAATCTGCTGGAAGTAAGTTAAATGATCTATATGTAGGTTTATGAATACAAACACTATTAATGGTTGCTTTGTAGAGAATTTTCTCTTGACAGTGTACTCCCCAACAGTCATTGTTTAACTAACTACTAATCCAAAAATTGAAAAGCATTTTGAGGGACAAATTGAGTTTGAGTGTGTGCAATTATGTTAAGAAAACATATGTGCTCTGTGGTCTTAGTAGCAACTAAGCAAAACATGAATTATAGACCAGAAAATTCTTACTGTATCAAAGTATTGAACCTCAATTACTCTAAAAATTTTAGTTTAATAGGAATGCAAAATATATATATTTAATTATTATTCTCTGCCATATTTCACTTTATAGCAATGCAATTCAGCTGAACAATATCTATTTTATTAATGCAGATACCTTCCTTATTTTTTTAGCTGAATATGTAAGGATTCTTAACTGTACCATGAAAAATGTTTCATCATTCAGACATATTTCTCATCTGGTTCATAAGCACCGTAAGAATATCACATGTAATTAGTATATTATACTCTGAGATTCTGATATGCTTCTGTTTGAGCTGTGAAATAACACCTTTTTTTCTGAAATACAGAAGAAACAAAATGCTAACTTTTGTTTTCGAAGTGTGTTATTAATGTTCTACTTTCAAAAGATTTCTATACTGAATATGAGTAACCCGATCTAAATTTTAATATGTTCTAATGAGTTGTTTGTGAAAACAAAGCATTCTTGTCTTTACTATAGCAGATCTGAATAAAAGCGCATTTAACATCCCAGAAAAAAAGACAGTTTCCCTCCACATTTCCTTACTCTTGTATTTTTTTTATCCTTTCTAGAAAAGTGGCAATGAGTTCTCCTTTAAAAATAGAAAACATTAATTGCTGGTATCCTACCCAAAGTTGCTCTCGAGTTCACTGTGAATATGTTCTTAATAAGATACAGGACCATATATGAATCGTGCAGGATAGTATATGATTTTTTTTAGGCTAAGCCCCTCTTCAAGTCAGCGAAGTAAACAGGCCTCACATCCATTGTATCAATATTGTAACAGTGATTTGCACCCATCCGAAAAGCCCTTTTTCATTGCCAATGTGGTGTAAAGGATCTTACTTTCAATAAGAAGTAGGCCTACACCATGTATATGCATTTAGCACATGGTATCAACAATCTGGTTCAAGATATTCATGGGTTTTATATGTTAGAACTGAAATACGGTGAATGATTCCAAGATTGCTACCTCATACTTTGAGTTTATGGCTGAGAATTTGATTCAGTATTGTTTCTAAATTCCACTACAAAGAAGTTACATTTCAACTTTAGGCAAAATACGTCATTTCATTGCAGTAATTATGCATAACTGATTTTTTTAATTTCACTTTTTACAATCTAAGTGCTGTTGATTTCAACGCTGTGTGCACAGTGAAATATTATGTTTGTTCTGAATTTGGTGTATTTGTTTTTTTCCTTCAACAGAAAGAGTTTAACAGTGATTGCAAATTGAAGGAAAGGATAGAAGAAAATGGATACAATACATACGCATCCTTAAATTGGAAGCACAATGGAAGGCAAATGTTTGTTGCTCTGAATGGAAGGGGAGCCACAAAGAGAGGACAGAAAACAAGAAGGAAAAACACTTCGGCTCACTTTCTTCCAATGGTAGTAATGTCATAGATGAAGGAACTATTTTATCAATGCAGTTGAACCAAAGGCTCTTATATCATGAATAATTGGTAATCCTCTTGAAGAATAGATGAAAAGAAATAGTGCAGGTATCTGCTTGTTTGATAAGTGTAGGGGATGCCTCTGAAGTTTTTGTACTCACTGCTGGCAAATGAAATACTTTTTTTTAGTTCAGTGTCATATCTTAAGATCAAGATAGAAGCTGAATCAACGGGGATATAAGTCATTGCCAGTGTGAAGAATTTTATTTTTTTCTCTCTGCAACAGAACT
This sequence comes from Penelope pileata, assembly GCA_013396635.1. Classification (NCBI taxonomy): domain Eukaryota; kingdom Metazoa; phylum Chordata; class Aves; order Galliformes; family Cracidae; genus Penelope; species Penelope pileata. Next base: position 102,995 of record WBMW01005311.1, read on the forward strand.
TAAGGAATGTGAGACAATCTAATGAATGATCTTCATGGGGAAAGTTATTTATGGAATACTAATTCATATCAAGGACCTTAATTGCTCATTCAAGCCTAATGTTCCAATGAACAATTTGACACACAAGCATTTACTGGAAGCACTTGGGTCATATGCACAAATAAAGATGCTTCTGGAGAAGCCTTGTGGAAGGATGGATAGGATTAAGGAATATAAGCAAAGTAGTATAAAACTGTTCTAACAAAACGAATAGTATGGTTTGCTTGTATGTTCTAACTTCATTCCTTTTTATTTCTCTCTAAGTTATTTATTTAATAGGATGTTAAATATCTTTTTGATTTGAAATGTTTTCCTCATTTTCTTCTTTGTTGTTTTCCCTTTTTCTCAGTATTTCACACAGAGGTTGATAAGTTAAAATGTCAGAACCTTGTAAGTACTATGAGAATAGGTAATGTACAAGGCTTTAAAGGCAGAATTTAATGTGTATAATCCAGGTTTTTTTGTTTGTTTGTTTGTTTTTTGGTTTTTGGTTTTTTGGGGGGTTTTTTTTGCACTTACGCAAGAAGACCAAACATGCAGTGCTTGGATTAATGGTACTATGTGTCTTTATATCTGAAAGGTTTTATTACTTATTAGCACTCAAGAAAAATCTTCAAGAAATACTTTGTTCAAAGGGTCTTTCTGCAGTTTTTAAATTGAGAGAAGGGGCCACCTCTGTACTTGGGTGTCAATGCATCTGTGTGTATATTATCTGACTTGGATTTCAATGTGTAACTAAGACCTCTCGTATTGCAATCAGTGGGAAATTTTGCAGCAAGCGTTGGGCTGGAACATAGGTGTGGACAGCGTTGTTAAAATTGCTGAGACTGCCATTGTTAAAATTAAACAGTATGTAATTCCCAAGTGTAAAATTTGGTCTCCAAAAGGTGAGAAAGCAACATAGTCCCACACTCCTTGTTCAATTTATATGCCCATTCAGCACATTTGTCCTTGTTAACAGCTTGTAGGATCACAGTCATATAGTGGGAGCAATACCTAAATAAGGACTGAGGATAGGAGATCCAAAATCATGCTCATGAATCTATCAGAGATTATTACTCACATGTATCTTATATATGAGAGCCAAACAAAAAGCTGTGCTGGTATCCAGCTTTAGCATGCCTTTTGTATCCATCGTAGTCACTGAAGGCTCAAAATGCATAATAGCCAGCACATTTTTATGAAGTGTTACTAGTTCTGTGGCTTAACTTGAGCAACTGCAGTATAACAAAATTAAGCATAATATGACGTCTGTTCAATTAAAGGTACATAAGGTTTGTTTTGTTTTGCTTTAGTCTGTAATTTTAGAGAGCTCTGGATAGCTCATCAATGTAACCATATTGAGATTCATTTTGTTAGAGCAGATAAATAGAAAACAGTACATCGAATAATTTGTACCACTGTCTTCACATTGTATTCCACTAAATAAATAAATAAGCCTTTGCAGTGTCTGTAGTAAGAAACAAAAGTAGTGTAATATTATTTTGTTCTAAATACTTTAAGTGATAACTATGAGATTATATTGATTGATTATCTTCAATATTTCTTGTTGCGAAAAAGTCAGTTTTATTTTTATTGTTTGGAAACTGTATTTTGGTACAAAGGAGAGCCTTACTTAATGTGTCTTTTTGAGAATGTTTAACCTCTGTAAAGGCTGGTGTTGTTGGAATCTTCTATAACTTATTTAAGTCAATGTTTAACCAGCACTTCAATCGTAATCTGTTATTTAAATATTAGCTGTTTAAAAAAAAAAAAAAAAAAAAAAGGANGCAAAAAATAATAGCTTTCCCATCAAATACAAAGTGGTCAGACTGTATTTCCTGTCCTTAAATAAAGTCAACTCTTTTAAAACCAGAAAGTCATTTGAGACACAACATTTTAGCTGATAGCTAACATTGTATTTCATGGTTCTTTATCTCCAGCATGCTTCTACACAACTGAGGTTTTTCTAGAAAGGGAAATCTGAATTTCAGATTTTAAATGTAATTGCAGGTGATCAGCAAAACTTAACTACCATAACAAAAGCGAGTTTCTGTTGTTAAAAATTTGTCATCACTAATTAAAACTAACAACACATAATGGACCACCCACAGTGAACATTCAATATTAGCCTGGGCAAATGCAGAATTGGATGACTACTTAAAGAACATTTAAGGTACAAATGAGGTTCTCTTGACAGAGTTATCTAGCTTATTTGGCCAGGGGAGGGATTCTGCATAAACAGCATTACAGTATTCAAAACACTATGCTGTTCAGAGGCCAAAATCAGAAAATACCACTTTTCAAAAGTGAGTCAGGAGTAATTTCTGACATGAATAGTTGTTTACGAGAATTAAACAAAACAAAATATCTTTGAAGGAAACAGTGATTCCTGCATGATTAACATACTGTAATAGCCACTGTTGTGAACACACTGCACACCCTCTTTCTAGAGTATCACAGTTCATCAACCATAGGAACAGACTCCTGAGGAAAAAGAAAGCAGGGGAGAGATTTAAAAGAGAAAAGGAAAACAAAAATCACGGAGCAACAATGTGTATCATGTTATATTTAAATAAAATAATAAAATATGGGAAATAGAAAATAAGAGTATTGTCTTTGTTTTATTAACCTGAAGTGATACTGCACAATGCAAACAAAAAGGGAAAAGATCTGTTGTACTGCAGGATGTGGTTTGGTGCTATATAGCTCCAAAACAAAAGAAAAATCACTAGAACATTAGTAAATTTTCTTTAATTTTTTGCATGTGTGAATCGGCTATCTCCACACTAATAACAAACAAATGCTTTAGATTCTTCCCATAAGTATTTAGATCCGTCTAGTGGATAAAGTGGAAAAAGTGATGAATTTAAAGCAAGGACTTTTGATGAAAAGTTTTAGGAAGAAGAACATGTACTTACATTTTTAAAGTAAACTTCAGAGATGGAAAAATAGTTGTTTTATGTAAGACTGCATTCATGACGTTTCATGTTATAAAATTCTCTAGAGATTAGTAAGCTTTACTAAAACAAGTTATGAGTACAAATTTGTAATTCATGTCCCTGCTGAAACTGACTATCTTTATTCACACAATCAGTCATAACTGCTTCAATGACTGATCTCGAAACTAATGAAGGAAGACATTGCCTATTTTGAAGTGTCGGTATTCACTCTCTTGAATTATATTGTGTGGCAGAATTCATCTTCCTAATTTCCTATTAAATTGAAGTGACAGTACATCACATAACACAAAAACATGTTCTGCTCCAGCTAGTCCATATACGATTATGTTATGGTTTGATTCAGCAGATAGCTAAGTTCCACACAGTTATTCACTCACCCTCCCCCCTCCCCAAATGGGACGGGGGAGAGAAGTAGAGAGATATGCAGTAAAATGCGTGGGTTGAGATAAATGCTATTTACTGAAATAGTAAAGAGAACAAAAGAAATAACAGTACATATATATATATATATACACAAAGAGGATACGCAGAGCAAGGGCTCACAGCCACTGGTGATCCTTCCTCCCGGCTAGCCCCTCCGTAAACGAAGTGAACCCGGAAACCCAACGGACCAATCCCATGATGTTATATGGGATGGAATAGCTCTTTGGTCAGTTTGGGTCAGCTGCCCTGGTCCTGTCCCCTCCCAGTTCCCAGCTCCTTATGCCCCCCTTAACTATTTCACTGGCAGAGGAATGCGGAAGTGAGTTATGTCCTCGGCTCTGTTCAACACTGCCAGGATGTTATCAGTATCTCTGAGGTACAAGATAAATTCATACTAGACACTACGAGAAGCGTAACTTCTGTTAGAAACTAAGACAGATTATTTATTGTTTTCAGAAAAAGCTTACTAGAATCATAGAATCATAAAGGTTGGAAAAGACCTCTAAGATCATCTAGTCCAACCATCAGCCCATCACCACCATGCCCAATAAACCATGTCCTGCAATGCCACATCTACATGTTTCTTGAATGCCATCAGGGACAGTGACTCCACCACCTCCCTAGGCAGGCCATTCCAGTGCCTGGCCACTCTTTCGGAGAAGACGTTTTTCCTTATATCTAACCTGAATCTCCCCTGACACAACTTGTGGCCATTTCCTTGAGTCTTACCACTAGTTACCGGGGAGAAGAGGCTGACCCCCTCCTCATCACAACCTCCCTTCAGGAAGTTGTAGAGTGCAATAAGGTCTCCCCTGAGCCTCCTCTTCTCCAGACTAAACAAACCTCCTTCCCTCAGTCAATCCTCATAAGACTTGTGCCCCAGACCCCTCACCAGCTTTGTTGCCCTAATTGACCATATCAGTGCAACTGCAAATAACAGACAAGCACATGCAAAAAGTTATTTTCTCACAACAGTATGGGAAAAAAATTTGAATATGAAAAATTAAGTTGTTGTACCAATCATATTAAGATTTATAGTTGTTTCTACCCACTCCAAATATTTGAACCTCATTTTTAACTATATGGAACTTTCTCTGACTATGTTTTGGGATTAACTGTTTGGGACTGCCATTTTCTAATGAAGCACAGTCAATTTCAGATATTTGACTGATGTCTTTTCACTCACAAGTTCCAGAAAAAAATATACATGTCCTTTGCCCAACCCAACAATGTAAAGAAAATATGCCATTGTGAAAGGAAAGATAAAGAAACAGTGATTAAGCCTCAAGTAACTGATTAGGGAACAATGATCTTTAGGTTATGGCAGTATGAATGAGAATTTGGACTTCTGAATTTCCCAACCAGGTTTTTTAATGAAATTCTGTACAGTGACAACTCTAAAGCAAAATACTAACTCATGCACTTCAATAAATGGATATGCTGATGAATAAATGCATATACGTGTCCTATCCATTGTCCAAATATGAGATTATGGGCATCACAATATCTAACCAGCTTTCTTGGGCCCCTCTTCCTTCCAGGGCTTTGGCCCACGGCACCCTGCCAAGCAGATCCCTGAAGAGGACAAAGTTTGCTCTCTTGAAGTCCAGGGTAGTGAGTCTGCTGCGCATCCTCTTAGCTGCCCTAAGAATCTCAAATTCTCTCATTTCATGATCACTGCAACCAAGGCTGCCCATGAGCCTCACATTACTCACCAGTCCCTCCTCATTGGTGAGGACCAGGTCCAGCACAGCACAAGTACTTTGAAACAAAATCCTGCAGGAAGGTTCAGACCATATTCACACTGAAAGGCATCATCACATTGTAAATGAATGGCTGGTCCTCCAGACTGAGGAAGTCAGTTTTCCAGAAACAAGTGTAGAACCTCCACTCTGCTGACTGTTCTGCTGTTTAACCATTCTCCCCAAGTGAAGTCACAACAAATTTGACTCTGTGTACAGATGAAAAATGTAAGGCAAGTTCTGTCCAGACTTTAAAATTGATAGAGGCTGAGTGTAAGTCACCTGTGGCAACAACATATTTATTCTCCAATGCTCTTTTAATATTTTCCCTGGGCTTCTCGTCTGAGTCCTAACACACTTTTCCTCATAGCACTTGAAATGCCACACAGTATGAGGTTTCTAACACCAAGCGTTATGTATACCAAGTTGTAGGGATTAAAATTCATTTATGGAAACAATCAAATGAAAAATATTGGGTGAAACTTTGCAAGCACTACTGTTGCTGAAAACAGGCTGTAACACATGGGAGCAGACCAAAGAGCTGACTACTCAGTACTTACATGACAAGCATTCTGCGTGCAGTTAAGATTTACATATAACAGATTTTCCCCAAACTTGCCACATGTTTTGCCAAAAAGGACTTCAGTGAACTTCAGACAGCTGTCTTAGCTTGTTCACTGAAGGCTGTTAATACAAGATGCCAGGTTTGGGCCCTGGAATACCTTGAGTTTCTTGGTTTTGGACCAAAGATTTGTACTTCAAGGAAAAAAAAAATACTTCATTCTTGTGCTCATTCCTCTTGCCGTACTTTTATGATCAATGATTGAGACAAAAAATTTTAGAAGATAGTTTTCAGTCTAACACAATATGGCTTTTACTCTTCATTTTCAATCCCAGTCATTCAATTCTGACTTTCAGACTTCCAAAAAATGCCCACCTAGGGCACTGTTCTTATACAGATGAACACATACACAGTATTGCAGTAGCTGGGTATGCCCAGCACCATTCAGACTAACTATACATAGTCTGTATAAGTCTTTTGTTAAATATAGACATAGTATATACCCCAGAAAGTCAGACCCTCATGATCATCACATGACAAAACTGACACACCTGTATATAGGCATCATCTGACTTTGAGGTAGAACCCCACAACGGAGGAAGCTGTTCAATTTCCAGAGCAATTAGATGAGTTCTTCAAGTATATTGAGACCATTTTAAACATGTAGTGTTGATTTTGATATCTGTCCAACTTTGCTCTGTTATTTTGAGGGGTGCTCAATGCTTGAAAGAAGCCAAGGTAACTACCCTAAAATACGTACCGATCTAAAATGATTTTGCAAATAGGGAAGGCTCCCTTTTTTCACCGCAGATTTTTTAAGAACAAAATGATCAAATAGAAGTAAGAGAAATTAAAGTTTATATTTGTAAAAAACTTCCTAATACTAAGGGCTCTGAAGTAAATTGATTTGGAAGACTGTACAACTTCCTGTCAGAATTCTAAGCATGTAATGGGCATAAAGAATGGCTTAGGCCTTCGATTCTACCATGGACAGGAGGATGGATTATCTCTTATCCAACATCTCTTATAGCAATATTTTTCCTATTTCTACAAAACCCTTGACTAAATCTTTATAAAACACTAGGCAGTCAGCTTCAGCTGTAATTTTTATTTAGTACCAGCAGGCTCAAGTTAAGCCGGTAACAAGGAGAGATACTATTAAAAATTCCCCATAGCCACCCAGTCCGCTTCACATAATTACTTTCCACAAGTGTGTTTGCAGCACTGAACAGGAAAAAAAAAACATAAACAGCTAAAATATTTTTAATTGAAAGAAATCAGAGTGACTAAACACAGCCCAAGTGTAAGGTTTTTCAGCACAAACTCATCCAGAAAATGAAAGCAAGATGTTATTGTAGAAAGATGCAGCCTGGGTCTGACTCAAGCCTCAATCACACGCTGATTGCAGGAAACAAGACTGACCCAGGCAGTTACAACATGCAAAAGTCAATATCCACATCCTTTTGACATTTGGCAACTTGCACAAAAAACATCACATAATTTTCACAGACAATTGCTATATTTTTCCATAGTACTTGAAAGAATAATGCCACAGTGAATGAACCTCTTCATTAACCCACTCCTTCTTAAAATGTGCTCTGCACTAGTATCAGCTGATTAGTGGATACTGTCCAAGAACCTTTACACATTTCAGCTATAGTAACAGCAATATAAATTCACCAGTGATTAGGTTTGTTCTATTTAATGCAAATCTTTGAAATGTTGTCAGCTTACTGGTGCTGATTTCATGTTTATTTTCTTTTGTTCATTTCAAAGTAGCTGTAGTAGTTGATCAAATGATAGACTGACCCTGTATTGTACATAGCCATCTATTAATACCAGGAAAATCTCAGTCACTCACAGTTTCCTCTTCTCATACTCTTTTTTATCACTTTATATAAGCTCTAAAAAGAAGGACTGTGCTAGGGAAGAGGGAAAATTTAGTTTTCATAACCATTTTGTTACTGCTTAGACTCTGGAAGTGTGGCAAGGTTTCAGAATAATTAAAATACAGGGAGAAATGGGTAGAACTAGTATTCCAGTTAATTGTAGCTCTAACAAGGTGCGGATGTGTCATAAAATACAGAATGCTACACACCCCAAATTCCACTTTCTTACATTAATTCTATAGTAATGTATATAAGATGTAAAAATATTTTTATCCCATAGTCATAGATACCACACACATGCACACAAACTTTTACCACTGAGAGTTTCCTGCCAAACTCACCATCTTGTTTTATGTTCTCGTTGCTATTACAGAAACATG
>WBMW01005313.1:2721-179018 GCA_013396635.1 Penelope pileata
TTTTTTTGTTTTACCCTTTAAAAAGAACACTAAAATGAATTTGTAAGTTGCACTGTGGGACCACAGTTTCATTTTTATACTCCAACATGCTGAGAGTGTTTTAATGGAATAGAAAAAGAAATAAAGCTTTAAATCCAGTGAGTGGAAAAGGAAAAAAAAAAAAAAAAAGCAAAATAAGATAAAAAAGCCAGATAAGAACAAATGTGTTTCAGCAGAGTTCTGATTTTGCATTCTCCAGGGTTTAAAACAGCAGTTCAACAAACAGTGGCTGCACCAAGATTGCTTCAGTGTGTGAAATGTTGAGAGCTATAAAAATTCTGCAATTATTTTTAACCAGGAATCAATGTTAAGCTGATTAGCATAAATGTTTCTTTAATTGCAACAGAACTCTAGTTATTGCAAACTGCTTTTACAAAAAAAAAAAAAAAAAATCCAAACAGGCCAAATTCAATTTCAGTTTCAGACGTTGTCTGAAGAAGTGAGTTTCAGAGTCTTCAGTTTGTTTTCAGTTCATTTTGATTCAGATATTTTGCAGGTGTTTTTTTTTTTTTTTTTTTTCCCTGGTTTGGGGTTTATTTTGCTTTACTTGGTTCATTGGTTGTTTTTTTGAGGAGGAAGGTTGGTTTGGGGTGGTTTTGTATTTGTTTTGTTTTTTAATATATAAAACAAAGTGGAGCTTATAATGTTTCCTAGAGCTTGTGATCTACAACTAGTCACTATTAAAACAATCTCAAGTTTTCTCAGCACTGCAAAAGTCAGCCCAAACTTCATTGCTCCAAGAGGCCCAAGTATGAATGGGGCTGGAAATCTCAGTGGAATGTTGGGGGGCAATGAAAAGAGCTTTTCTGCTCCTGCTCCACACAATTCCTCTGTTACTGCTAAATCTATCAGGAGGGGTAGGAGCCAGCCTTGCTTTGAATGGTGCTGTGACTCATTTTCATTGCTGTCTAAATATTGTATTGCAGGCTTTAAAAAAGCATATAGGTAAGGTATAAATCCTAGATATGAGTAAAATGGGATGTATGATTGGCTTCACATCCTCTATGGGAGAGGTAGTTTTACTCTCACTTAGCAAGTTACGTTCAGGACTAAACACAAGTAAAACCCACATCTGTTCATTCCTACTGGCTTCCTGTAATTCAGCCCTGATCACCTGGGTTGCACTCACCATGTTGCCAATTTCTCTGGCTCAAGATAAAGCAGAACTGCCACTAACTTAGGCCAATCCTACAAAGGTATTGGAAGCTGGAAACTGAAACCCTGAATCTCTCACAGGACTTAATATTCATAATGAGAAGTTTGACCTGTTCTGGCATCCAATTATAGAAAACAATATATATAGTTTAACATGTTGTTGTCAGAGTGAAGGAAATCAAAGCCAAAGTATGATCTCATTCTTCCATATAGCGTATTAACCTATTTAAAGACTTAGAGTACTCCATCACAGAAGCAACTTAATAATTAAATGGAAGATGTCTGGTGCTTTATCACCCTTTATGTCTGTACTTTGGTAAAGAGAAGAGCATTGGATTATTTTAAGGAAAAAAAAAAAGCAGCTTGACACTGATTAGGAGCTTCAAAATGTATAATAAAGCTTCCATAAACAGCAATCCCAGATCCAGAATAATAATTCCTTCCATAGCACATTTTCAGGAGCTGAGTTTATTTTTAAACATAGATAATGATACATCCTCCATAGTGTACAGACTAACTGTCTATTATTACAACATGAATATTAGTTACTTTAATACAAATAGCTAAATACGTTGACAAAGATAAATGAAGAACTAAAAAGAAATTAGTGAACATCTGCTGTTGTGTATGAGTTTTTTATCCGTGACTACACTCAGACTGTGTCAATATAAACTTTTAGGCACAATATATTCACTCATGATGGTGCTTTTTCATTTGCATAGTAATTTTTTACATAATTAAATACATGGTTTCTTTTAATTTTGAATGTTTTGTTCTGCAAATTGCTCACAGAACAGAAGATTAGAATGACCAAACCTAACACTGACAATCATTTTGATTGACACCATATATGGGGGTTTTACACACCTTTTTCCTTTTATGCATCTTCTTTGTGTTCTGTTATGAAAACCAAATGAAACAGAAAGCTTCTTTGAGTCTTGAAAGTATAAATTACTATGAGTTCCAACCTAATACAACATGAGAAACAAGAAGATAGCACATCCCGATGGTACAGGATACAATCATCATGGGGAAACCTAACCTGAAACAACAATAAAATAAAAGAAAGATCAGTGATGATAATAATAATATAGCAATGCCAAAAGCATGGATGTACTGTGAGATTATGACAGGCAGTCTAATATTCAACCTTACTTTTCTACTTCCAGCCTACTTAATAGATCTGTGGTTGAAATCAACATAATTTCATTGATTTCAGTGCATCTCTTCCAATTTATTTTTTCTCAGAATCTGGCATGCCTTGTTGTTTCTTCTTCTTCTCTTTCTTTTTTTTTTTTTTCAGACAGTGAGAGATTAAACAGGTAAAATAACAGTTCTTAGAAGTTATGCAGTGTTGGAATAGATCATCCAGCATGTAACACTTCAGATTAGGGGGATAACAATAGTATGGTGCTTTCTAACTTAATCTATGGCTCAGACTCTTTACATTGTTTCCCTGCGATCCCTGTGTAGGTGATCCCCTGTGATCACCTACAAATAGTATTCCTTTTCTGTACCTCTCGTCAGGTTTAAGAGACTTGAATATTAAGGGATTGTTGGAAATAAAGCCCAGACGGCTGTAAAAGTTCTAAAACTTTGCTGTTCTGTCAAAAACAGCTACTTGCATCACAGATTAAGCTTTTCAGACCACACCCATTATTTTTTTTATAGCTTTCTTTAGATTGACCAACATAGGTAGCAGAGATGGATAACTGGAAAGGATGTTACGTGTTTGACTGAGTCTTACTCTGCTAGATTTATAAGTCTTCAACATCTGTGAAAATGAGGGAGTGAGTTTTCTGAAACTTAAAAGTTTTGTTGTGTGGCACTGAAGGACTATGAAGAACCACTGCTGTGATCACACTAATTTCTTTTATGTTAATAAAATCTTCAGGAGAACTGAGGTAAGAAATGATCATGTGACAAATCACCCTCCTTATGTAATTTTTTTTCCTCAAGTTCAGCCAAGAATTTCCATAAACTTCATCAAAGCATGGCAATGTTCTCTGAAATGCAGCATTTCATTTATTCTCTTTCTTGAAGTAAGACCTACTTATTACCTGTGGGTATATTAGTTGTGCCTTTTTGGCTTGCTAGTTAGGAGCCCTCAGGAAGATTCCAGGAGCCCATTTGTTGATGACAGGACACCTTTCTCTGAGCTTGAGTGGATGAATAGCTCCTTACTTTAGGAAGACACAGCTAAAAGGGACCTCTTGGGGCACATAGTCTGTCCAACACTTCCTCAGTATAGGAGAAAATAACATAAAATGAAAATTAAACTTCGCAATAGCACACTGTAGTCTTCTCCCTCTATCTGCAGCTGCAATGTTACTCTAAACATTGTGATATCCATGAGTCATATTTCCTTCATTGGTGTTTTTCTGAAAAATTGACTAAGGGAGGCATAGATGTGACCAACAGAACAAAGGAACTTTCACCCTAATAGTCATTGGTTTAAGTTCCTTACAATGGAATTTGTTCAGGATCCAGGGTCACACCCACCCCCAACCACACACACAAAAATCAGTCTAAATCTATAAAGCTGACAGAACAATTAGGAAACCAGTACAATTCAAACATTCTGAAGAAAATTTTGACATTACTTAGTGAAGAACAAGTTTTTCCATAATGCCAGCTGTTCTTGACTCACTATCAAACAACCCTACGTACTGGTAGAAACAGAGGCAAACCAAGAGAAAAAAAAAAAAAAAGGAAACACTTGCAAGGCTGCAAATGTATAAGGGATGGGACTTTCAGGGCTAACAGATCATCTCATTTCTGTCTCCTTGACATCTCCCTGAAAAAACTGGCATTGGCCTGTGTCCATGAATATATATTGCCTGTCCCAGAAGGACAGTTCCAGTGTCCCACTCTAGTGGATTTCTTCTTCACTTCTCCAGGATTTAGGACCTGGTGCGCCAACCTCTTCTGCCATTCTGGTAACAGGCACTGTTTTTGGTATTCTGGCTTCAAAAGCATTAATGTTAAGCTGGTGTTTGGAATTGGGAAAGGAGAAATGAGAGAAGGAGAGAGAAGGGCTAGGTGTGTTCAAGTGGTTAAAGCTATGAAGAATTGTTAAAATGCCTCATTGGATTTTCACAGCACACAAATATTTCTTCAGAATTCTGAAATATACTTGGAAGTGCTCATTTATGTTTCTTTTTTGTTTTAGATGAGCACGTGTAACTACACTGCATGTCATTTCTTTTGAAGTTTGATTTGTTAGATCCTTGCTTTTGAATGACATTGTTACTTGAAATAGCTGAGTCATTATTCAGCTCTTTAACGTTATTGTTCTTATTCAGTATTCACCTGAACTATAATCAAGGTGATACCATTGCAAAACAAAAGAGCTAAAGCTATATCAATTGGAATGATTTTAGAAAAAAAGGCAAATAAAAAATAAATTTGATGGCTAGCCAATTGCTCAGAATCTTTCCTTCCTCCTCTCAGCATGTCTGATATCTGGCCCTCCCTAATCTCACTTACATAAAAATGTCCAGATAGGACAAAAAACACTAAACCAGCAATGGCCATAGGAATAAAATAGGATGGCTATAAAATCCTCATACATCCTTTGGTATATCTCATGAATGTTCACTGCAGCTGTATACACGACAGGCTGGTGAACCAGAGATTTCTACAACTCTCATAAGAAAACAGGTTGTTATTTGACAGAAAACAGAATTTTATTGACCTCACAGTTAGCAAACAAAGAACTGGTACAGAGAGGAGTGGGGACAGAACTGATCTTAATCTGTACAAATACAACCTAACAAACCTCCCTGGGGAACACACAGCAGCACAGCAGTGAATGGCAACATAATCCCTTTTTGAAGACCGGCAAGGGGAGGGAAGAATCCAAACATTTAACAGCTTCTCAACTGTTAGAAAGAGAAGAGAAAGAGAACTGGCTTGGAGGGAGTCCGTACAAGAAAATGTATGAATTACACAGGACCTTGTACAAACATGCAGGCACTATAATCATGCCACCACTCTCACAGTGGGAGTCAAATGTGCAGCTGGAGCCGCACACAGCCTGAGGAGATACCTCACTTCATTTAGCCGTGAATGTTTGCATAGAGCCCAGCTATGAAACCATTACTCTCACGGCATGGAAGATTTCCTCTCAACTTGAATCCTGAATTTCAGGCCCACTGTCCTGAGCACAACTGTAACTGGATCAAATTCAATGTGGAATTTGTGTACCAGGGAGAGAGGAGATGGAACTCACTACATGAATATTAGTTACTGCAAAGTTAGTGGACTACCCGAGTCGGTTCAGTGCCCAATTGTGCTATTGCTCTACCGCAAAGGAAGACAAAGCTCCTATCCCAGGCTATGCACAACATAATGTTTAGGTACCTATATTTTCTTTATTTTCATCAAAGATAAGAACACATGTTTAACAATGTAGAAGTTACTTTCCACCAATGCCCATTTTCAGCATTCACCTTGAAGTGAAAAGCAACATCAATTATTGATCGTTTTTCCTATGCAGGAACAACAGAACTTAGAAGTCCTAAAAATGTCTCTTCAACTAAAACTTCACATTAGTAAGAAACACCGATCAGCATCTTTGTCATAAACATACATCTTGGAACAGCAGAATATGTGATGTGACATTTCTATATACTAAGTAAGGAAAGAGGGCAAACATATCCTGCTTTGGGCAGCCTTTTCATCCCTTGCCCCTATTGCAGGCAGGGAGATGCGGATGCAACCAGCTCAGGGAAAGTGCCCTGACTTTTCAGTGCTGCAGAGAGGAAGCACAGGGAAGGGATGAGTGACAGAATCTAGCATTTCCCCCATTTCTCTCTCCATCTCGTCTCATTGCACGCAAAACTGCAATCTAAATGGTATGGCACAGCTTAAATATACACAAAAAGCAGATGTTAGTTCAGTGTGAGATACCGAGAACATTTCAAGCAGGAGCTCCTGGGATTTGTCTTGGACAAAGTTTTGCTTATTAATAACTTCAGTGATCCAGTAGTGAAGAGTTTGCAAATCACCCCAGTGCTGGAGAGATGTCAGACTGTGGAGAACAGAATTCAGCATGTTCTTAACAAATTAAAATGAGAATTTGGAATGTACAAGATGAAACTGGAAAGATAAGTGTGAAGTATGTATTAGGAGAAATCAAACACGAGCACAAAATCAGCAAGGGAAGTGAAGCTTTTTGCTGGTAATGACCTAGTTATTTTTGATCCTGCCTCACAGCAAGATTCCTGGCCCTTTATATGAAGAAAAGGAAACTGGTTTATGATTTTTCTAGGGATAAATCGCATTTTTAATGAGTGCCTACAGAGGTGAATATTACAGTTTTCTTCAGTTAGAAATGTATATAACATATTTTCTAAATTATAATAGAGTAGCCTTTGAGATCAAAATTGCATTTTCCTGGACATATTGATCTCCTGCCATACTAGGCAGCCTTAGTTTGTGATGCTTTGAGAACCAGCAGGACCTAGGGTGTACAGGACCCACATTCAGTGTCTTGTTCTGCCTAATTTGGGGCATGATATATGAAGCACTCTTACCCATAAAAACCACATCTACAGGCAGCACCATGCTGATGGTTCTGAGCTCAAAACTTACACAGCCTGTACATCCTCAGGGGGATCTGTGGAAAAACCACACCGCCAAGGAAATGGGGAGCCTTCAGACATACTTCATGGTGAAAGCAAGAGCAGAAATCTGCTATGACCAAACCACGGGCAGTGAAGGAATTCTAGTGGCAGCCAAGGGTAAGAATTAAAGCTAACTTCTGTTCCTGTTTGCAACCACAATTTAATGCACAATTAAAATTATACTGGTGAAGTTGGCATCAGGCTTAAAATTTTGCTCTTCTTACTTCATATCAGTTTCATACTGTAAGTTCTGTAGAAGCTATAACATTCTCACCCACCTACTTGTTCCTGTTATTCAACATAGTGTACAAAAGCATCATCTGCACACCTGAAGTCTGCCATGCCATCTGAAAATATTTAACAAAAGACAGATGGTGGGTAATTCAACTAATTCTTGGATACTCTCTAATCATATGGAATGCCTTGCTCTGGAAGTTCGCTAATCATAAGCTCATTTGTAAAAGCACCTCCATGCCTGTGAAAGCAGCCTCAAAAATGAGACTCAGATGCGGGTATACTTAAAAGATATGTAAGGTTATTTCTGAATGACAGGAAAGTTACACCTTTGAATGAAGTTTCACAATCTGATTTGCAAAGTAACTCATATTTCTTTTCAATAATAAGGTAAAACTGCAAAATTCATGAACATTAATGAAAACAATGTATCATAAGCCTCAGGAGTCAAACACAAATCAGCTAGTTAACAAAACATATATAGGTCTATGTAAGCTACAGTCTAATACAGTACAGCTCAGTAAGGAAATTCTTTTTCTGTACCTCAGCTGAGATTACATAGAATAGTGAAATACTTTTTGGGGAAAAAAAAAACAAGAGACAAAATTACTTTTATAAATTTAAGACTTGCTTGTGAATATTGTAGTTTTTGAAATTCTTCATATTTTTTTAGATTTATCCAATACAATTTATAAATTATTTCTACTAACATTCTTAGATATAAAGCTCATTTTTATTCTGATTATGTGCTTCCACATTCACCAATGGAGAGATTTTCTAAAAAGGTTATGTTGAGTTTTCATCCTAATCGTTAAAAAAATGCTCAGAATTTCTTGAAAAACAATCCATTTTTACTAACTCTTGATTAATTCTTCACCTCTTTTTTTTCTTTGACTTTTGGAAGGAGTAGAAATTCAAAGGAAAAAGTTTGAATTTCTTGTCTGCCTTACTCTCAAATTCACTAGGAATTCTGTTCTTTCTTTGTTAGTTTCTCTGTTCTTATCGTATCTATGGTTATTTTACTGTCGTCTTGTTTCTCTTCTCCCTTTCTTTGAATGAGACAGCCTTATGCATCTCTTGCCATTTTGGTTGTATCAACCTTTCCATTATTCCAAGTTTTCGACATACTGATCAAGTTCACCTGAAAGGAAAATATAGACTTTACAGTAATTTTCTATGCTTAAAGAAAACAGTTAAAAATATTTAGCACATGCCCATGACCCCTTCAAATCTAACACCTGTTGTAGCTCAGAAAACAGGTGGCTAAAACTGCCAGTGAGCATTAACGCAACAGTAAATTGCTGTGAATTTCACATAGTCTAGAATTACATAAAAATTACAGCATTGTTACCTACTAGTTACCACACGCAGGTGTTACTGTGTAATTGAAATCACCGAACAAAACCTATAATCCCATTTTCTTCTGATTGCTAAGATCATTATAATTTCTTGTGATATTTTATCTGTTTTGAGTCTATGCCAAGATTTTCCATAGAATCACTGACAGAAGTGAAACAGAGACAAGAAAAATCAGATCCTGAATAAGAAAATCTAAAGCTGTTAAATTTTGCCTCCTACAGTCTAGAACATCTGGAAACAATATTTGCTGTAATCTTAGCTCTTTGGTGCAGAACATGTATTACATCTTTCTTCCTAGACTTTCCAAACTTCTGATTATCTAAAGAAATGCATTCATTGGGAAAAAAAGAAGAAAAAAAAAAGGAAAAAAAAAAGAAAAAAAAAAAGTAGTTGGTCTGCCAGCTCTACCTGGCAGATTCAAATCACTGTTGATAGAATATTTGTTTCAGTATCTGTTTAGGTCTCTGTGGTACAAATGAAATAAAATATAGGACTGTCAGAACAGGAGACTCTGGTAACTATCCGACTGCTATTCATACATGGAAAGCTAGCAACTCAAATGACACATAATAGAAGAAAATGGAAAACATGTAAATTCTAGTTTTAAAAAAATGCTATAATTTAAAGTTAAAAAAGAAAAAGCAGGGGAGACATTAGCTGTTAGATGACAACAGCAGCTATCCAGCCTTTTTATTAGAACCAAATACAAAACTCCAACAGAAATTGGTGAAATCTTACAGAAACCTATGAGAGAATAGAAGCTGAAATACAGAAACAAATCAGAAAACATAGAACTAACATTTTACTAGGGAAGAGCAACATACCACTGATAAAACTGTGCGAGTTAATTTTTTTTTTAACTTTTCTTCTTCTAAAAATCTTTAGATTAACAAATTGGTATGAGTAATTCAGCAACATGCATGAAGTGTTCAAAACCTCATATCTAAGTGACAACAAGGATAAAACAGTAACTTGTAACATTTAGCTTTAAGAACCCAATGGCCAGCATGAATACAGCACGTTTAAAAGACAAAAAGAATTACTTTAGACAAGTTCATTGGTACCACAATATATAACAGAAGCTAGACAGACTTTTATGCACTTTGAGATGAGTTTTACTACATCTATAGAGAACACAAAACCAGATTACTTCGCTCTGTAAATTAAGCCTTAGTAGAACTATATTACAAAAAGAGACGTACACAAGCCAATGGCTGAAAAGTCTCTTAAGTTTAAATCGCTTGTTTAAGAATGGGAGTAATCTCATCACTAACTCAGAAAACATAAATAAGTGTTGTGCTGGATCAGGAGTCAAATAGGCAAATTAAGTAATCCCCAGTCTACAGATGTAGACTCTCTTCTGGAAGACATCCAAAAGCAGGAAAGCCAACATAACACTGGGATGGTATGGATTCACAGGTTTCCTCATCTTTGTAGTACCCATGAGAGTTTTAGCTTTTCTCCATCAACATGCTAGATGACTTGAAACACTGTCAAGGTCCTCAACAGATAAGTTGCAGCTTGAAGTAAAAATTTAGTAACTCTTAACATGATATAATTGCCCAAAGCAACTCACAAGATTTTCCCAAGCTTACTAGTACTTACTTTCTATCTGGTTACTAATACCTAGAGTAAACCAACCATGTTTGAACATCCCAGGCATATTTGTTTCTTGAGGAGGCTTGCACTACATTTCAGATAAGGTAAGAGCGAGGAACACAGAAAGCAGAGGAAACTCCTGCATTGAGGATGACCAAAAGAGCCTGCTGTCAACATTTTCCTTTTCCTGAGACTTGTAAAACTACTAATTATGTAAGAGAAAGTATAAGGTGGCCATAACAGCCTAACACATCCCATTTACATAGCTGAAACTCTCTTATCACATATTAGTCTAATTTTACATGAAGTGGGCTGATTTTTCCTTACTTTCCAGAAAAAAATAATCTGCACATTGGTACAACATATTGGCACCCAGAGGTACAGGCCAAACCCACACTTTGTGAAGAGAAAGCAGTCTTTATGAAGTCAAAACTGACCACCAGACCTCATTCATACAGGGTAACTTTGTATTCAGACCTTCAATACCATTACAGCTTTAAAAAAATAATTAGAGTAATTGAGTTTCAGGGTTGCTAGATCTCCTGAGATGTTAAAAAAAAAAAAAAAGTTCCTATTGTTTTGCTCTTAAAAAAATGGATATAACTTCGAGCATCATTATTACTTCACAATGACAAGAAATGACCGATATCCTGAGAAAGTAAATGCTGCCAATACAACAAGACCAATACTAAATTTAACTTCTTACAGAGAAGATCTTACGTTACACTAGCTACTTTCCAAATTCCAGTAAACTAACTGGACAGAGTGGAGTTATTTGGAAACACCTTTTCTTTTTTTTAGTTCTGATTTTTCCCTTCAAAGATAATACGAGTTTAATTCACTTCTGTTTTAGTATGTTTTATTTCTAAGCCTCTGTGGAAAATGGAAGATATAGCAGAGTAAAACTAAAACCATGTGCCATTACTGTGTTAGTCATCACACTCTTTATCACACATATGGTCTCTATCACACAAAGGTCCGTCAATACAGACAGCTCCGTATGTAACCAGTTCTCCCAAAGTTTTAATGCTGCTAAAATCTATGTATCCCTTTAAAATCTAAATAGCTTTATATCTACTCCTTCTCAGTAATTCAATCTGTACATTCCATTAAAGAGTGTACTTTCTCTTTCTCATCAACAGATACTCCCAAGAAACATGCAATACACAAGGTTAAAGCTCCAATGCAAGCTGTCAAAACTATGAAAGCTTACAGTCAAACTCCATTCTTTGCCAGGCAGTCTTATTACGACTATTAGAAAGCAAGTGATGTTTTATGTTGTATGTTGACAAAAAAAAAAAAAAAGCATGTCACAGACTGAATTTTAGTTCCATCTTTAGCCTGAGGATTTTTCTTCTCATTTTTACAGTGCAACATACTTGCTCTTGTTTCTAACATTTGTGCTCCAAAGACACCAAAGAATTAGAGTATTTATTTTTACTGGCTGCAAATGTGCAGCTAGACAAAATGTTTACAGGTACATTAAACTGAGCTGAAATAAATATTGCAAATTTCAATTTGTGCACATTCTTGAAAATTCTACTGCTGATTTTTTTTTAAATAGTTTCAATTCACATGAGTTCCTGGTCCATTAATGTTGAAATTATGAGTCCCCAAAGAGTCAGTTAAGGTCCATTTACTGGTGCTTTAATATGAAATGTCCTACAGGCAGATGAAGCGTCCAACTCATTAAGTGTTAGGGAAACATGTTCTATATAGGCAGACTACTTCTCTTCCTGCTTACTGAAGAACACATCAGCGATAAAGTGTGGAATAAAGATTCATGGTGATCTACTAGTAACTTTTTTACTTTATAGCAGCTTCATGTCACCCTTGGAGATACCATCATCTATTAGAAATGTATTTTCTCTCTACATCCTCCAGATAGACCCCAGAACAAGTTTGTTCCTCAATTTGTTGCTTTTGATTTTGTTATGAAAGCTTCACATCATTCTAAAGTCTAAGGAATACAATTACATGAAATTGATTCAGCTCGTTACAAGAGCTATGTCTATTCCCTTCCTATGAATCTGTCCAGTGAGGTATAGTTGTGAGTCCAAAGGTAAGAAGATTAATATTATCACAGACAACTGGAAAAGAAAAATCAATGAAGCACGTCTTCTACAACAGTACTTTAAGAAGCTCAGGTACTGATCATAATACGAGTAGAAAACCTTAGTGTTGCTGGTAGTGAATAGTTTTCATGAATTGTTTGAATGGTTTGGATACAAACATTCAACTAATGAAATGGATTAATACAAAATCAGTGAGATTTACAGTGCAAAAATGAATGTGTTAGGGCTGCTGAAATAGGTTTTGCAATGTTTAGAGCAACTGCTTCTGTACTTTTTGAAGCATTCAACGTAACAGAAACTCAATTTTACTTTGACAGCTATATGCTTCTGAGAAAGTAAATAAGAGGCTTTCAAAATTTTTGTCAAAATAACTTTCTATATTCCAGATCTCTCTGCTGTAGACATTTCTCATAAAACAAAGTACTTTATTTTTGAAGTCATATACCTACCAAAAAAAAGTGCTTTGTCTATTTTTAAAACAGTATACCTCCAAAAAATGTTTGTATTTATTTTTCTACATAGACTAAACAAACTAAAAAATACTGGATATTGCAGAAATTTATTTTAGTTCCAAAATGTTTCAAATTAAATGACTTTTACTGATTCTGCATTGTGCTTTGTTTCCTCAGTAAAGATTCAGGACTGGAAGTTGCATGAATGTTATTTCCATGAATGTCCTTAATCCCAACCCTCACAAATAAGGATCTTGGGACACACTTCTTAGCCTCATTCTTTTTCCCCAATATGGTCTTTTATTTGGATGAAAGCAAAAGATAATAGGAAAATTACATTTTTCAGTAGAGATTCATCTGCCCATTCTTTAATAATAACAACATTTTCAGCTATTATAAAAGTCCTGGATCTTGCTAAAAAGTCAGATGCTGCGTAAGAAAGAATATGTTCTGTCTCATTCCCCTCTCCTCCTTCTACCTGCTTGGAGACTCACAGTTGTGTGCCATATAAGGTGATGACAGAATCCACCTACAGCAGTTTGCCAGGACAAAAAACCAAAGTAATTGCATGATTTAATAATAATAATTTAAAAATACATAGATTTTAAAACCCTATTTGAATTTAAAATAGAAGCATGCTTGTAGATTACCAAAGATACTTTTTTCATTAAGAATTCAACAGATGTCTCCTGATACAAGGCTATTGGTTTTATAAGGCCAGTAAACTTTCTATCACTAATCCCATACTTTAGGAGGCCACCCAGACAGTCTAAGGCAGGAGCAGAGAGAGAGAAGTTTTCTATCCAGCATATTATACTTGGAGACTTCTCTCCAGCCCACAATGAAATGCCAAACAAAGAGAAACGAGGGACCAGCTGGAACTTCCCAAACCTCCCCTGCTGTCACAGTTGTTGTTTGGAACTCTAATTGTTTTGCAAAGCAATGTTTTAAGATACAAAAATTTCTCTGAGCAAATATTTTCAACACAGTACTTTCTGACTAATTCTGTTGATTACCAAAGTACTCATGTAGAAAATCACTTCCTAATTTTGATATTCTCTGAATAAGTCTCTTGTTCAGTAACAATACGGACTGCCTAATCAAATTGAGCATGTTGTAATTAACTGTACACTTGGCACTTGAAGTAATAACTATATGAAGCTGCAAATATTAGTGATCTTTTGGATAAGAAAAACTATTTATACCAGCACATATATTTGAGAGCTCAGATATGCCTTGCTCAATACCAACAACTACATATAAATTTTATGGAATAAAAGCAGAAACTATCTCAAGACAGTAAGACTCATCTTACTCTCATTACTGTGACAGCTGTTCCTTCAGTGTTGTGGAACACATCTGTACAAGTCTAACACTGAACTATTGACCTTTCTAGAACACAGTCTGTCTGACTTCTGTTAGGTGTTTATAGTCGGACGAAATCAACCAACCTCTAAAACTTATTTTTCTCTGTTGAATCTAATGAGAGCTGGGAGCAATTAGTTGAAATAAAAATATTGACATTGTGGAATGGAAAAATGAGGTGAGATCAGACTTACCTTTACTGACAGGTCTATGAACACCGGGAAGTAATGAAGCCTTATTTCCTACCAATTTGTGCCTTAACTTTGATTGACTTTCTGTCTAAGAAGTGGAAAGCTGCAAGTGAAGCTTTCTTCCATAGCTTAAAATTATGCTCTCCTGAATATTTTTTATTTTTTTTCCTGTGTGTGAAGTGTGGGCTTGGACTGCACTTTCCCCCAGTGGAATACTAATAGAGTTTATTTTCCACCTTTCCAGCCACCAACTTTGATGACATTCATGGATGTTAATTATATTTGAGAAATTAAGCTCCCTTTCCCCACAATCCTCTCCACTGTCAAATCTGTTTGAAGTTGATGAGCACATTCAGAAGTTACTAGGTGGGAGACACACAGACACATTTACAGCAGTATGATTGCACAGGAAACGAGATCAAAAGTTTGATGGAAAGAAAGGAACAAAAAGCTTTTCAAATGTGTTCTTTTTTTTCCATTTTTTTTTAAATGAAACATGCTTGTAACAAGTAGCTAACAGATCTTGATACGTGCCAAATGGTTTCTGTGACATAAAGCAAGAATGATGAGAGAAAGGGATCTACATGTGCTTATAGGTGCTTTACATGTGCTTACATTATGTAGTTCTAATCTCCAACTTATTATCAGAGTATTTATAGGCATGGGTGGGTAATGGGGAAGAGAAAGAAATGCGAAGTTATAAGTCAGCATGAATTAGCATACATTTTTATTTGAAATTTCATGCAATCTCTAAGGAATTAAGTGAAACATAAAGCCTGAAATTCAGTAGTTAAACTATAAAAAAAGAAAAACTATCACAAATCGATTGTAATTTTCAAGGCAACTTATTTGTGATAATTTTTGTGTGCTGCAGTTAACACTCCCACAATGTTTATATAGCTCAGAATTTAATAAGAAATAGAAAAGTGAAGTTCCATTTACCAAAATATTTTAAAGCAACTGTACGACTTAATAAATCTCTAATGAAGTCCAAACAAAAGGAGCATTTTAACCAGCATACTGCTCAGATATATATCTACTGAACATGAAAATGTTGCTGGAGTAGGGAATGACTTATCATTACTACACCAAGTGATAATACTTCTACATGCAGTTTGTACTCAGAAGTTACATATTCTGAATACTGTTCAGAATTCTTACAAAACCCAGAATTAATATTCCAGTAGTGTACCTCATATCTGAAGAGTTTAAGTATTCTTACAATGAAGAATAATATCTGCCAAAGTGAAAAGAACAAGTGAACTACTTGTATGCCCTGGTTTAAATAATTAAAATAAGAAAAATGTATTTTTAGGTTTTTTTCCCAAATGCAACTGCATCATTAGTTTGCACCAAATATACCGTGCTCTGGTAGTTAAAATGGAAATAAACAACTTTCACCAGTGCCACTGAAGTAATTTATTTAATGATAAGCTTCAGCACGCATTTAATTATTTCAAATTCTTCTATGCATTGACATTCTAGTTGCTAGCACTGCAGAATATACACTAAGTACATTTTCTGTCAGAAGAATACATTCACTATGCTTTCTGTACAATATCCGAAATACGCAATAATCTTAGTAACCATTTAAGTGAGGATATCCTTAGTCTGAAGTCTGACTACAACACCAGAACACAAAAGTTCATGTAAATATATGAAGTGACTGCAGATTTTGAATGCGAAGGTACTAGATATAAAATTTTTCCTTGATATGCATGGACAAGCATTTTTGGCAAGGAAAGGAAATGAGTTTACCTTGTAAGCCAAAAAGCCTTGCAAGGGCGATGTGAATGACATATAATACTTGGTGCCTATTTCTGCTTGTGAAGAGCATAAATTTTGTGCATTATTCACAGCATCTGGTGGCGTCAGCTCTACATTCTAATGTAAATTGTGTAGCTCTCTTCCTTGCTAGTATATATGTTTCCAAAAATAGGATTTTCCTCAACAAAGCCATGATGTAAACTAGTACAGTCAAGCACAGATTTAATTTCAGGCATCAGCTTGACCCTCAACCTATTTCTTTTTTCTCTTCAGTCAGTGATAGAAACTTTTAAAATACTTTATATAATGCAAGCATTTCGTTTTATTGCCAAGAAAATAACTCTTACCAAAGCTCATTCCACTGACCTCTCAAGAAAAGCTAAAAGCAATGTTTCTTGCTTGTTCTCCCAGCACTGAGTTTGACACGTTTCCTGTACTATTCTTGGGTTTAGAGGCTGCTTCATCTTCTTGCTCTCCTCCAATTTCTCTTCATATGTGCTTCAATGACTCCTTCATAGCATTGTATCTTTCTCAAGAGATACTGTCCTGGATCTTCTTCTTCCTCTTTCTTTGCCTCTCATTTCTGAGAAATTTCACCACAGACTACATAAAATTCAGCAGTGTTCCCTGGGTTAAAATTGCAATGATCTCATTCCCTCTGATTAAACTGTAATTTTTTTCAAATCTATTTAGTCCTCTGCCAGGCCATTACCGATCTCTTGCTATGAGTTTACTCTCAATGGTAGCCTAGCACAGTCCTCCTTTTTTTCCCCTGTAAATCTTCCCCTTTGTTTCCTTTCTTCATTACACTTCAATTGTACGCTTTATATATCATTTTAGTTGGCTTAGATTCCCATCTCTTCTCACATCTAACCTATATCCAAAACTCCTGCAGATTACCTCTGCATAAGCAGCTATTTGCATAACTAAAATGCTAACCTAGGGCTCTCTCAGCTTAGTTTTTCAACACCCTTTAATTTGGCCTCAAGAAATGTGAAGGAATAATCTCTAGTGTCAACAGTTCAATCATTTCAAAATTCTCTTTGCATACCACCATTAGTTTCCTTTCGCACAAAGCAGGAGCTTTTGCAATTTTTATAGACTATTAAGGCCCACTCCTCCTCATAAACTACCAGTTTATTTACAGTGAAACATTTCCACCTGCATCCTGGTATCAGCCCCCACCACCATTGGTCATATTTCCTATTTATTACTCTCACTGTCCTTCCCAGCACAGGTAGGAATCCTCTACAACTGTAAGGTTACCTTACTAGAATGCCTCTATTCCATTTTCCCCTGACACAATGCCATTACTTACCTACAGTAGATCCTTCCTCACCTTTGTTAGAGAAAGAGCTCTTTTGTTTGCTATTCATTAAGTTTTGCAACCATAATTCCATAACCACTTGCAGAGTGTTAACTTTCACTATATAACCAGGTTAAATGAATTAGAACTCTAAGGAGCAATATGTACACATTTTTGTTCCAGCCTTCCTGTATAATGAAGTTACTGATACTTCAGTACTAAGCCAAATGAAAGTATACTATGAAATCGAATATAATATTCTCTCTATATTGACTGCACAGGATATACAGGGCAGGTTAAATACCTCATTTTAGTAGCCTAAATAAGGTGAGATTAATCCTACTCTTCATGCCCATTACTGCTAAACAATTCAGTACTCAGCTTACAAGCTGGCTGCACAGGTGCTGTATTTTTGATCATTCCTTTTACATTGCCTTTTTACTATGCTGGGCCTTGACAAGAACGTGGCTCTGTGCTATCAGGAGCTGTAAGAATCAACAAAACAGACCCAAGCGGAATAGACAGCCCTGGGTTCAGAATATGTACATGAATACGATTTGCATGAAACTGCCTGTACGGTAACTTTACCTTGCACTAGTACAGCATAAATCAGCAGTGCAATGTGTTTCTGAAGAAAGCTAAAAGAAATGCTTACTAGAAGAAACACAATGATCTCTACAAATTGAGTTGATATCAAATTAATGGTGAAAATTCTGTGATATCAACAGGTTTACCTTGGCTGTATCAGTCCACAGACCTGGCACCACACATTATGGTAGTCTTAGAGACAGATGGATAACTCCTATAATCTAGGGAGCTGAAATTTTGTTACATTAATTCATATACCTGCATTTTCTTTGTGAATGTACTATTCCACTAATTATATTTAAAATAACAAAAATAGGTAAATAAATAAATAAGGTGATATCAGCAACCAAGATGCAGGTACTAGATTAACCAGGTCATTTTGGTCCCAAAGCTAGAAAAATATCCCAAGAGTCATTTGGTGTTTCATAAGCAGCCTATCAGCAAGGCACAACTCCATCTGGCAGAAGGCAACTTCTTGCATTACATTTCTTGTATTGCCTCCTGTGTTATGACCATACTATTTCATGAACTCTGTATATAAACCAACAGAGCCTTCAAATGACAGCACACAGTCTTAATGTTTGGATTAAGGTAAAACACATTATTTCACGGGAGTAGCTAAAACAAATGCACAAGAGAAAGTCTAAATATCACTGAACTGCAAGGAAATATTTTTCTTGTTCAATGCTATTATTAGCAGGACTCATATTTGTTCCATAAATGCCTAAGCCTTAAAGAGGCATGGGTAACAGCTGTTTATCAAAAAAGCAGGTCTGGCCACACTCTACCATCCTTTAAACTCTCTGAACGATGTCCATTGACTTCAATCGAGGCATTATTAGGCCAACAATGTATACTATCATCAGAGTCTTCCCTGTTTTGTTTTTAAAAAAATGAGCCTTGGCAAAAAAAATAACAAAACAAAACCAAGAAAAATTCAACCTTTAATTTTTCCATATGTCTCATAAAGAAGGTTAAGAGTAATGGTGTGCGACATGGACCTCTGCCCAGATGATGAAATAGAGATCCATCACGCAGAGCAGATCTTCCACCTCCTTATGTGCACATTTAGAGCCTGAGGCTTACTGGACAGTGGTAACAGCTGTTGCCTTAAAATATTAAATCCAACCATCTCTTGCACAAAGAGCTCCTGGAAATAAACAAGGATTGTACCACTCTCAGGATTTGTTCCATAGTTTCTGAAATGCTTGCATGGTGTGGGCAGACTGACAGTTTGGTTTTGCCAATGTTTGGTTCCAAGGTACTTTCTGCTGGATATACACTAGTTGAGACATGTGCCTTAACCAAAAATGAATCAGATCATTCCTTTGGCAAGAAAACACAGGCTTGCTGGTTTTCTACATTTTACCATGGCTGCCATTAGAGACCATTGTGCAGCTGGATTGTGAATACAATACCACTGCTGATTAAGGTCCAGAACATCTGCATTATACTGATAAAGTCACCTGATGCATTCAGGAGTGTGGGATTCGGCTCCAGATTTAGCCACATAAACTCAGGTGCCTCGTGTAGGCATCTGCGTGGGAGCTGGCTGTGTTCTTGCCAGTAGAGACCCAGCCAACCCAGCAAATGGAAACTTCAAAGTATCTATCTGATCTTGCTTTGACACCTGTATTTAGTGAGACAAGGAACTTTTTACAGATAGCCAAAATATTCTTAAGGAGAACGAGATTTCTCCCAACCTGCCCCACCCCCAGTTGTTTAAATAGGCTGACGAAGTTAAACTAAGAGGTATTTATGTCAACTGTGTTTTTCTATGGTTCTTCTTCTGCTATAAGTCTGCATAAAGATGCACGATAGTCTCTTTATAAAAAGCCACCTGTTACAGCACTGAAATCAAAAGATAAAACAGACCACCCTACTATACCCCACTGACACCATATCCAAATGTCCCTGATATTATCTGTCTTAACTGCAAAGCAGCACCATTGACTGCTCATCCTAAGAGTAATAAACAACCCTTTTAATGGTCACATGCAGTTGATCAGGCATCTTATGCAGACCAACATCATTTATCAATTCAAAAATTTCTTAATTTCCCATTGATTTCCGAAAAGGGAGCCAGCTTACACTAGCAGACATAACATGCGTGCTCTGTAGATGATCTTCTACAGGGCTCTAATATTAGAAACTGTGAGATGTAGAACTTCCCAAAAGCCTAAGTTCTCCAAGTTATTATTATAAGATGCTTTTTTTTAAAATCATGTCCATTTCAAGGCATATGTCCTTTTTTCAGATGTCAGTGAGCGTTTAACCAAAAGGCTACAGTCAAAGTGTTTCTCTAACATATTGTCATGACAGTCAGACAGAATTTTATTTTCTTCAGACCTCTTGGCCCTGCAAAAATAACTGTGGTGCCTTACAGTTCTTAATTCACGAGTTATATGACATCTGACCTTGTTTACATTCTATTAGTTTTGGTTCTTGAGTAGGACCCAAACAAGAAACAACAAAATAAGAAACACTTAAAGCATCTATTTCCAAAATGAAGTCAACCCTAACTCGTTTTTGACATTCAATGAATCCAGCAGATTCTTCCCTCCCATAAATTAATGAAAACAAAGTCAAAACCAAAATGTTTTCTCAGAGCCCTATCTAAACTTGGATATTTGTATTTCTTCTAAAGCAGGGTTACCTTCATTTTTTAACTGTTTCAGGGATTTTCTTCTTCTGTTTACTATGAACTACATACCTCCTGATTTTCTGATATATATAAACTGGGCACTTAAAGAAAAGGATCAAAGATTTTCCAGCAGATTTTCACTGGGCTGCTATGTCTTCGCATAAAGTAGCAGGTCCTTGGCCAGTTCAAATAAGCATGTATATTTTTAGAACACTTTTTAAAAAAATGGCTGGTAAATGGAAGGCTAGTTCTAATCTTAATCACTTTGCCATCACACTTCTTGCGTTAAATGTTCATGAGAAATAAAAACACAGTCTTTTTCAGATAAACTCTGACTCATGCTACTATAAATATTTTTTAAAATATGCATTCATTACTTGTTAGAAAAATGGTTCTGTTTTATTTATAGCTAATGAATTTTGTAAATATGTCTAATAGATTTGCTTTCAATTAGACAAAATGCTTTGAGTAATGAGTTGACAAGTTGAAAAAAAAATGAAAGTTTATCTATAAACATACTAATATTTCCATTAGATTTTCTAAGAGTAGACCCTCCTTCAAAGCTGTTGAAGTAAACAGAGGTTATTATTAGAGGTTCAAGAAACAATAGACGCTTTCATTCCAAATTTCCATTTTTATAACACAAACAAGCACAGCACCTAGGTAGCAAAATGTACTTTGTGGATACCAGCAGGGAAAACCTTTCTAACTGAACCCATTTGAAAAAAAAAAAAATTAAACCAGAATGGACTGAATAGACAAACATTATAAATTATATATGCTAAAACACAAACTCAAGATTTAAGTTATTAAATTGGCATTAGCAACTGCAACAATTATATAGAAGGAAACAACTAAATAAGAAAAAGAAAGATTGGCAATTTAATTGTTCTTGTACAAAAATTCAGGAGGCTGTTTGAGGAGATCACAGACCTAAAATATTACTGAAGGAATTACTAAACAATTTTTATGAAAAAGCCACTAAGCAAAATATTCAAATGATGTAGCTAGCACATCATGTAGGCAACAGAAATTAATAGAACTCCACATAATTTACAATTTATATTTTTGGCGCTAGTCCAGCAAAGTAGTCAAACCACCTGTAACCGTTTGATTTCACTAGAGTCATAGAATTGTTCAAGTTGGAAAGGACCTTAAAGATCACCTAATTCCAACCACTTGCTATGGGCAAGACTTCTTTGTAGACCAGGTTGCTCAAGACCCCCATCCAACCTCACCTTGAATACTTCCAGGGATGGGGCATCCACGACTTCTCTGGTCAACTTGTTCAAGTGACTCACCATAGTAAGAAAATTCTTCTTTATATCTAATCTTTTAGTTTAAAGCCATTAGCCCTTGTCCTTTAGTTCATGACCTCTCAAGTTTTCTTGTAGGTCCCTTTTTGGAACTGGAATGCTGCTAGTCTCCCTGGAGACTTGTCTTCTCCAGGATGAACCCCAGCTCTCTCAGCCTCTATTCATAGGAGAGATGCTCCAGCCCTCTCTGACCATCTTCACGGTCCTCCTCTAGACTTTCTTCAACAAGTCCATATCCTTCTTATGTTGAGGGCCTCAGAGCTGAATGCAATACTCCAAGTGGGGTCTCACAAGAGCGGAGTAGAGGTGGAGAATCACCTCCTTTGACATGCCAGACACGCTTCTTTTGATGCAGCCCAAAATCCAGTTGGATTTCTGGGCTGCAAATGCACATTCCTAGTTCATCCTTAGCTTCTCATCAACAGACACTCCTGAGAACTTCTCCTCAGGAATGTTCTAAATGCATTCTCCACTCAGCCTGTATTTGTGCTTGGGATTGCCCCACGCCAGGTGCAGGACTTTGCACTTGCAAGACCTTATTGAATTTGATGAGGTTCACCTGGGCCCACCTTTCAAGCTCATCAAGGTCCCTCTTGAAGCTGAATCCCTTCCTCAGGTTCACTGTTGTATTTAGATTCAAGATATTTTTGTTATATAGAATCATAGAATCCTTAGAGTTGGAAGGGACCTTTCAAGATCATCTAGTCCAACTTCCCTGCAATGAAGAGTGACACCTACAGCTCCATCAGGGTGCTCAGAGCTTGGTCCAGCCTGATCTTGAGTGTGATATGTATGAGTGTATATAAAGATAGCCAGAATATTAATCATTAAAATAGTGTATTCATTCAGTTTTTCTTCTACACTTATCCGGGATAAAATTAATGCATGAAATATAGCACTTGCATTGGTCAATAATATCCAAAAACTTCTTTAGAATGGATGAAGTTTACATTATTTTAAAATTTGTATGGTCTTAGTTTACTGTTTTTTCAATAGAGGTGTTAATTAAAACTTTGAAATATTAACTCTTAATTAACCATACCATATTAATGTATGGTTAGTTGCTCTCTGTTACTATGTCTTTCATAGACATACCCACATTCAAGCTCAAATTCCACTAAAAACTGTCGAGATGAATTAATAGTTCCACCATTTAGATCTCATGAATCAGAAAGTTTGAGTAATATATCATGTATCAGCATTTTTTTTGTATGTATGCTATACTGCAGTCTTTACTTAAGAGAGAGCTGTTAGTAAATTAACTATAAGTATGGTTTATCAAAGTTATAATTTGTATTACTTAGCTTTAAGACGTAACAGTATATGATTACTTTAAGTTAGCCAAAAGAATGGGACTTCTATAAAATAATTCTTTCCATATCAGTATATCCCTTAAAGACGTCAGGACAAGTCTTCCCTTTTCCTCTCTACTGATTTCAGAATGAATATAAATGAATAGCTTTAATTAAATGAATGAATTCAGGTGTGATGAGACATATTTCAAGTTCAATGTTCTATTTTTAATAGTTGTTTAAGCATTTACAAGGAAAATGCAGAAAATCCTGGAGTAACTTGACCACAGGGAAAATCTCCAATTTCTATGAGTCAAGTGTTGAACCAAAATGTCACTAACCACACTAAATTTCTTTTAAAATAATATCAAATTACCTGCTGTAGGGAACCTGCTCTGGCAGGGGGGTTGGACTCGATGATCTCTCGAGGTCCCTTCCAACCCCTGCAATTCTATGATTCTGTGATATAAAATTATATAGATGCACACTCATTAATGCACAGGTTTTTGTGCTGTCTTGCTGCTAAATGTGCTAAATCAGACAGAACAGTCTGAAGGCACTGCTCGTGTTGGTCAAACTATACTTCATCTGATTTTCAATTACACTGCAAAGTTCCCATGACCCCAAGGATACTCAGTGACTACACTGTCCTCATGTACTGCACCCTTCACTCCCTTCCCCAAGCTCCCCTCCATCCAGCTTATGGCCCAGGACTCAATTTCAGCCCCCTCTGGGGTCCTCCATTCAGATATTCTTAATGTCAGAAAACCATGCTGTACCTCAGACAGAAGTGTGCCTTAGCAAATGTTGGATTTATTAATAACCATCTGCATTAATAAATAAATAAATTGAAATGTTTTATTACACTATAATAGTTCATAAATTAGCTGCTTCTCTGTAAGTATTTTTCAAATTTCCACAGAATCAGAAACATTAAACATATCCAAACCTGCAATTCTACTCTATCTGCAAATAGTAATTACAACAATCATTGGTTTACCATGCTT
This sequence comes from Penelope pileata, assembly GCA_013396635.1. Classification (NCBI taxonomy): domain Eukaryota; kingdom Metazoa; phylum Chordata; class Aves; order Galliformes; family Cracidae; genus Penelope; species Penelope pileata. The sequence continues at coordinate 26,741 of WBMW01005313.1, forward strand.
TTGTTAATTATTTCATTAATGGTTGTTGATTTTATTTATTAATAGAGTTATATTCACCTTCTCAAAGCTGACCATTTGTTTTGAATTTGTCTCTTAGTCTTAGAATTAATATTTTTATGGCAGTTCATTCTGTGCATATGAAAGTGTCAATTATTTTTAACCTCTAAACTCAGAGAAGGTACATCATCTGTCTCTGAACTTTTGAGTTTGACATCAATTAATGTTCTCCTATTAAAAAGAAGTTATTAGAGCAATATGAAGTCAAACACAATCAATGTGTGACAAATTATATTCCTGTAAAACCTTCAAAAAGAAAACCTTTCTGTGCCTGAAAGGCATGGTTTGTAGGTGGCAGAATTTCACTTCAAAATTAAAGCCTGGGGATCCCAAAATCCCTACTTCACTCCCATGTCTGTGACAGATACAAGTAATTTTTTTAAAATAATACTACATTTAAGTAATAAAATGTGATAGACCAGGAATATTGCCACAATTCTCATAATATTACCTGCTAGGCTAAATAATCCTTGTAGTAGGAGTGACAGCTCCAAAAATGAGGCAATATAGGCTGCCTTTATTCCCACATAGTCTGTATATATATAAATATACATAATATTATACTATGCTATTATGCTAGCTGCAAGTTGACGGAAATGATACATGGGAATATCACAAACAGTAACTTAACCCAAAGGCTTCAGAATTTAACCAACAGGGACCGCACATTTCAATGAGTTCTCACTGAAGCAGCAAAAGCAGTGGGCTCCACAAGTCACAAGCCTGTATGTGGCTGTCTTCACAGTCGCTAAATAGCCTTTATCATAAACAGCCTTCGTTGATACATTATATACAAGAAATACAATGATTTTGGGGGTTGTTTTTGTTTTTGCTTTTGTTTGGTTTTTTATTTTGCCAACTTCAGCTTCTGCTCTTTTGGAACAATTTTGTTCCCTTCCTCCCTGTTTTCATTATTCAAAGCTATACTGCTCACCTTCATTCTTTCAGCATTCCATTTATCACTATTACTACATATAGATCTCCTGTTCTTGCTGAGATCACACTTTTCAGATTCAAAAAGCTTCTCACTACACTGAGAGAAGAATGTAATTCAACCTGTTTCAAAGTGAATTCCCTTCAAGACATATGTATGAAGTTTCAGTCATAATGAAACAAAATAGTAAAGAAAGTTCACATTAATAGTGAGTACAGCACCTGAGAAAAAATCAAATTAATTTTTTCAAGCAGTCCTGTCACCCCCTGAGTAAGGCAAATATTCACAGTTTTATAACAAACTAAAATCAGGGTGTTTCAGTATTTCAGTAGGTTCTGAATTTGTTTTTCAAAAGGAAAGGACTTAGGCAAAAGGCAATGTTTTAGAGCATTCCCAGAAGACACATTGTGAGAATGTAAAAAAAAATTTGCATCATCAAGAGAAGTATATGCAGTAGCAGCAGTCGCTGTCTTTCTGACAGAAAAAGAAAATAGAAAAGGAGATGAAAAACGCTTAAACATAGAATTCATGAAACACATGGCCGTGAAACTGCAGTAAAAGACAAAAACATTTTCAAGAAAAAGCCTGTTCCATACACAAGTATATACACAAAGATCCTGGAATAATTAGCAGGATTATTATTAGTTTGCTTCTTCTTCTTTACATCTGAGATATTTGCACTCTCCTGAACAATCATGGCTACCAAAAGGCAGGATTTGATCTGACTACCTGAATCATAGAAAACCCAGCTGAGGAGGGCAAGTGAGAGATCAGCTTTGTGGGTACCTGGCAGCCAGCCAAGGTTATCCCACCACAGATTTAAAAAATAATCTTCCCTTTAAAAAGAAAATAAGAAAGCAAGTAATAAGAAAATATGGAAACAGGAGAAAATGACTAAATGAATCGGAATGAACAGGACTACTGCCATCTAACACATGTAAAGACATTTCTATGACTTTGTAGAGCCCAATGGTTCCTTTAAAAATGCTATTTTTAATAAGTTGTGTAAATAGGATACACAGTGGGTAGCAAAGAACACCATATTTGTCCTCTCGTGCATGAATGACAGTTCTCATGGAAAGCACTGTTTCACAGTCTTTGTGGGTGAATGCCCTCAAGCAGGGATAAATGAGACATCTTACTGTAAATACGTTTGCTGTGAATATCTCCCAAGACAAATCTTATGATGAAAACAAATTTGTTAGTAAGCTCTTATCAGAAACCAATATCTTTTGACACTTCTAAATTACTGTTATTCCCAGTGAAGGCGGAGAATAGTAATTCAGCTCTTCAGATAAAGAGAGAGTTATGACAGAAAAATGCAAAACCTGAAAATATGAACAATGTTTTCAGGACCGTACCCAGCTAACCTTAATACTGTAACCTAAAATAGGCGCCCTAGTCTCATACCCCATTCTTCTGGGTTGACTGATTTCCTTGTGTATCAAACCATCTCTCCCATATACTCATCCCATTATATAGTTATGCAATCCATTTTTCTTTTGCCTATATATTCCACATCACAATTTATTCACAGTCAGACAAAATTTGCTTTAAACAAAATTAGAGTATTTCATGTAACCCCCACTTTCTTTTCTGGCCATATAGCTTGGGCATTTATCTGTTTTGCTTTTTTAAATCACGTTAGGTGTCACAAACACACAGTGGTGATAGGTATTGTATTGCAGTAAGATGAGGGAACATGACAGATTTTGTGTTTGAAATTCTATGTAAATTTAAAGGTTATAAATGCATTTCTTAAAGAGAAGATTAAAAATCAAGCTGGTAATTTTATTAGCAAGTAAAAACAGATAATTAAAGGTCCTACAGCAATGAGCACTTCTTATGCTATTAAGCTGGAAATAAATTTTTTGTTAGTAACAAAAAGATTTCTGCGGGTCATTTTCATATTCCATAGGGTAGATCAGCCTAGTGTAATGCTATGTCACAAACAAGCATACTCAAGAGATACATTAGTAAAAATTAAGAACTAACATGAAATGCAGCATCCCAATTGGAAGAGAATATTCTTTCTCTTCTATCTCAAGAAAATGAAAAATTCTCTATACTATGTTCTTAATAGATGCAAAATCCTGATGTTAACCTCTGGAAACCATTCAAGCTAGAAAGCTATTCTGTCGTTATCTGACCATTTGCTAGGAGAAATAGCATCATTCTGTGTTTGACATTTTCCTTTATGTTAAATTGTCTTTTTTATGATTGTGTGTTTCTCTGATAACCAGACTAAAAATCATAGTAGGCACATTATTTTTTCTTGCCTTTTGCTTACTCATATGTGCTGTCACTGGGCAATCACCTTCACATTATTAACACATCCGATATTTTCCACAGGGTCAAGACTACCATACAAAATTGTTTGTCTCTAGAGGCATAATGCTCACTTGTTTGCTCTGATGTCTACCCTTGACCATACACAGTAAATATCCCACCGCTCGTTATCTCCTTTTCCAAACCTCACTGACTGAAAATTATTTCTATTTTTAGCACTTAATATTTTTCTTTGTGTCCATCTTCTAACTCACTTAAAAGATGATGTATCACATCATTTCCCTTTTATCTCTGCACATTGATAATGTATTGGTTAGAAACATAATGTAGGGGAAAAAAGACCTGAATGAGTGGGGTTGGAGGAAGAACAGATATACACTCAGTAAAAGGAAGTAACATGGAAGCTGAATAAATCTTTGAATACTGTTCAGATCCATCTTCCAAATTACTAAAAGGATAACAAAAAATTCAAGTACATATAAGATTTTTCAAGGGGAAAGATTATGAATACATTTTTTTTAATGAATATAGTTTTATGAAGCAGTTTCCAAGCTGGAAGAGGAGAGTAATTTAGTTGGACTGGATCCAAAACCACAAGAGCATCTTTAAGCAAATTGCCACTTGTGGCCTTGATCTTCTTAGGACTTTCAATTTTTGATTTGCCTTAAAATGTCTTCTTTTCCTTTGAATAAACCATCTAATGATAGTTAATCATTATTTACCTTCAAATTTCTTTGGATGACTGAAATCTGAATCTCAGAATGGTAGATGTTGGAAGACATCAATAAAGGGCACAGCCCTCTTGGGAGTTACCACTACTGTCTGGCCTCCAGCTACACTTTGTGCCAATGACCACAGCACTGAGTACCTCTGCCTTCCCCCTGTCCTTCATCAACGGGTCATTGCCTTATTCTGCAGCAGGTTCACATTTCCCCTAGTCTTCCTTTTGCTGCTGATAGACCAATATAAAGAAACTCATGAACTCTCTGCTCAGTGACTAAGAAGCCAGAAAAAGTGTGCTTTTACTTTCCTTCTGCTAATTAATATCCACTACTACCTTCCTGTGACCGCTCTGGATTCAGTTCTCACATCCTTCCTCACAGACTACAGCTCCCCCCAATAATTATTTCCACTGAAAGCACTCATAGAGAAGGTAACTTCTGAATATCTGTGTATCATCTTCAGTCTTAGCAAAGAATAAATTCCACTAAATACTTCTGAAAGGACTGGTTAGACTTTAGACATCCTTGTTTCTGCTTAGATAGTCAGTGTCATGGAAGCCTTAAGAACATTTCCTTACAAAATCTACACAGAAGACACATTGTTGATGCTAAATATAAGTCAAATCCTAAAATTGACAGGCTGAACATCTCTGAAATATGAGCAGCGCAGCCCCAAACAAGACCATTATTGCTGTTATCACCATCTTTTGTTGTTTATAATTCCACAAGTTTGTTACTTATCACCTTATACTAAGTAACGCTGTAATGCAATCTCAAAGGTCCTGAAAACCGAGCCTTTAATTTGATGGGTATTCTGTCTTTCTAAAACATTATCAGAAGATTATAGAACTGCTATAAGCACAATGTTATCATTGGCTCTGTTCCAGACACTCCCATATAATTAATCACATTAGTCATAAAGGTTTGAAGGCTTTGAGATAAACAATATAAAGGAAAGGTAATAGAGAAGAGAAACAAAAATAAAGAAAACAGTATAAAGAAAAAAGGAGAACTGGTGAACTTTTACCATAACTCTTACCATATCTTTTACCCTAAATATGCAGGGAATATGCAGAAAACAAGCAGGGAATTTTGTTCTAGCTAAATCAACCACACTTCAACATCATGTTCAGCCCTCTGCTTACCAGTTTTCTTTTAAATCTCCCAAACAGTCTCAAAAACTGGAGGTGCTTGGAAAAATATTAAACTGTTGTATGGATTGTCACTAGATCTTTAAAAACTGCTGATCCACTTGAATGACTAATAATTGAGAAACCTTAATTATTAAACAATAGTTATTAATTAATAAATAATAACTATTAACAACTTATTCACACTTTCAATCATAGCTGCTGAGTACATGGTCAAAAAGGAAATTGAGTCTGAACTCACCTTCTCTTGATGATGGTATGCCCATGAAAAAGTGCCAATAATAAAGTAAGTGTAAACTGTATTTAACCAAAAAGCATCACTTCCAGTACCGCTAGCAATTTGAAGATTGAGGGTGATCAAAGCAGGGATTTTTGAGGTCTAGTTTCTCCAGGGGTTTCACCACATGTGATCACAACACCTTTATGCATTCTATTCACGCTACATCAAAATTATGTAGATTATGTAGATTAAAATGTGAGCAGGCCTCTGCTCACATTTCAGATGTCAAAAACAAGTTAGGAAAACAGGTCTATTTTATCGGCATTTTCCACAGATTTTCACACTGGAGGCTCCATTTGCTTGTCTAAAGAAAAAAACAATGAAGTGAGAAGTTTAAAATTTTACCTGAAAAACTCCATGAAAGAGAAGCCATAACCATGCTGTTCAGCAATTCCTGCACAAACAACGTTTGCAGATGCTCCAATCAATGTCCCATTACCTGCCGTTTAGAAGACAAATACTAGTTTACAGTTGTGCTCTGTTTCTTACCTTTATTCTGTTTATTCTGTGCTGAAGTCCTTAGATGTACTATTTAGAAAAGAAAAATCAATTTCTGTTGAATAGACTCAGAAAGAAAGATACAGACAACATCTCTACATCCTAGAAATAGCTTCATGCTTTCAAAGATGAGCCTGGTGTCATTCTTTGATTCTACATAAGCCAGGAAAATAGGGAAGGAACATAATACCAATCTAACAATTGTCAAAGTGACACTAGAGACTTGCATTCAGATAAACTTGCTGATTTTTTTTGTTTTATGCACAAAAAGATTCCACTGTATCAGCTGAAAACAAAGGATGAGATAGTACAGGAAAGAAAAAAGAATTTTGCAACATCTTCAGCAAATATTTGAGGATGCTAAGAAAAACGGATGCCTTTTTTCCTACATGATATTGACATAGACAAATTAATGTCTTTTATGTATAGGCTAACTAGTTGCTGGTTGGTTTTAGTGTTTTGTTTTGTTTGTAAATAAAATTTTGGAGAATGGAAGACAATAGATCAGTTTCACACCTATCTACTGAACACAAAAAGATAGCCATAGGTATAAAGTTTGTTTCCCAAACCACAGTGGTTCTTCAAAACGTAGAAGAAAATAACTTTACTCATTGAAATTCAACAAATTACATTATATAGGCCACCTTATGAGAAGAACATGCAAAAGGAAAATAATGTCATGTTTATAAAGTGCATCTATATTCTTGAAAGAACTACATACCTCTTCTTTTTTCTCCTAAGCTTTTTCCTGTAACTAATTTACTCCCGTGTTTTCTGTAAACTTTCAACAAAGTGGCAACATAAAGTCAGGTACTCAGTGCTCAGAAAGACTGACACATTTTCTATAGCTTTCCCATGAGTCATATCTCAGACTTAACAAAAATTGTATACTTGACTTCAACAAAGCAGATGTTCAGCAAATATATCTGCTCTAAAGCATGAATTGAGAAGTGACAGTGACTCCTACATTCTGCCACTTTGTTAAGATTTTGAATAAAAGAGATGTTGTGAACATTTGGTAAGCTTAAGTTGGTACCTGCAGTCTCCACTAGCCCTGCTTTTTCCAGCCCTCTTCTTCCATTTGTAGCTATTTCTTTTCAACCCAGTGTTAAATTATTACCCTTTACTACATCACTCCTTTAGAGATTGCTAACTTAAGCCCAGAAACAGCATACTACACCTTGTGCACCTCCCCGAGCTCAGCCAGCCTCTCCCTTTAGTAAACAGAGTTTGTCTGCATGATTATAATCTGCAATGCGCTGAAAATCACTGTTGGGAGAACTGATTGATCTTTTAAAAATAGGGGACTGGGAAACTGGGGAAGAACCATAATAAGGAAAGGGAGACACAGTCTGCATCAATAATGTTTCCCCTCACTTTAAACCTTTTTCTCAGCTGTTGATTATACTTGGCAGCAGCACATCTATTACCTCTAACTACCATTGGTTCTTAGAAGTCTCTTTGGTATTACCCTCTCAAGAGCAAACCTAACCCTTGGGTCTGCAGCTTTCTTAATATGTTTGCCTGGAGAATCACCTTCAAAGTGTCTAGCAGGATCAGTGTTTATTACTCAAAGGACTGAGAAATCAAAGGGAAGTGAGTATCACTAATAAAGCTGCTTTGCCTGGCATGAGATGCCTTCATAAAGGCAGGTTCTCAGAATATAATGGAGATAGTGCCTTGTACAACAGCAAGTTTAAAAGAGGATTGCTTATGGAAAAGTCTTGCTTTGTTCTGAATATTACACACCACTTCTCCACATAGTCTGACAGTGGATAACAAGATACACCTGGACTTAGCCAAAAGACTTCCTGCATTTTCTCTTCCTTGTATCTCTGGCTGCCTCATGCAAAAGCAAAAAGACTATACCATTTTCACATCAGCTACTGAGAAAAGGCTGTTCTTTGGCAATGTGCCAGTAGAGAAAAGTGTTTAATATTTTTCTGCAATCCAATTATTTCAATTGCAAATCTTAAATTCACTATACTGTAGCCAACAGTAAAAGACATACACATCACTCAACACAAGCAATGAAAGCAGGTTTGCCCTGGTCTTGAACAAACATCTGTGCTAAGCGGTTCTATATCGGTACAGCTCTTTGTTCTGCTTTGTTCCAGACTAGTGTTCTCACTTTAAAACCAAGAGTTCACTACAGAATCATGAATAATTTTAGGGTGAGGTTTCGCATCTCTACTTTTTGGAGTAATCAGTCTCATTAAAGTGTCTACCCAAAACTAATTTAAGGAAATCAGCTCCTTTCTTCCCATCTATCTTCGCAATAAAAAACTTTGTGCAGTCTCCCATACATGTTATATAGCTAAGCATTGGAAGACTGATGAGTGGGGCTTCCGTTCCATAGAATATTCCATTTATCAACTCAAAGCATAACTGAAACAAATGTAACAAAGCTGGCTACAGAAGTGAATACTGAACAGTTATGGTTTTGATTACCCTTACAAGAGACAACCTTCACAGTTTTCACAAATTTTGTTTCACGCTAATCTAATCTGGATTTGCCTCATTAAACAGAGCCATTTATATTCATCTCTTAAGTGTGTACAACTCCTGAATATCTTCTAATATTTTTAATGTGTGAAAATTTAAAAGCCCTGGATAATCAAACTTTGTGGTCAGAAAAGAATTACAGAATCTAAGCCAGTTAAACTTTTACCAATCTTTACAATAACCAGGAACTTCAACTCATAAGCAGCAAGGGGGAAAAGGCCTGCATGAACTCATTGAAAAGTCTTTAGTCACAAAATAGCAACTTTTTAAAAAATTTTACCTATTTTGAAACACTTTGAAAGGGATGTTTCTGTTGAAATGCCTACACATGAAATTTATAGGGTAAACATTGAAGGTGAATCAAAGTTTTGAGTTAACTTATCCAGTTTGTTGACCTGACCATTCAATTCAACATCTTTAATCAAGTGAACTTTACCCTCTTTTACCACCACTACTGTATCTCCAGTAGGACAGTTAATGTAAGTATTGGTGAGCGCTATTCAATGCTCATTGCTTTTTTTTTTTTCTAAGAGAGGAAAAGGTGAAACTTAAAGTTGTCCCATTTCTTCCAGAAGTGTGAAATAAGTAAGACAGGTTGCTGAACATCCTGCATTTGTTTCTTTAATGACAAATAAATCCATAAGCTACTTTCAAATCCAGACATCTGCAGAAGAGACATAAAAAATGAGATGACCACTGAAGTCATCTATCTCCTCAAAGTTAGCTTACTCCATATAAGGGTAAAATATATTAGTATAAAGAGGAATAATGTCATCTGTGTATTCTAATACTCCATTCCTTTGTCACTTGAAACATATATTTAGGTAGATTCCACTTAAAATGTTTAATGCTGCACAGAAACCTCAGTTTTTCTCTGATTTTCAGATTCAGAAGTAAAAATTGTCTGCTTGGTTCCACAGCTTCTCCACACATGATACTGCTAGGGATCAAATATTGAAAAATAGTTCCATGGATAGAACCCTGAAATAAAAGTAAATTATTCAACTTCATAACTTATTTTGGAGCTGAGCAGAACAAGATAATAATACTCAACATTAAATGAATGTCTATCCATTCTTATCTTAGAGTGTTTGACCACGTAAAATTCAGATTCCAGCTTAACACAAATTGTCTTTCAATTGAAGCCTAGCTGTTCTGTTTTGCTACCACAGAACCACGGAATGACTGAAGTTGGACGCGAACACTTGGGATCATCTAGTTCAACCCCCCTGCTTCAGGCAGGGTCACCTAGAGCACATTGCTTTGGTTCAAGCACCTTGTTTAAAATAGCTTGACAACTTCTACTGAGTGCCCTTCTTCAGTCTGTGTGTGTTAACTGCAATTGTGCTGCAGATATTTATTCATATACGTATAAGTAATATACAGGGCACAATTATAATTTTCTTCAGTGTCATACGGAGTGTCTAATGGAGTATCTGATTCAGTGCCATGACTCAGTTATATTGCAGATTGAGACTTCTTTTCCTCTTCTCTTTTGCATTACCAAATGCTGCTGCAAGCAGCACAATGTCATTCATTTTTCAGAAAAGGATGTACTATCTGGAAAGTGCCTGCCATGGAAAGAAAGCGGATAGATCAGTGTTATCTTCTGCAGTTAGAGTTTCAATGCTTGCTATGGCTTCCTTGTCTTGTTCCGTCTGGTAGCCTGAATGCTACCTTCTAACTGAATATACCTCTTCTGCTGACAGCTCTACACAGTTTGTATTTTCATATTGCATGACTCACCAATACAACATACTGATTTTAAATATTCTATATTATTCTGAAAATAGAAGTGGCCAAAGTTTCTAAGAAGGACCGTCTGTAGTTTTTGGTTGTGTCATTTTTTTTATAAACAAATGCACAATGCATGTAAATAAAATTAAGCAAAACTCTACATATGCTTTTTAAGCCTCCAGTGCCATTACTGATCATTATCCTTCCTCTAATTTGAAGAACTCTATAGCAAGCATTTATTTTACATAGATTGAAAATAACTAATACAATCACTTCAAATTCATCATTAGTGTAAGTATTATTGTCAAGTGAGCTTGATAATTTTCTTGAAAAAATCAATGTTGAATGCAACTGAATTTTGAATATTACATTCTCCTCCTTTCCACTTTAAAATCCAAGATTTACCATCTAAACTATAAATTCCCATCAGTATAGATGACATGAAACAGCATTCTTTACACCATGTACTTCATATTTTACCCTTAAGAACATACAAACATCTATATATATATATATGTCTGCCAAGATAACTCTTTTCAAACTTAGAAAAATGGGCTTGCTAAGAAAAATTGACTGGGTTCAATATGGTTTTTGATTCCTTATTGGCTCAGTGTCATATAGCCAAGCAGGCCTCTGATACTTCCTTAATGCAGACAATTATGTGCTTGTCAATTGTACACATTGAGTTTTAGCTTTTTTTCCATTTTACATTCCCAACTTTCTTTTCTATTTCTTCCACGCCACTGATTATCTTCAGTAATCTTAAAGATTAGAGGATCTCCTTTGGCTCTGGTAATGAGCCTGGCTCTCACACCAAGGAGTTTACAGCACTGCTGAGCTTTAAGGAGGACTTCATACTGAAAAAGTGTGAAGATGTCCCAGAGCTTAAATGTTGTGAAAAAGTAAGGAAAGCTGTGATTGGATTTTTTTTTTTTCAGTGTGGTTTTTGGCTGTTCCAGAAAACAAGAGGTCAGTTTGGACACTTGAACATCACTGTGGAGAAAAGACTCTTTGAGTTCATATCAGATGATTTAATTCATAGGTCTGCAACTGAAAGTGAAACATTCAGTTAACTTCTCAAGAGAGTTCTTCATTAAGAAAAAGTGAGCAGTACAGTCATTTACTGGAGTCATATTTTAAAGTCCAAGTTAGTCCTTTCCACCATTGTAAACATCACAGAAACAATGCAAAGCATACTCAGAAAGAAAATCAGATATTAGTTAAAGAAAATATCTGCTGTGTTTTGCTTCTAGACATGTATTATTTAAAGATATAATACTGTATTTATTTTCCTGCCTTTTAAAGTCAAGAGCAGCAATGTCCTTTTTCTTTTGAAAGATCCCAGATCACTTTCATCCCCTACAAACCTACCTTTTATTTGGATTATGAGTTGCATAACCATAGACAAAAATTTTTTGAACATTTCAAATTGAAAAGTGTTATATAAATGTAGTCTGTTGCAACTATAACAGAATTTCAAAGAATATACAGTGGTACTCATTTCCTAATATTAAGTAAGAATTATATATTTTAACGTTTCAAGTTTTATTGAAGGCTGACAGTTTTCCCTCATACTGCAAAGAAGCTGGGTTTATTTAGTATAAACAATATTTCTAGGTTTTTACCTTCGCTGTGTCTAAAGACAACAGCTAGTTTAGGATTTTACTGTACAGAATCAACAGGAATAATAAGTGAGTGATTCTCCCTTGTGCATGGCCCCATCTGCATCAGGCACGTAAGAGGTCTTGCCAGGAGACAGAATAAAAACAGCATCGGACCACTAAGAGAAATCCAAGTATTTAGCAATAGTGTGGATTTCTCTCCTTTCATAGTTGTAATTAGCACGATGTCGCAAGAATAATGGATTTTATTTCCCCCTGGGTTTTGACCTTGGAAAGTGAGAATAAAAGTTCTGGCAGTCCCATCTTTCCAACTCCTTTCTCAAAGTGTGACCAAGTTTGCATGGCTAGAGCAACACAGCTGTATGCATCCCAGAGATTGCCTCTGTCTGCAGAAACTTCCAGACGTTGTTTTCCAGGAAAATACACAGAAAAGAAAAATAGCGCAATACTATAAACAACACAAAATGTCCCCTTTGGACCACAAGAGTACTCACTGCAGCAAAAAAATACTTTTTGCACTTTACTACACTAGCAATAGAGAACTCAAATGATAGTGACTTTCAAACATGATTTCAATTAATTTATAACTCAAGTCTTTCTTTTGTTTTTGCAAACATACTTTTTATACATCATGAAAAAAAAGAAATAAATAAGAAGGCAAATGCCAGCTCTTCATATGTCAAATGTAAAAACCCCTTCAAACAATATCTTAGCTGTAACCTCTTCAGCTCAGTAAATTGAACAATATTAATAGGTGTATTTCTGATTGTGCACTTACACAAATTGAGTTGAATCCATATTTCTTGTTATTTTAAAACTTACAAGCCAATAGAGGTAATGTAATTAAAGCTTCTCTTGCTCTGAAACTTGCTGGAACTAGCAATTTTCATTTATCCTCCAAAATTTCAGGGCAGCATTCCTGACACACTGTTGGGAAGTCTACGTATAATTCAGTCTCAAGTGATACCATAATTTCATCGTACACTAGAATAGGAAGCATTAATGAATAAAGCTTTATTCAATGTTCTCTCCTGCAAAAGAAATATGAATGCAGATTTGTCGGAACACCACAGAAAACAAGTGAAATTATTTTCTCGTTTCCTTCAGTTTCTTTTAAATTTCTTATTTTTTTTCCCTTTTGCTCTTTTCAAAGCATAATTGAAGTACTGGCAGATAATGCACAAAAAACCCTGTGAGCACTACAATTTTTCCAGCTATTACTTAGTCACCCTGATCATTAATGCCCAGACCGACATGAGCTAATAGGGTCATTCAACAGTCAGAAGAATTGACAAACCAAAAGGCCCCAAGGTCCGAATTCATTTGACCTGTCTTTGGACATCCCTCTCAGCTCTTGAAGTTCTGTATGTTAAGGGCTCCTATGTACTCTGCAGAGAATGTCTGACTTTTTCAGTGGATGAGTAAACATCTGCCTCATGGAAATGACAGCCTCCTCAGCACTGAACAGGGAACCTGGGGCAGCCAAACTCCTAATTTGCAACTTCATGTAAGTTCTTAAAGATAGCTGGAACAAATATAAGCCTAAATTTCCAGAACTACATCCCCTGGCAGGTTACCATGTTTCCTTTTTAGCTGCATAGAATTAACCTGATTTTACCAAGATAATTTCTGCCAGAATGGAACTGCAAACTCTGAGGGAGACTCAAAGATTTGAAAATTGTGACCAGGAACCGTCAATGGCCACCACTGTTCTTGGCTTTTTGATTAAAAGACATGACTTTTCATCCCTTCTCACTTCTGGATACACATTTTACAGAGCATCTAGGTTATTTTCAGTTATGCCTTATGCCTGAACCCAATGCCATGAAAGACAGAAATTTAAGCATCTTTCTTTTGGGAGACACTACTGAAGACAACAATGTTGTAGTTATACTGGCAAAGGTCTCTATAGCTTGCTTGCGATTGATTCAGTCCTTTCATTTCCAGGACAACAGCTAAAGCAATGAAAGAAAATTACAGTCTTTTCTCATCCCATCATCTTCCAAAACAGTAGCTGGCTGCGCACTTTAAGACAGTAGAAAAAGGTAATTGCACCCACTGGAAATTTTTCAGTTGCACAGCACTTTCCAAGATAGGCACAAATGATGATGTTCTCTTCATGGACACATAAGCAAGCATACAGCAGCATTTACCCTGGCCCCTAGAAACACTACCCAATTACCAGTATCAAAGCTGTGCATTATGTAGTAAACAGCTATTTCTGAACTCTATACTTTCAATGTATTATTAAATCATGCTCTTCCACAAAAATTCTTCCTTGCCAAATTCTTTCGGTTGCACGAGGAACAGTAAGATACAATCTTTTGCTTTAAGCACCAGATAATAATGATATAATTTGCATCTCTGCCTTACAAAATGAGATTATCCTACCTGAAGGATTCCTTCACACCACTTAAGTGCTGATAAGACTTATTTTGCAAACAAATTTAAAGGCCATACACACTTCTCTCTTTTTCTTTCTTTTTTCCTTTTTTCCTTTTTTTTTTCTTTAAGCCCCTTCTATTCCACTTTTTGAGGATTTATGCAACCTTTCAAATCAAAAGCTTTTCCACCATTTCCATTCCCTAACAATAAACTGCCATCCATTACCTACTAGTTTCGGCATGGGAAAGTTGGGACTAAATCCACAGACTAACGCTCCCATGAGACCTTTACTAGTATAATTCAGCATTCATGTAGCTTTATCCTACTAGAGCAGCGTTTGGAGTGTTTAAGCTTTTGCAGATAACGATAATGCTCTAGCTTCTTATCAGAATACTCATATGTAGTCTATTTTAAGACCTGAGCATTTCCTATGTATTTCTAGTACCTTTAACTCAAGCAATTTCCATTATATTACTTAAATTTTTATTGTTGTCTTACATGGCATACATACAGAATTCTGTGTTAAAATCCCAGCAGCCCTTCAAAAAGTCAGATTAAGGAATTTGGGTTAACACAATAACTGATACTTCAGGAACATCAGCTGAGATCTGTAAAGGCTCCAAAGCTGGTGAAGTGCCTCCTGCTCAGTGTAATCTGGCCAGTTTTAGCTCCTTATGCTTTTTTTTTTTTTTTTTTGAAAATATCTGAAAGTTTAATGAAATCAGAGTATCCTTGGTGATTAGCAAATAGAGAAGATGATGCTGTATGGCAAACATCTATATAAAGACATGCTAATTATTCAGATCACTGGTTCTAAAGAGGAGCAGATTTGCAGATTAAAGACACAATACAATGAGTAATGACGAGTACAAAAAGACATTCCTAAAATGAATAACTGTTGTTCAAGATAAATTGACCTGTCTTTGCAACATGCTCTCAAAATTCAATCTATAAATTGCATCATTATAATATTTGTTAGGTATTAAGGTCACTTCTACTAGCAATCACTTAACTAAATTAACAAACCCAAACTTGTGTTAGTTACAAAATTGTTTCTGGTTTTAATCTCCATAAAGTAAAGGAAACTAGAGGATTTGGGGGAGGAGAAAGGAGTGGATTCATTGCTGAACACTATTTTATCCATTTTAACTTTATTTAACATAACTGCCTAAATATTTAAGGATCAGAACACAGTTCAATACAATGTAATTAGCATTAAAATTCTCAGCAGTCAAAAACAATACTAATTATTTCTCATTAAAATTTTACACATTTTACTTGTACTTAGTACACTTGTTATTTGTGTCATAAAAACTTCACGAGCCATTTGCAGAATGTATAGCAGAGTAATCAAGTATGAACATTAATTTTAAAACAACAAGTTGGCTATTCTCCATTGCTGTTGTTACAAACAGAGAGGAAATCTTGGGCCTACAATACATGCATGGTACATTTTTAATTAATATATATATATAAAGTAATGAAGACATCTGCTTGTTTTATGCTAACACACTGACAATACAAGAAATTTCAGTTAATCTCAAGATGAGTATTTGAAGAATAGCTATTAGCTTTCATAATTTGAAGTGCATTTCCCAAATACTTCAATGAGATTTTCCTTAGAGCAAGGAGCAAATGAATACTCAACCCATTTCTGTGAACAAGCCAGAAAACCTCCCATTGACTTCACTAGGCTGTGAATCAAGCCTTCAGATCTCAGCTATTATAGATTTTCTGCATCTTTTCAGTGAGCAATGATGGATCTCTGTTCTGGAAACTAAACGTCTTCATGTTTTCTCTCACAAAAGATTAGAACCCCATAAGCACCATCTGGACTTCTGCTTTGTGCATTTGTAATTTATGCAGATTCAGTCTTCAAACACAAGTGGCAAAAATATGATTTTATTGTATGCAGCAGACAGTGGCTGGGATCCTTATCAGGAGTCCATTGAAGTCAAAAGGAACTGCATCAGGCCCTCACTATGCTTTTCATAAGGAAATCATTAAACATATTTGAACCAGTTTATACAAACCATTATTTCAAATTTATTGTCTTATGTCGGCTTTCCCACATAAACTCTTACCTCCAAGGCATGCACCCATAGCCAATGAGAATATTAATGGTTTCATAGGCAAGTTAACATCAGGATCTTTACTCAGGTTGAGAAGCACAGGAATCTGTGGTTTAAGAAAAGAAGAGTAGATTCAGTAGACAGCACAATATAAATAAAATTAATTCAAGTGAACAACCAAAAACACAAGTGAAACAAAGTAACTTTTTTTTTTTTTTAATGAGCATCTTTGCATAATATTCTTATTTTGTGCTCAGTTTTCCCCACTGATTGTGCAGTCCCACAAGCCAAGGAGAAGTTATTGGCAACGTCAGGCCAAGCCTGACACAAGTTGACTGCTAACAAAACTGGGGATCCCTTAAGGCTATGAGTGCCTCCCATTGGAGCCTTATATTTCAATGGGGAGCCAACAGAGACTATATGCAACACCTTCTCCACTTCTTGAAACTGGAAGGGCAGAGCTATAACCCCACTTCTTCCTGGAAACAGCCGTGGGAGATGTCCAGACCTGGACCTGGCTATACATCATACCTCAGTAACTAAAATATTCCTGAACACTTATTATAACCAAACGTGCCTGATCTGTTAGGGAAAAACTGAGAGAGATCAATGTGGCAGGCCTCTAAATTCTTAAGCAGAATTGAATTATTTTGCTATTTAGTCTAATACTATATTTACCAGAAAATGTGTATTTCATTCTCCTAGAAAATATTTGTAAACTTTATGAATTTGATTTAATATTTTTAGCAAATAAAATAAATTATTAAAGAAAAAAATACTTGTAAGTCAAACAAGGTTTGAAGGGAAACGGAACAGACTTCATGAGGCAATTGGTATAGAGTCCAAACATACACCAGGCGAGCATTCTAGCAGTACTAGATCTCAGTCAGTAGCAACCTCCAAAGCTAAGAAACTTTGGCTTTAGTTGGGGAAAACCATTTAAACTTTCATTTTATTGAGTAACTGATTGGTTTGAAAGAAAGTTGTAATCAGTGCTTGTAGAGAGAGAGTCATTAGAAAGTGGAGAGGTGATAATGTTATTGAACTGTTTTTAACATACGCAGAAGTCTATTGGACCAAGGGAGAATAAGTAAACATGCAACAGTGAGAAACCAAGCAGGAAAGGATATATGGAAATAACTATGATTTGCCTTAAAATTAATGCTTTCTCAGAGCACAGGATTTTCAGTAGTGGTTACAGTTATGACTTTTAATCCTCTGATTTGTCATCTGGATATATTTCACAGGTATGATCTCAGAAATGGTACAGCTGCTTCCTGAAAAGTGTTCTCACTTTAATGACCAAGTGAGGCCCACCTTTACTGACTGCATGTGTTCGTTTGGTGTGGATCAATATACAGGCTTTATGAAGAGTGACAATCCTTTCCTTCCCCCTCCCTACTGCCATTGGTGCTAATCATCCCTCTAAATTCCTCTTATTGGTTAACCTAGATCAGGTAATGTTTAAACAGTTATTCCTGAATTGTACATTGCCTAAAGATGGGTACTTCTATTTCAGAAGTACTTCTATTTCCTAAAGGAAAGACAGCATGTCCAACTTGTCTGTTATTTTTTTTTTCTTTCCCATGAGACAGTCATGAAAGATTTCATTTCTCCTCACAACCTTTCTTTCAAACTACCACTGCCAGAGCATGACATGCAGTTCAAACTGCAGTTACATTTATTTCAGTATAGTGTTTTGTTTCAACATGAAATTAAATAATTTTGAACACAAATACTGAAATCCCAGCATAAGCCATCTTGTTCAAAACAATAAAGCATTTCTTCCTGCTATGTGATTTTCACCCAGGAACCAAAAACAATTATTTATTTCCTTGGAATTATTTGCAGATATCCCAATGTACCACAGTAATTCTCTTGTTGCAGGACACAATCCTGAACCATGCAGGCTTGAAAAATTTTTTAAATTAGGTAACTCCTTGTGTCATGATCTGCCCTGCAGACAGGGAAAAGGTGGGAAGGTAGAGAGCATTAAAATGACAATCCTATTTTCTTGCATTTGAGGCCAATCTTAAAGCTGTTGCCGGCGGGATCTCAAGTGCAGAGCAAGTAATGTCATTTTCACACCCCATTGGCAAGAGCTGCGCAGCAAGCAGAGCCCTATGTTCCTCTAGGGGCCCCTCCTTAATTACAGCACTGTGAAGGACACAGGAAGTAAGAAGCAGAATGGAGATCCCTGGCAGAAAGCCAGTCAGGTAACTCTCTGCTAGATATTTGCACTAGATATGCACAACACTCCCATCAGAAAGTTTGGTTTTCCGTATGTTGAAGGAGAGTCGTCAATGAGTTCTCATTGACCCATAAATCCCTACTGATTGAAGGCACAGAAACCACTTAGAAGAACGTCTGTGATCAATGTCTTCAAACTCAATCTATCTTCTTTTAAGTACAAAGATGCAACAAGAGAAAGTGCAATTTTCTTATGTGCTTGCAGATCTGCACTTCTTAATTTTTAAACCCAACAAAATATTTTGTAAGTACACGCTTGACCCCACTGATTTATAGATATCACCTTGACATAACATTGCTTCCCTTCCACTTAGGAATATTATGAATTCTTTTTAAAAGCCTTCATAGTAATTAATCATCTATGGTAAAATTATCATTAGTGATCTCATACTCCTAAGTACATTAAACAGGCAGTGGGTTAAATCAGTAATCGCTGTTCCCATAAACGTCTGCTTTTGCAGCAAGAGGTAAGAATCAACACATCTTAGCAATACTACCTATTCACATGCGCTTAAATTTGGGTATTTCCCCTATTTAAAGGAATTCATTGCCACCAAATAATAATAGTTAAGGTCATAAAAGTAATGGAAGTTGTACAGATCTCCATCATGTCCCTGAAGAAAGATTTAACATGTATGTAACCTTTGTAAAGAAGAGATATTTCTAACAAGTTTCATTTTTGAATAACAAGATGAAAGGTGAATGCAAAACACCCAGTTAAATTTCTAGCATGTCAGATGGAAATATGTAGTTGATCCGCAGAGTGAACCAAAATTTTTGGAAACAATATGGAATATACTGTATTTCTTCGATTCCTCTCAGCTCTTTAGCATCCTAAAATTTAAGCAGTATGAAACAAGCAAAAAGAAAGGAAGCTTGACTTTTACTTTGAATTAAGGCTTTGGAAAATAGAAAACAGGAAGACTTAAGACTAGGGTTACATATGCCAATTACTATTAAACTAAATTTTTTACAATGTTGTCAGTTTTCTCATAACAGTCCTTGCATTTATATCGTGGTATGCAATTCCTTTTTGTCAAAACAGAATGTTGGGGATGTTTGCACATTTCAATTCTGTTTTTCAGAGGAGCTCTACTCAATCTCTTCCAGTTCCTTTCAGTTCCTTCTAGTCTTGCTTGGATGAAAGTTTGGATGAGAGTTTGCTTTCACATTTATTGTGATAGATAAACTTCATTCCTTGTAAGCAAAAATGTGACCAAACAGTTAACATTTTCACACTTTGTTTCTACAGCCTCTTTTCTTGATTACCAAAGAGCGAGTTGAAACAAGACCTTTATCATATTCACCTATTTTTATGAAAAACTTTGTTCATTAGCGTGACATTCCCCTAGTCAAGGAGATAGAGAAGAAAAAGCTCTTTTGAACCTGTGAAGACCCTCTTCTGAAATACAAGCAGAGATGATGATTTGGCTTAGCAAGCTGAATCCCAAATATGTAGGGAGGAGACCAAAGAAGAGAAGTACTGCTTCTATATAAGTGAGGGTCTCCTTCTGGGGTGGCAGGAGACTCATAAGCAACAACAAGGTTAAGTCCTCTCAGCTACTTAACTTAAGCACTCTTAAACTTAATCTTTGTACAAGTAATGACAAAATCCTGTCATGAAAGACAGGTAACTTAGCCATTCATTCACATTATTATTCACTTATCCCATAATTATGCAGCACAGTAGAAAGCATCAAGTTATATTGCCCATCTTGTCTATTTGAGCAACATGATGGTAGAAGAGCAATATACATCTTTATTTTAAGGATTCATTGCTGTTCTACAACATGGGGTATCACAGCATGCACTTAGCATGCTAAGAACTAAGTGTGTTAAAGATGTCTTCTGTGGAAACTGCAGAGAATGTGCATTAATAGAAAAAAAAGCTATTTCCAGCTTCCCAAATTGTTGATGCTTGGTCTGTCTACAGTCTGGTAGGGTTCAGTCTTACACATTTATTGAGCATGGAAATGCAGAACATAGAAAACTGCAGTAGAGCAGAAGGCAAAGATCCAAAAATAAAAATAGCACTAAGAACATGAGATACTGATGAAATTTTTAGCTATGCAAATGAAAAGACTTCAATAGTTTTAGGAGAAATAAATAGTTGTCCAAAAACTATCTGGTTTCTAACAAAGACCTGTCAGAGACTAAGTCACCTTGCCAGCCAGGTGGTTAATGAAAATTGCTTGTTACACTGTATTGAGGAAATAGCATTTAAGCTCAGCTAAAACAAGGATTTACTGTGGCTATATTTTTAGTTCTAGTAATAAAAGAAATATGTAAACAGATGGCTCCAGCATATGCGGCTGATAAAACATGTCAATTAAATTAAAGAGTGTGCTGGTAATAAAATCATGTCACCTAACATTCAAAGGGCAGAAATCTGTGGCTACTTAAATGACAATACTAGGAAAATACAAGCCTCAAAAATGAATAAATCTTCCTGTGAAGGAATGTCACTGTGAGTTTGCCTCTTCAAAAAGGAAGAAAAAATCAGAGGGTTAATAGAATGACACATAGAGCATCAGTACATGATTCACCATGTTTGTTATTCAGACAAAGAAAGCTGAATATACAACATGAAAAAAAACCCTTGCCATTCTGGAATTAAAATGCTTAAGACTTAGTAAGTAAGCCCCTGGTTTATTAATTCTTGATGCACAGAACATGTTGTGGGTTATTTTATGCAACTCCCAGATACATTCATATTTATTAGATTTGTCACTGCCAACATAGTCCTTTGCATACAATCAGAGTTCATGGAGTTTCCCACAAAGTGTACGTCAAATTTGCTACAGTAGTTTTATGCACATTGACAAAAAATGATTGATTTTCCTATTACATGCAGACTGCTATCACAATCGCTAGGTGTGTTTATGCAATGTCACTCAGATAAACATGTTTAATTAGAGAACTGGGTCTTCACTTTCCAGTGCTTGAAAAGAAGGGGAAAATCTTGGGGTTACAGTATAGCAGCCAGGTTTCAATTACTTCAGCTTTTTCTGGGACAGTTCATGGCCTTCGCATTACGTGAAAAAAGCAAAGGGGGTATGCTCTGGATACTGCTTTGTCTTTGTGCATGTTCAATGCTTTGTTTTAGTTTAGCTCAGAATTTCACCAAGGCAAGAACAGTTAAAGTAATCAAGCTATGATGACCTAAGTCACTTCAGAAACTCAGTGCACTGTTTCAAGTACACAGATAACTTTCTAAAGCATCCTTTGTAGCTTAAAATGCTTGCTGTGTTCTGAGCTCTTTGTAGAGAATCCAGTTTAGCTGCCTCTATACATGAATTCCATATGGTACTGACACTTCTGATGATGACGTTGTACCATATTTACTACTGTCTAGAGCAAAGTCTAACTGATCAGTTTTGCACTGTTGTGCTGAAAAGATAAGGTAAGATGCACCAGGGTGTGTCAAATAATAAACTAGCCTGGTTTCTACCACTTAGGAATTTTTAGCATACTCATGCTCTCTTTAAAAAAGGTTTCCTTTCAAAATACGTAAAAGACCTTTTGGTCTATGTGCGTGCAGGTATTTTTTATTATTATTGCTCCAACTTTCATAGGCTAGATGGATATTAAGCAAAACCTTCTATGCTAAGATTTCTGCATTATTGCTTAATAGTCCTTAAGTGTTTGCTTGGAGGTGACTCATCCTGAATGCCTTTCCCTTCAAGCCTACTGCTTGCAGTCTGTTGTTGTTAAATCAATATAATTCCACAGGAAACACCATGGCAGTCAAACCAAAATACCATATTAGCATATAATTATAGAGCAGTTGCAAATCTATCCAACCTGTTATATGTCCTGTATGAAATGTCTTAAACCTTGACTCAGGCAAAGTCTGGACATGGCCAAACAATAGCAATGGAATTAAAAAGGCTCAAAAACTCTGCTTAGCTGAGAATATGCTGTAACAATTAATAACTCCTATGATATAATGAAGGAATTATTGCATGTTAAGCAGAGAACTTGATCAAATAAATCTATGTGATCATGCTCTATTATATTATAATATAAATTTGATATTTTTCTGACAAGACAGCTGCTGAAAAACATTTTTTGTTTAATATTATTTGCTGTTTTATGAAATAATTACGTAAGTAACAAAAGGTTCAAGTACTAGAAAACGCTAGCATAATTATATGGCAGACAGAGGGAAAACACTGACAGAAGTGGATAGATAATGGCGGTTTCCATCTAAAAGACAATTTTACTTTTCAGCTATGCATTTTGATACAACAGGGAAAGTGCAGAAACGCAGCTAGAACTGCACCTAGTTCCACAGCCAACTACAACTGCTAGCAGCAATGGCCAGGTAGACGCCTAAACAGTGTGAATAAGCTTGTAATGATGATGTCTCAAGGGATAAAGTAAATTACAAAAAAGCAAACTGTAACCATCAACATTAGCTCCCTTCTCAGCATGAGGAGGAAGAAATATCAGACCTGCATCAACCCCTACCATTGTAGCTGTGAATGGGATATTGTCAATCACAGATGAAGCCAAGGCAGACACCCAGAGCACTAAAATGATGGCCACCACCAAGCGCTGGTCCTCAGGAACGACCTGGAATTAAGAGAGGTTAAGTTACAACTTTGTGAGACCAGTATTTCTCTGTCCCCCTAATAGCACAGCCACACAGGTCTTCACAGTTTTACCTTATCAACATCTATTATTCCTTCAGGCTCTGAGATTAGACGCACATTTTAAAGAAAATAACCTGGCATTTAGTAACACAATTACTATTCTTTTTCCAAGGAAATTTAAACAAATAGAAATGAGAAGGCTGATATTTCTGATACTCATATTTCAGACCAAAAAAACCCTGTGCAACTGCGATTTTTTCCTCTTTCATTATTTAAATCTTTGCATCTCAGTACTTTTTGTTAATTAGACAAAGAAAAGGCTTCACTTTTGCATTTATAGTGACATTTCTTCTAGCTGTGGATAGATACACGCATATCAAATACCATCCACCCCAAAGTACAACATGCCTTCTTGACGCTGCTGATGCAGGAATACAGTCTTTAACACAAAATTCAAAATGGAAGTATTATTCAGTATTCTATTGGAGTAGAAGTATTTTCCTTACCTGAAAAAAAAGTAAATATTTCAAACATACCTTTATTAACAAAGCTGTCTGTTCTCCTATGTAGTCTATTAAATGCAGATGAGCCAAAGCCTAAAAGAAGACAATGATACCAACTAGTGAAGTATCTGATGCAGTTATATTTTTTCAATGGATGTAAGCAAATACAAGTCACCTCCATTCACAAGACATTGGCATTTGTCTTGTGTAGCTTTCACAGCAACTTTACAGTTGGTAGAAATAACAGACATAACAGAAATTGTAGAGGTATTTGCAGAAATGGATTGCACTGGAAAGACCAATGGGTTGCTTTAAGAGCATGGGGCACAGGCACCAGAGAATATTTGAAATGTAAAGATGATATTCTTTGATGAACATGTTCTCCTGAATATCTGAGGACAACTGATCTTTATCCAACAGCCCCAAAGTCTTAGACATAATTGTAACCACAATATAGAGTATTGTGTTTAAAAGGTCAGATGGAACCAGACATCTTGCTCTCAGACTCAGGTGAAAAGAGAAAACAAAATATATTTCTCCATTAAACAGCTGCACTGGATCAGTAAAAAAACAACACTACCCATCTGCTAAAACCAAGCTAGAAACCTTGGATGGATGAAAAATGGCAAAGAGGCAGCAGCACCCAGAAGACAGGAAAAGCAGTTCTCTGACGCCCACATCAGGCACCCAACCTGAAGAGACAAGCCCCATAACCACTGGGCCAGAGGACAGCCTGCTCCAGAGAGCTCTGTCTTTGCTGTGGGAGCAATCCTCATTTGCACAGAATACTTGGATAGTCTCTCATACAACTCCGCTTACTATTATGTATGAGAAGACTCCAGCCTAGTGGTTGTTGCTGCGGTCTCTCCTTGGGCAAGCAGGAGAATACAAACTGAGTCCTCACACTCCCAGGAGAACAATCTGTTCCTTCAAAACACAAACTAAAAGGGAAAATTTTACTCATGAGAGAGAGCTTTTAATCCACTTTGGTTTTATTTTCTTGCAAGTGTCCAGAATGGAGCACTATTTTCAGATTGAATGGGATGTATCTATCTTTTGATTTTTCTGTTTTTCAGGAAAGAAAATCACATTGTCTTTGATTCAGTCAAAGGTTGCTGGCTCGCTTTCTGTTTTCCTGTCACGACAAAGAACTGTTTTGCTGCAACATTCCGCTGACAGAGAGCATTGCCATGCAGAGCTGCAGAGGTCAGCATTCACGACATGATGCCCTGCACAACGGGCAGTCAGACAGAGCCGTTTGGAGGCATCACTGGGAACAATAAATAAATAAATAATGCATTGAACTCACATGCTGTCAAATCCCATGACAGAAAGGAACGAAGACCCTAACTGGTACCAAGTGGTGTACTGTAAGACACAGTAACGTCAGAGTGACAGCAGGGCTGTCATTCAGATCAGCAATTCCTGCAGCTGCTTCTCAGTTGGGCAGCAGTGTATAACTGTTTGGGTACCACCAGCAGCACAGGGCAGCAGCATCCGCCTGCTGCAGGAGCAGGCTGGTGGCTTTCTGCTTGCCATGAGAGTGGGAGACGTAGAGGTAAAGGCAGGGCACCTGTGTTTCATGCAAGACAGGACTCAGAAGATCTGCGGGAACACTCTCCCATTGACAGGAAAAACAAGGGGAGAGCGCAGCCAGTGATGTCACACTGCTAAAAATAAATACATTCTCTGGGCCAGATTTAATGTGATGCACCTGCATCTCGGTTGGGCAGCAGTGTTTAACTGTTTGGGTACCACCAGCAGCAGAGGGTATCAGCACCCACCTGCTTCAGGAGCACCATGGGCAGGCTGCATTTAAACATGCAGCATAGAGAAAAAAAGTGATAAGGCTTTTAATTACATACACATACACCTTAAATTAAAAATAATGACTTTTTTTCGTTGCTTTAACTTTTCAGGACAGTCTTTTAACAACCAAATTTTTATAATTTTGAGTTACTATTTCGATTCTAAGCTATCTGGATTGCTGTATTAACTCATTAACCAAATGTTTATAAAAGTGATTTTCAAAATGTATGTAAAAGTAACAATATGAATGAACTGTCATATTTTTCTGTGAGTGCTTTGTGTTCAGACTTAAAAACAAATTTCCTTACACATAACTGTCAGCAAGCAGAGCATCTGGTTAAAATTGCTGCCTTACTATTTAATTATCTATCAACACATTTCTTCTCAGTAACGCTCAATATTTATTTTGGAATCCAGACATGGTACTACAAAATAGATATTCAGGAAAGAGGGAAGTGAGTGAAGGACGTGCACATCACTCCTGCAAGAGTCAGTCTGCAGGTAGCCCATCACATTAGAGATGATGACAGTACTAATCACACAACCAACTCTAAGATGTCTACAATATTCAGGCTAATCGCCTGCAAGCATGTAACTGAAAGGCAGCAATTAGCACCCTGCCACCAGATTCCTGAGGATGTAAACTGCACCCAAGGTCTCCTGGATCTTCCTGTGCCCTCTGAGAGGAAGAAGTATTACTGCACTAATTGGTGCCTTCCAGCATACGAGTTCGTGACTGACAGCTCAAAATTAGAGCTTTACTGCAGAAAACACTGTGTAACATTTTAGATCAAAGTTTATGCACAAAAATTTGCATGAAACCCTCTTATGGGCAGTGTGTCATGATGACTGTTGTAAATAAACTCTGCCTGAAGGGATCAAAGGTAATGTGGCAATTTTAAACTATAAAATAATGTATCCCAGAGAGGCACAGGAACTTATGTCACAAAGAGAACCAGAACAATGTTACAGCCTACAACAGCCAGTTGTGAACAAGTACTAAAAAGAGAATTGTAGAGACAAATTACCTGAGGACACAAGGGAAAACAAGAGAGCTCCAAAGGATATACATCTTTTTCATTGCAAAGTATCTACCAGACTGGACTGACAAACAACCAAACGCAGAGCCTCCAAGAGCTCCCCCATGTCTCTGAAACTTAAGTTACACTTTCCAAAATGTCTCGCAGCCTAGGTCCCACAAAGGTTTTTAAATGTACCTCCTAATAGTAAAGGGAACATTTGTAAAAGTAAGAAATAGTTTGAATGGGAACCATCCAAGGTGAAGGATCAACAAAGGCGAAGAATATGAGCTGACAAGTGCAGAGTGCCCAGACCATGGAACAATTTCCTATACTTCAATGCACATATTTGCTTTGACTTTTTTTCTTGACGCTGCTAATCTTTAGGAAAGAAAAATGCCTTGGCAAAGAGTGTCAGCTCCTGCTAATCCAAAGTGTAAGGGACTCAGATCTAAATTAGCAGTGATTATACTCATTCATTTTTCTTATTTTTCTGAATGAATATCTTTCTTATTCATTTGTGAGACATAAATTAATATCTCCCACTTTTTTTCTTGACTATCTGTAAAAGTTTCTTTCATGACTTTAAATTGCTGTTAATCTGAAGAGACAGGAAAAAATTCATTAGCAAATTATTCACTGGTGACCTGAGAAACCATGAAAGTGAAGTTGTGAATCATAACAGTCATATCTGAAGTCTGGCAGTAAATGGCAAATAACTGCCTGTGTGCTTTACCGTGTTATTGTACAGTCACACAGTGCTCAAATCAAAACTGTTCAATTCAAGCTAAAACAATAAATACATCAGGGAATGTAACTAATACACTGTCACAGCAGAAGGAAACAAAAATAGCTTCAATATGGATCCCCTATGAGAGCCAGAAAACACAAGGATATATAGAACCTGATAACATAAAGAACTGAAAATTGCCTGTCCTAATGGTGTGCAAAAAATCAAGATTTCCTAATGAATTTTAGGCCTTTCAGCTCTCAAACAACCTTCTTAATGATAATCAGAGTTCCTATTCAACTTCTCAGAGGTTACCAGATTTTGACTTCCAGTTCAGAATTAATTAGTTAGCTAAATTATTCACTGTTAATATATGATTCAAATTTAGTCCTTTTTTTTTTTGTGATGAATTGTTTTTTCATTGATCCCAGTTTACAAATTCTTGGGTTCTTTGCAATTTCAGGGGGGCATAGCAGGAGGGAGGCCCTGCAAGCAAATATATTATATTCCAGGCTTTTCTCAGACTGCTCATGCAGACAATTCACCACCTATGGCAGTGCATGAGGTCACTGGGGTGTTATCAGTCCTGTTTGTAGAACTTGACAACATCATTTAATAGGAACAAATAACAACTGAGAAATACCAAGCATTCTAGGGAATGCAGAGACACCTTATTGACATGTTTATGTGAGTATTCATACAAAGATTTCTTCAAACATTTGAGGTAAAAATAAATCCACTCAATCTATAAGAAAACATCAAACAGTAAATAAACGGGATAAAATACAGCTAGATCAAGCAGACCATCTGAAACAGGGAAACATCAAAGAAACTACACAGTAAGATATCCAGGCATCTTAAGTACAGAACATCTTATTCAATTACAACTGCAAACTGAAATTCAGTGATATTATCCTTTCAAACCATCCTCCTATGAAATCTGTCTGGCTGTTTGATAGCCAGCATGTAGCAGAAGCAGTTTTCAACTATGGTTTATATTCTTTTATTTTTCGTATTGCTTGTCTAAATAATTTCAGAATAAACATATAAGTACGTATAAACTCGATAGTTTATGCACACAGAGACCGCACACAAACCTGGAAACAAAAATTCCACTTATGGGAAATGATTGTATTGAATGTACACAACAAATGCAGCACGAGAGTGGGACCAAGCATACAGTGAAAAATTAGTCAAAGAGATCCAGCTTCCACCACTCCACCATTTCACTCCATCCTACTGTGACTGCATTCAATCTTCACTGTGCCAGCAGGACTGAATCTGCAGGATATCTCTGCCCAGCAACACATAAGCTCTCATAATTCACATTTTATGTCAGTTCTAACTACTCAGGCTTTAGAAATGACGAAATCTTACCTCCATGAGAACAAACAATGCTGCAAAGAAAAGAAGGGTTGCCCATTCCACTCTGCTTAATATCATCTCAAAGTCATGGATGTCTGCTAGCACTAGCAGCCAAATGGCTCCCAAAATGGCAATCCAGCCTGTGTTAGCAAAAGAGAGAACATCAGAAAAAGAGAGAACAACGCTTCACACTTCGCTTGCTATGTACTAGCAATGTGAAAGTTATACCACTGCATTTTTCAATTAAAGGTTTTGTCATAATTCAGCTCTGACTCTGTAACAGCAGAAGTTCAAAGGTAAGCTAGGGAGATGTTTTCTGCTTTTGAATTTTTTTTTAAAAAAGTCATCTAGGAGATGAGGGCCAGGTTGCTAGTAGTTTTCTACTAGGGCCAGAATGGAGGAAGAAACAGAAGAATCTGCAAGCATGACTGAGAAGAAAGCAAAGAAGGTATGTTTAGAATATCCAAAAAAAAAAAAAAAAAAAAAAAAAAAGAAGGGGATTTTAATTAAAAAAAAAAAAAAAAAAAAAAAAAAAAAAAGCAGTGAGTTTTAATTGAAAAGAAAGCTTTAGGCTAGGAGGTGGAGGGAAGGACTCAGTCCCTGAAAGGACTGCTGCAGCCCCAGGGCACTGAGGACTCAAGGGCCACATGTACTGGAGGATGAAGTCAGGAAATGAAAAGCTCTTTGAAGCAGGAGGCCAAGTTAACACAGCGCAGTAGAATCTCTCCAGACAGGATCTCTCGATACATCCTGATATGTTTTAAGACAGATTTTGGTAACTGATTGAGAGAAAATGCAGATGAAATGCACAATCAGACAGAGAACGTAGTCTTCAAATCTCCTGTCCTAGCAAGACTCGCTTTCTCTCTGCACAGGTAAAATTCTTTCTGGAGCTGTTTGATTCCTCATGCACATTTATCTTGAATGGTAGAATGGGATTTCAGACAAGTAATAGAGAAGTTTTTTCTATATTCTTTCCTCAGGATGATGCCCTTTTTTTCTGTCCTTCTTCTCTACTTTTTCTTAAATAGAGGATTTTTTTTTTTTAATGCATAAAACTGAAATACGTAATTTGAGGTTTTTTACTGACATGGAAACAAAGCATCCCACCTCTCCAAGTCATTCTCTCTTTGTTGTGACTCTTTCAAATTCCTAATGCTATTTCATATAGTCACTGTTGAAAAGTGATGGATTCAAAAAACTGCAAAACAAGTAAGGAGGAAAGAATAACAGTCTTTGCTGGCAAAAAAAATTTAATCTCAAACTTACAATCAAATACCAAATGTGTTATTGCAAGAACAGGCCCCTGACGCAAAGCCCCTGATGAATAAAGTGAGGCCTTCAAGAACCACAAGGTTTGCTCCTCCGCTAGGTTAAGAAAGAGATCCAAAAACATCCGACAGTTTAAAACCAAGATCAAGTTATGTTCCATTTTAATTTCATGTAAATTTCAATAGAAATTTGAAATGTCAGCAGAAATACCATCACAGAAGCAGAAACAAAGCCATAGCTAAACAAAGCTGAAAACTCTGGAGGAAATTTGCATCCATAATTTCATAGCTTTAGCTCCTACATTGTTTTCTGATAAAGATTTCAAGTAAAATTTGATCTTAGTGCCTTATTGGATCCAAAATTCAAGTCTCGCAGCCAGCTTTGCTCATCACCAAAGACTAAAACACTAGCATGCTGCAAGCTGAGCAAGTCTAGTCCCTGCTTTGTTCACAGTGATCTAATTAGCGCTTGGTGGAAAGCAGCTCATGCATGAGTATTATGCTGCAAGGGAGGAGGAGAGCTTAAGCCATCACAAAAGAGAGCAGGGTGGGAAAGCCCATCTGGTCCCTCTCGGGAATCTCATAGGAAACTGTGAAGTCAATTCGCCCTCCCTCCATTCAAGGCAGGCAGGCTCCAAAAGCAAACTCTTATTTGGCCAACCTTTGCCCTACTGGTTGGAAATATGGTGCAGACAGGGTCAATCCACCCTGTATCATTTGCAGGCAGAGGGATGTCAAGTAGCAGAAAAAGTCCGGTTCAGCTGTATCAAGAGGAAAGCTGGAGATGATGTACTGGAGTAAAGGATGTTTGGATTTTATTGAGTCTTTCTCTTTATAAAAGCTGGTGGGTTGTTTTGTTGGAGCTTTTTGTTGGTGGTGTTTTTTTGTTGTTGTTGTTTTTGTTGTTGTTGTTGTTGTTTTCTGTTTTTTGGAAATGAATGGAGTGCTGGGTCATGACCATCTCAGCCTTCCAAATTTTGCAAGAGGCTGGAGTTTCTGCCTTTCTCTATTATAAGCCATCTTTCTACAAGCAACCATTTGTGCAGAAGACTCCCTTTTGCAGCTTCAGGTACCCACAATGAGCTGCTTTCCTTCTTTCTGTAATTGTGCCATGCTCTGTTAAACAGATGCCAAATTTTCCTGTGAAGAATGGAACTTTTACCTCTCGTTAGGAAGAGACTCCAGGGCTGACCTCAGAGTGGTAATACTCTGTACTGCTCAGGGTGAACCCTGGATCCTGGCACAAGCTGACAATGAGTGCAGCTTTTTTGTACACCTGGCCCTGAGTACGCATATAGCTTAAATGCAGAAACAGTGAGGCTCACATGGAAGTTCTTCTGGGAAACTTTTGATAGTCTAATTCATATCAAAGGCAATTAAGACTGCAAAAGCAGTTACAAATCACAAGGACAGGAGAGCTCTAGCAGTCTCCAAAGTAGCAAAAGAAAGTGAGGAGAGAATTGTCAATTCCTGACATCAAACACATTTTTTGCTATCATCATTGATAATTTCTACCTTTCCCCAAATCAAAGTGAATCTGTCCATTCAAATTAAATAGTTATTTTCTCTAAACACAAAGAAAGGGGTATGGACATGCACTGGCTAATTTCAAGTCTTAGCTGTTCTCCTAATTCCAGTAAAATACAGATGATGGCAACTCCTATTGGAGGAAGAAATAGATGAGTGCAGATCAGGAGCTCAGCAGCAGAATTTTACTGCTATTTTGTACAGATGTAAGTGACAGCATTAGGTAAAGGGAGTGAAGGATAGAACAGCAATTTCTCAGTAGTTTTGGAACAATCCATGATAAAATATGGGCACTATTTCTGCCCTCCTACCTTTGACCAAAAAAATATATATATCAACTTGAACATGCTTTATGGAGATAATTATTCATAAAAGCTAATGAAATATAAATGAATTGCACTGGAGGTGGATAGAGCTGAGCATTTTCTTGCACCATGGATTTCAGCAGCATGCACTAGCTCCATGCACACAGTTTGGTGTGAGAAAACAATGCCCTCACAATAGCATTCCCAAGGAATACAGATGGGTAAGGGACATGTCTTTCTGCAGTACTCCAGCAAGGACAGATCTCTGGAGAACTGAAGACGTCAGCTGCCAGTTTGGGCTGTACACAGCTTATTGCAGTCTACATGCAAAGTCTTTTCTGTATTTGCTATCTTTGTAGTGACTGCAAAGGAGATATAGGTACCCCTCTCTCAGAGGATGAGCACAGGGTGGAAGCAAAGAAGAGAGAGGAAGGAAGGAGTCTCTTAAGGGGTTTTGGCGGAGTTCTTGTAAGATCTCCACTTACGACACCTTTTAGCAGCATGGTTTGTCTTCAGGCATCCTGTGCCTGATCAAGAATAACATCTTCCAACACCTGAAGGCCACAGTAGTCCTCATAGGCTGCAACCAAGTGATTGAATGCCCTCTGTCAAATCGTTTGTCAAAGAGAGCTATGAAGTCTGTACCGGCATTATGTGGCCACGTGCCTCTCTAAATGGGCAGGTGTCCCAAGGCTTTTCTAAGTGATGTTTTTGCTAAGTATGTTCATGGTAGTGAACGATATCAGTGTTTTATTTATTTGGGTGTCTTTCCATTTGTTTTGGATTCCCTTTGAAACATTCCTCCATTTTCAAATAACTGAAAGTAC
This sequence comes from Penelope pileata, assembly GCA_013396635.1. Classification (NCBI taxonomy): domain Eukaryota; kingdom Metazoa; phylum Chordata; class Aves; order Galliformes; family Cracidae; genus Penelope; species Penelope pileata. The sequence goes on from WBMW01005313.1 coordinate 59,197, forward strand.
CAGGATGCATTACAGACTGGCATTTCTGTTCCCTTATTTTCTAGCTTACTGGGCCACAAAAGATAGCCAGGAGGAAGAGAAAGAGATAACTTCAAAAAATAACTTCTCATTACTGCAGTGAAAGCAAAGCCCATTTATAGTTCCACAAACTACTTTTACTGCCTCTCAGTGCCTCTGTTTCACAACAATTGGTGTTCTGGAAATATAATGCAGAGAGAAACTGAATCTAAATTCCATTTCTGCACTGACACAGCACCTGTTGAAGACAGTGACAGTTTGTGTTTATTTTAGGAAAAATAAAATGATATTTTATTATAAAATGCACCTTGCAAATTTATAGTGCATTCTCCATAGAAAAGATTCCTGTGCCTTCCGCCAGAAACCAAGAAAATGGTAAGGTAGAAATAGCTTGAGTGCTTTTCTTTTCTCATTCACTTTACCCAGTAGGGAAAATCACATTTGAAACAGTAAATAACTCATGATGAGTAGAATACAAATGCAATCCTGCTAAATAAAAATAAAAATCCTATTTTGAAATAATCAAGCAGAAGAACTGAAAAATATAGAACAATTTAATAGAATCAAGTAGAAGTCTAGCATATGTGGAAGGAAGCTAGGTGAAAGAGAAAGAAATGAAAGGAAGAAAATACTGTATAATCTGCAGACCTTTCAAATGTTCATTAAGAAAAATCTGTATTCCTTAGTAAAAGTAATTTTGTCTGACCTACTGGCAGCTGAAAAGTATAATAAGCTTCCTCCTAACAATGTGAATATGTAGGTACTGTACGTAACCTTTATGTGCACAGAATTTGAAATAATGTCTTTCTATATGAATACTGAGAGTGCATTTATAATTCACTCTTCTGGAAACTGAAATGGTGTTTGAGACATTTCATCTGAAAACTGAAGTCAGGACAATACTGCATCACCTCAGTGCTGGCCTGGGCAAAATGGCTTGAAAAAGACAGGTGCAGGGCAGGAGGAGTTATAACTGCGCAACTCCGGGATGAGAAGCACCTGGATACCTAACAGTTCTGCAGGGAAGACTCAAGAAATACAGTGGGTCACAGCTGAGTTTGATGCTCTCTTGAAATACAGAATCACGATTATAAACAGCAAATACTGCAAAGCAGCCTCTGCTCTCTTCATCCCCAGTAAACCCAGAGATGTATTATGCCTACCCATAGAAAATCCAGGGCACAGAAGTATGATCAACAGTCTGAAAACTTGAGTTTTGAGGAAAAATTTAAAGAATCTGGGATGTTTAGCTCAAAGACTAAATTGCAAGCCTTCAGGAAAGTACTAGCCTGCTACAGAGGCAGAGAGCAATCTGTTTGCAGTGGCAGTAAAACATATGATAGAATCATCGAATGGCTTAGTTGGAAGGAGCCTCAAAGCCCATCTAGTTCCAACCCCCTGCCATGGGCAGCGTTGCCACCCACTACATCAGACTGCCGAGGCTAGACCAGCTTCTGCTAGACCAAAATATGATGCCTCTACCTGAAAACAAAGGGATGAACACACGGATTTTTTTAGACATTGTAATTGAGCAAAACAGAATATTCCTTTTCTTTGTCTCAGCAGCTCTCTATTAGCCAAAATGGCCACAGCAACCTCTTGTGAATTGCAGAAACCCTCCATGCCCACAACATCCATAACAGGCTAGAACTATTGGTGCTTACCTTTGAATCATGTCTTACATGGTATGTTATCAGCTATAAGAGGAAGTCTGTTGCTATGTGCCAACAGCTTAATCAGAAGTACAATTACCTTCGCAACACCTCATAAACTAACCTAAGGATGCATGTCTGTCCTTCATGCACTAAGGTGAAGACATAATGTTATGTATAAAGCACACATTCAATTACACTTTTATGCACACACATAGACATATTTGCATTAAACAAATAAAAGACATATTTCCAGTACTGACCACTCTACTCATGGAATATCAGTAGTTCTGAATGTGAATGAAAGTACTCTGTATTTAGGTTTCTATATTTTCTTTTTTTTTTTAATTTTATCAGGCATCCAGAAAATGTCCATTCTGAAATAATGCTGAATGTTTATAAACAAGAGTTGTTGTCAACTGATAAGCACCGTTGAATATTTTTTTTAATAGAATTACCCTCTGACAAAGTAACTTGCTTTTTTTTTTGAGCAATCTCTTCTCATAAGCTTAGCTTCACAGAAATTGTTCTAGCTGTTCTGTACTACTTGCAGCACCATGGTTTAAGGCAGCTCCTTGGGGACACTATGATAGTGACAGTCCAGGACAGCTTGCACTGCATCAGGAAATGCTTGGTGGAATATAAGAAGATTGAAAGAATTAGAAAGAAGATAGTGGAAAGCAAAATCCCATGCAAGGCAAACAAAACAGAAACCTATGTTGATAGAAGGAATTTTCAAAGTTAAAAAAAAAAAGAAGTGTAGCATAAAAACAAGGAGGCAGAGGACTGGCTGCTCTGCAATCACAGATCAGCCTCTGTGCTCTGAGAAGGGATGGGTTGGGCTTTACTGCATAGCTACTGTATCAGCAGGTTAGAACAGAGAAATCACATTCACCATTGTGTTGCAATGTCAGCATCCAACTTTGTTAATCTTTCTGATCAATACAAACACAATTTCATAAATGAGACAGGATGACATCCAAGCTAGAACACTGTAAGTAAGAAATCATGGTTAGAGAATGCTATAGTTAGGTGCTATCTCTACAGAGATGTGTTGACATATATAGCTGTGTATATTGCACCAACCCATAAGTCTCAAAAAAAATTACAAGGTTATCTCAGTAAAAGTCACTGAAGAGAAACACACTCTATTGCTGTAGCCCCATTGACTCACGTGAGCCAAAAAGAATTTAAGAAGATACAAATATCAAGATAAAGTGAAGGTGAATTTTTCTAGAACTAAAACACAGAAAGTGTACTAGCAGATACTAGTTACTGTAGTAATTGTTACTGTTTCCCAGTTCTTTTTTTTTTATTATTCATATCAGGTGTATGAGCAACTGCAAGGTTATTTTCCATGCTTATTTACATGTTCAAAAAAATGAGTGTGCATTTTAAAGGACATAATTTTTTGAAAACTAACATAAAAGAAAAAAACTGCAAAGAATACAGAATGATTTCTCTTATTTTCAGAAAGAGTGTTATGCTGAGAAAGAAGAATAGCTAAGATCTGTACCAGACTATCTGAATCATAGTCAATGCTGACTGTCATTTTAGTTCTACTCCAACATTCTCATTTCTACAAAGTAATTGTCAACTTTGTTTTTTAACTCATGTTCATGTACACCTTACCAGAATTTTTTTCAACACCACTGTGAATCAAAGATGTGCTAAGTCTTGTATGTGCAATTATGCCTACTCTCATTTTAGAACAGCGTACGCCTCCTGGTCCAATCAAACCTCCATAATACATATTCAGAGATGAGCAGGTCAGGCACGTACAGTGCTTTTCTTGATCTCAGTGTAAAAGTACCAGACAACTTAAGTCAACACTACTGCATGTCAGAACAGATAAATAATGTAGGAATAGAGCAAGAGCAGAGAGCAAAAGTGTGACAAATGAGGCCAAATATGTCAGACCCCCTACTAATGGCTCTAGTTGATATCACCTGTGAAAAAAGTGTTGCAGATCAGTTGCTGCATGCACAGCTGCAAGGAGCTGGAAGGATCTCCAGAAAGGGGCTAAGTATAGCCCTAAGATATCTTACTACAGCAGGCTAAGTACTCCCATCAGATGCTACAATTTGTTGTTCTGTCTGCCATTACCAGGTCAAGATTTAAAGAAGTCACACTGGTAATGAAAAGCAGCGTCACAGCTTCATATATGTGGACTGTTAATGGAAAATAATAAAAGAAAAAAGTGACACAGACAAGAGGGGACAGGATGCATAATTGCAGCAAAAAGGGCATTCCTGTGGATGGCAGCCAACTCCCTGACAGTGAACAGAAGCAAAGAAAAACAACTATCAGTATCAATCAGTATCAAATGCTACAAAGATGCTACAAAATATATCCAAAACTTAAAACAGAAGATGTACCTGATCTTGGTTTTGCTTAACTTTGCATAATTATGTGGTTTAGTGCATATTGTTATCAATTCTTACATAGCTAGGAGTAACAACTAGATGCTGTATATAACAAACTACTTATAACGTGAGCCTAATAACACAGCATAAAGGAGTACTGATGTGGAGTGATAGGAAAAGTCCTGAAGGTGAGGGGATAGGATGAGATCAACTGCGCTGGGACAATCAACAGCTCAGCAGTGTCTAATTAGGGATTATAATGCAAACTTTGATGTGAGTCAGAACCCATTTCTGAGACAATGAAAAGGACAAGAAGCAAGTTTGTAACATATGTACAACACTATACATGACAAAATTGTATTTAATGCAAGGGATAAAGTTTCAAAAATTGATAATACTGAGCTCAAGTGGACTCAAGCACAAGAAGGAAGAAATCACCAACATCAGTATTATATACCCCCTGGCAAAGAGGAGGAAGAAACCCCTGTAATGCTCCTCCGAGCAAACACCTGAAGGTATCAGCAATTCACCATATCATACTCAGCCTGGAACTGTGAATCTCTGCACCCTGCAGAGCATCAAAGCATAACTGCAACATCAGAATATAAGGGGTAGATACTAGGAATGTGTCTTTTCTTCCTTTTCTTACTTTTTTTTTTTATTTCTTAGCAACAGCTTTAACTTTATATTGTTAATGGGTTTTCTTTTGTATTGATTGGTCAACTCAATGTGTTGGCGTTATGATAAGTGCATGAACAATAACTGTTTGTTGTGTTTTGCTTTCATTGATAAAAATTTTAATTACACTAACAATAAATTTTTCATTCCAGATATAACAAGAGTTCTCACTTTTGCCCAAAATATTATGAGCATAGCAATGCCACCGATACTCTGAAAGCTGGAGCCTACAGCAGTATACAAAGAAGGCATCCCTAATCCAGATGTTTAGAGGACTAAACAATCTACCTCACACTATCTGAAATGATTGAAAGAGCTTCCAGGCAATGAGAGATTATTCAGATAATATTCATAGCTGTTTAGAAAAGGTCCACAAACATCAGGTCCCAGGCTTTGCATCCAGCTCCTTAATTTATCAAATGATTTTGGAAAGCTTTACAAAAATATAGGGAAAAAAGATATTGGGTTTAACAGGTTTAAATAGTTGATACTTCAGTAACATTTGAGCTGTTACTTTGCAGTCACTGCCTATCAGTAACAATTCAGTAGATTCAGTACCAAATTAGAGAGCAAATGTGCGCTTTTTGCACTGAAAATATATGGGTGTAAAATGTGCTAAACTTAGCAATGTGGTTTTTGGCATTAAGCCTATGCTTTCTTAAATCTGTGTCATTCACTAGTTTTTACAGCTTAATAGCTGCCTTTCTTATCAGGATTTCTGGTGTTCTTCAGTACTAAACAATTATATATTGGCTTCTTAAATTGATCCATTTTGGTTTTGGTTTTTTTTTTCCAATCATTTCATGAAATAAACTCAGTAAGTTGAATAGACATTTTAAAAGGATTGCATAAATGCACTTGAAAGCAAACATTTCCGAAGTACAAGCACTTTCTGTTTTCTTCTCTTTCTGTGAGTATAAAAATAATTTCAAAACCTAGTTTGTTTTGTTTTGCACATGTGATTTCATTGTTTGTAAACAGTGGTAGATTTATATAACTCCACTACCATGCAAGATAGTAGCATAAAATGGTTTAATCTGTTTACAACCAATGGTAGATGAGAAAAATGTTCCAGAGTAACAGTTTGAAGAACTGTTCAAAGCTCTTAGAGTTCTTCTTAGGCAGCTTCCTAAGTTGCACATTCAGAAGAAAAACATAAAGACTACATTTATTTCACCTGTGCAATATCAGCTCTTTTTTTTTTAGCTCACAGAAAGATCTCTAAGCTTAAATTTTCTGACATTGTTTAGAGCATTATTAACTCTTACATGTACTGGCAATCTGTCTCAAAGTTGTTAAGGAAGAATCATTGCTGTAGCAAAGTCCTTGTACTACTTATTGAAAATACTGCAGAAAACAAAAATGGATGGAGTTGGTTATTAAAATCTCAGGTGGCTGCAATAGCGGAGAACTAGATTTGATGGCTCTAAGCCAAGTAAATGCTGGCACAGAACTTCTGATGTTCAGTGATCCAATAGCAAATTTAAATAAGTTTAAGAAGCTCTTTAGGGCAATGAGGGACTTTCTTCATCATCAGAAAATTGTCACTCTGCTCCTGTGAATTTCAACAAATCTTCTGTAAATTACAGAGTTTAGTCAGAAAATAAGACAATTGGCATCCGAAGAAGTGACAAGACAGGAGTCTTTTGTATCTACAGAAACTGAATGTGTTTCCTTCTTGAATGCACTGGAAATAAAATTAAAAGGAGCTCTGCATAATATGGCCTTCCACACAAAAACAAGTCAGTTTAAACAAAACAAAAACACAGCAGCAATGGGTGGCCCTTCACGGATATCAGAAGTACTCTTCTGGTACTCTCTATGGGTACTAGAAGGAACTACAGAGAGTTCACAACAGCTCAGCAACTCATTTAGAGGACTGAAACCAAATCAAAGAGAAAGGATATGCTCCAAAGCAGAAGGAAGTGGTTTATGAATTGATTTTGTCTGGTCTGTCTGAAGTGGTAAATTTGAGTATCCTTTATTAAAAAATAAAAAAAAAAATAGATTCTGTTTCAATAATGTATTGGTTTATGTTACTTCAAAAAAAATCTTCTGTCTCTGTTAGGGGATCTCATTATAGTTCAAAGATGTCCCTGCCTAAAACTTGCAGTCAGAATAGAAGCCAGGTACAAGCCTCAAAGGGGTTTTACTTTCATCTTCTGTTGTCTTTCCTCAGATGCTTTATCAACAAAGTAATATCCCACAGTGGCAGAAGGAAAGCACTGTAGAAGTCTAAAATTTGCCATATCTGTTTATTTGAAGTCTCAGTATTAACTGTTCATTAACACAGATATTTCATAGAATTAGACTAAATAAACATATGAACAGGTACAAGAGAACAGAATAGGAAAGCGTTCTGTATTTTAAGACAGTTAAGTATGCAAATTTTATTACGTAAATTAAAATGTCAGTTCCCTCAAATTATATCAGTGATTCCAAGTTCATAATGGAAGAACTGTATCAGGGCTGGGGACTGATAAAGAATTCTATAATCTTTCTAATTCACTCCACCAAATGCAATTAAAAGTTATTAGATTTCTAACACTTAAGCCTCTGTATAAAACGTTATTCTAGTAGGAAATTAAACATTGAACTACAATCTACTTCCATTTTTATGCAAAAAACTTATTGAACAAATTTAACCAAACCACCAGAGTACAAGATGTGCTGTATTTTAGGAAATTTATTTCCATTCACTAGAGGACTAAAATCCATAGCAACTCACAGCAGTACTACTTCAGTAATGACAAATAAGTGGCAGCAAGCATCAAGACAGAAGAATTCAGGAGTCACCGATGAGATCTCAGTATAAGTCTGCAGGTTCTGTTAAGCATTAATAGAAATTATGTATATGATTTACTAACATTTATTCATTAATCTGATAGGCTAACCATGAACACAGAACTGGGAGAAACTATACAGAGCACATACAGCCCATGTTTGCTTTCAAGGTTGCAGTAGAAGATTGGTTAGTAAATAAAAGAAACCTGCACTGCTAACCACATCACTTTTTTCATTTATCTTACTGACATGATGTAGGACAAAAACTACTCATCAGTTATTAGGTTTCTTCTACTACTCCAACTACTTTGCAGTTTTGAAAGAATATCTTACCAGGAGCACTTGCAATCAATGCTATGTGGTCTTCACTGACTGCCTGTGGGTTTTGAAAAGCACTTTTAGATTTTGGGTTTATTCATGAAATCCTACATGGTTCAGCACCTACTTATCTGAGGCAGAAAAGTAAGGGTGAAAATTGATTTCTTAAATTGCTGATGTGAACTCCTTCTTTATGCTCTTAGCCACAGTGACTTCAAATGCCTTCAAGTGTCTTCAATTTCTGCTTCTTCCCACATTTTAGTAACATTGCACTTTTGTGGTTATAATGCATCAGTATACCTTTTAGCTTCTTAACAGTCAGTATTCTTTACTGTATGAAATCATCCATTTCATCACAACAAATACTCTGGAACAGGGGAGCTGCCACCACAGCTATGCCACTAGCTGAAATTGAGATGTCTCCTTTCCTAACCTCATATTGCTCCAGGGCACTAGGACTTCCACTGCCTTGCAGGGTGTGTCTTTGCTGTCAGGAAACTTCATAGCCCAAGTCTGCAGCGAGGTCCTATTGCCCCAGAGTCCCCACTGTGTAAGTATTGCTTTGAACCCAGACTTCTTTCTTGGAGTGACCCAGCTTGTTTCATCTGAGATAGAAATAAACCAAAGCACACTTCTGGAGACAATTTGTTTCAGTGATCACACTCAAACAGAAACATGGGTAAGCCGGGTTTGGGTCTCTCTGCTCTGTGCAGTTACTTCATCCAGAGTAGGATGGAGGTTTATGCACTGAAACCCCATCACAAAAATGGGGTAATGAACCATATGCCCTCAGTATCATGAACTCAAAACACAGCCCTGTTAGGCTACAAAATTGCCATTGATGTGAACTGACAATTTATTAAGGTCATGCACGCAAAAATATTTACAAAGTCACAAGGAAGCAGTGGGCCAGTTGCTGCGCCAGTCTGCTCTGCGTGGATGAGGTCTGAGCAGCACAGACACAAGCCATCCTGCACCCTAGGTCTGATGGCGGGCGCTCAGTCCTTGGCACAAATGCATTTAGCAGCACAGCTGTACCCTATTAAAAAACACATTGCTCCAAACGCAGCAGCTCACATTCTCCCACTGATGTCAGCAACAACCAATATAGGTGTTTCCCTAGGTCCAAGCAGATGGAACCACCTTTGGCTGCTGGTGGCTTATTAAGCCAGTCAATATAGCTGAAGTGGCAGCAAAAGGCAAGAAAGGTATTGTTTCCAACGTGATTGCCCCTGTACAGTTATAACTAGTGCTATATTGTGCATACCAAAAACGCATAGTGTAATTCAGTCAATGACTTGCTCCTTATCAGTTATCCCTCCTTGAGTCTGTTGCATCTTTCAGTCACTGGATGTACACAGTGAGGGGATTCAGATGGAAGGAGAAAACATAAATTTGAAATTCTATAACTTCCAATCACTCAGCAGCCAAAAAAAATATTGTTAATGTTTCATGGGCCAATGCACAGGCAAGTTTTACAATTGTCCTTCAGTTAAATGTGAATTTTAATTTGGTTCTATTTTTGGGACATGTAGAGAATGCCCTTACAGGGATATATACACATAACTGTATAAAAACCTGCATGCAAAAGTCTAGGCATCGAAAGTTATTTTTACTATAGTTATCTTTATTTCACACATTCACAGAGTCTTCTTGGTTTTACTTTGGGAAATGATTTATTTTGGTGATAACAATGTAATGGTGACTTGAAGTTATACAGAGAGTTATCTATACTTAAGAAATTATGCCAGACTACTTGAATGTTCTTACATGAAGTAATTACTTTCACATCTCCATAATGAATCTTGGTCATTTATTCAAACCTACAGTGAAATCATGACAAGGTCAAATTTGCTCATTCTGTAATGTTTATCCACCTAGCTAATATTGGTAAGTCAGAAAAATGAAGTCAAGAGCTCTACCTGCTATTTCTCCTGAGGTGACTGAGACGTGACTGCATTTCAAAAACCTGTTCTGAGAAACTGCTGTTCAGATTAACCTGGTGAAATTGTGAGGCCAGGGACTTATACAAAAGAGCTTTCTGAATAGACCCAGTCTCAGAAAAATTTTGTAGTTTGGTTGGCAGCTTTTTCGCTTTGCTTTATTTTTTTTTCATTAAATAGAATAAAACTATGAAACTTACCAAGATCTAAGTAGACACCTGGAACAAATGAGTTGAGAAAAAACATAAGAATAACACATCCCAGCACAGTCAGGCATTTGATGAGAAGGATTTTGTCTGTTATTCTGTGCTGTAGAGGAGGAAAATAATTGAAATGTATTAAAGGAAGAGCTATCTATTATGTGCAGAGTTCAAACAAGCATGTGTGAAGTACAAGCTGCTGTTCCTGTATTGTATATTATTCTTCAGACTAAAATACATAAATATTTAAATTGAAGTATTTCATGCATAACTGCAAGAAACATGAATATGCAGGAAGAGAGGCCCGATGTGAAGATCAGAGACACAAGTAGTTGACGCCTACTGAATACATGCAGAAGTGCTTAACTAATCTTACCACAACTTTATAACATAGTTGTACAGGTATGGTTGAAAGGCAGTTCCTACTTCAAAGGGAACTTCAGGTGCTCTGTGGTTTCACAAACCTGGACAAAATCGCCCTTTACTGCAATTATGCTCTGAAAACATATAACCTAGCCTATAGGCCAGATCCTTCATACCTCATGTACAACTTTCAAGGACATGACACACCCCTAATCTTTATGGAGCTCCTGTACCACTGTGCCCAGCTCCTCACATTCTCACTCTCAGTCTCAAATTCTTCCCCTTGTGCTGCTGCTTCCCTGCTCTGATCTTACTTTCACCACCAACTCAGGGAATCCCATTTTCCCAGCCTGAGCACCTCTTTCATTTTCAGCCTCTTCCACACAGTTCAAAGCTCTGCTAACATATAATTAAATTACTATTCTTTAAAAAGGCCATCATTTATGGAATGCTTTGCAAGAGGCCTAAAACATAATAGAAAACCCTCCCGGTTTGGTTGTGCTTTGGTATGACAAGTAGTACAGTGAGGTCCTAGCCAGGAACTTGAACTCCCAGTTACAGGCCTGTACTCATTAGTGCCAGATGGAGAGGATGTGACGTTTAGACAAATTAAGGTGAAATTAATCCTACTACAGTGTATACATCTCATCAGATTCAGCCTCAGCAGAAAGACTTAGGCAGCATTAATATTTGCACAGCAAAGAAAATAGGATTTATCCAAGTGGTTTATCCCTCCTTGAATAATATAGCAGGTGTGTCACAGACAGGGTATTAAACTCGTGTTGGTATTAGGTACATCAGCAGGAGTGTACTTTATCATCACGTATCATGGTTATAAATAACCTATTGACACCTTATGAATCTTTCTGGCCATGATGGATTAAAATTTTCAGAAAACACTGCTGAATCATTTTTCAATCTTTTAAATAACTCTTTTCTGAAGAACAAGTACAAAACCTAACAAATACAATGTGGTTCAGTAACCCCATCCCACCAAGAAGCCAGCCAATCTGCCCACCAGCTTTTCTGCTACTGTGAGAGTTATTACATTTTCACTGAATTCAAAAGACTGTCCTCATACAAAGGCATAGGTCCACTTACACTGGTATTGAGAAGAACTGCCATCTACTTACTTTCTTCTGGAGTTCCTGAATATTTGTTTCCCAGTTTTTATCTTCTTGTGATATTTGCCTGAAAGAAAATGACACCTGATTTTTTCCAGAGTGAAATTTAGAGCTCTGCCACCAGTATTGGAATAAGTCCCTCTCATCGCAACCAGATAACCCTTTTCCCTTTAAGGAGTAACTCATACGACAAAGGAGCCACGGCTGCCTTATGTTCAATAGCAAAACTCCCACTACAATTCACTTATGACCCCACTTTCCTAACATACAGCACCAATACACAGTTTGGCTCATGAAGAGTGCCACAGGCTTGGCGGGAGCAAGCATTCAGAGTATGATCCTGAATATAGGAGCTGGGTATATGTTCCCTTAATAGTTTCAGGAGATGATGTGTGCCCTTCTGCGATAAAACAAGGGTCATGTGCTAACATCAACAAGTCAGAACACATACATGTTACATTTGCATTTTATAATGAAGTTTGTAAGATCCAAATAACTTCTTTTGGTTATCTGCATAGTCAGCCTTACAGCAAAAAGCCTTGGGGTTTGCAGCTCAGGAGCTCTGTTGTTAATGCTAATGAATTTCTACATCACTGTCAGTGTATGTGTGCTGAAGGAATCCTGATTTTCAAAATTAAATGTATAATTTTTCTATAAACTTAAGAATACTCCTCTTCAGACTGTTGTGAACACTAATGATGTAGCAATCTTAAAAAGGAGATAATATTAACAGACTTTTTTGACACTCCATTTGAAGTACACAATATCAGGAAAAAAACAAGGAAAAATTATTTTATTTCTGGAACAGTAAGAAACCTTATCTACATGCCCTTGCTTATACTGTTTATTTAATTAAGATGATTATTAGTAAAAATAAGCCATTTCAGTTTCACTATAGTCTAGAGTCAATTCACTGCCAGAGTATTTACCACCTCTGTTCTCAGACATCAAACTTCATAGCACAAAAATTTGTTTTGCTGGGACCTAAACAAAACAAGTTTAGCATTTTGTTAGTCCTTGTTTATAAAAACTTCTCCTTTTCCATACATAAATGGTTAAGTAAGCCTATACTCGGGTTAACACTGAGGATTTGATTACAAAATCATTTTAAAATGCACTAAATCACTTTTTCAAATTCAGCGCTTCACTGAAGAACACTTGAATTCTTCATCAGAAAAGAATTTACAGCATTTTACTCTACTGAAGCCACTATTGCATTGAAAAGCCTAATGATGCATTTGTGATCTTTTAAAACAAAAGCTACCTGAAATTTCTGGACCTTTAAATTTGGCTCTTATTCACATATACCTTCCAGACACTACACATTAGTTTTGTCCTAAAATATGTTGTGTGTTACTGGCTGAGGGTAGCTCTTTATATCTGTCCCAATCCCCATCTGATCAAGAAACAACTGGGAATATAGGTCTTGTGTCAATGAAGACAGTAGCAAAACCAGAAAAACATTCCAACTCTAAAAGGGGATGAGCAGGAGCTCCCTGCCAGTCCAATAAACCACCTTTGCCTGCAGCTCATCCCACAGAGAGAGGGAGCAGGGCAGGTGGCACATGCTGGCACCCACTCACCTGTGGAATGTCCTGAGCTTCTTCCTCAGGAGCATCTCCAGAGTCAGCACCTTCTGCATCAAGAGGCATTTCACAGCAGTTTCTTCCCTGCTGGCAGGGTTAATGCGCTGAGCAGTCAACCTCCAGACATAGATCTCATGTTTCAGTTCTAAAAAGAAGAAAGACAGCTTATCTTAAAGCAGATATAATGGGTATGAAACCAGAGACCCAGAAAATGTGTAACATGTCCTGGACTGAAAGCTGTTAAAATGATTGGAATAGTTTCCAAAGAATTTGACACTTTCAAAGCTGCTTTTCCGATCATTTTGCAGAGCTAAAGGGAATGAAAAAATTAGTAGAAACCTTTCAAATTTTTAAATAATCTCAAATCAATTTCCCAAAGAATAAAGGTACTGTCTTCAAACGTTTTCTTATGACTACCACAATCTTTACTGCTAAAATCATAGCATATTTGCTTTTTATCAGAACATAAACTGCTAACATACATTAATATCCTGCTAATATATTAATATCAGAACTTATTATATAATATTAGAACAGAATGGTATCTGATCCTGGGTAAGTTCAAACAGACTGATTAATACTTCAAATCAGTCTCCAGAGTGTTGTCAGGATTTGAACGTGCTTTGATTTATTTTTTCCAGTACTGTCAAGGTCTTGGAGAATGACTTAAAAGTGTTTCTCCTGTTAAGGACAGACATTAGAATGGTCATGCCAAAAAGTATCCTTTGTATTTTCCAGGAGATTCCTAAAGAAATGAAAGCTGAATATTCAGAAACTGTCTGCACAAATACTTCCCAGTGAACTAATAGGACACTTCATCCTTCATTTTTTTTTTTTCCCATCAGATTTCATGTCATTGAATAAAATGTGTCAAGAATTCATGGTTTTATATCTTAAGATCCATATTTAGTGTGAAAATTGCACGTAAGAAATGGATGTGGAAGACTTTGCACCACATATACGAAATATAAGCATTCTTTATTAAAAATAGAGTACATAATAAAATAAGAAATATTTAAACCCATTTTGACATAAGTAGTGATATCAATACTTACAGTTACAAATCCCTAGTTGTTCATGGCATTGAATACCAAAACGAGTACTAAATATGTTTAATACGCCCTCTACCTTTGTGGCCAAGTATTTATAGTGATAATACAGAGCATATCATGTAATAATTAACCACAAGAGGAAATCAGACATGACAGAACCCAGACATTTGAGAAAAAAAGTAAGGATGTTCAGAACCATCACAGCCTGCCTGAGAAGCAGATGAACAGCAGTTGACTATCATTTTGTATAGTCCACATCTTATAGGTGAGCACTCAGTTTGCAAGCCATCAAAACGATAATCTTTGCCTTGGCTTTACAATGCAAGACTGGAAATGTAAATTCACTATATAAAGCCCAATTACTATTTCAGGTTATTAAACAACCAGTGCCCATCTAAAGCCTTCCTGGAAAGGATTCATACCTGAACCATAGGTATTAGAGGTATTAGAGGTGAAGGATCTACCATTTTCCTTTGTAATATATTTGGTGATTCTTGCCAGGAGCATAATCTGACACTACACTATATTAAAACATGGGTAGGTCCTGCTTATCAGAAGATAAGACCTTTTCTGATCACAAAATCAAAGAATGTTTTTTGTTGGAAGGGACTTTAAAGTCCATCCAGTTCCAACTGGGCTCATGAGCCCAGCGCCCCATCCAACCTGTCCTTGAACATCTCCAGGGATGGGGCATCCACAGCTCTCTGAGCAGCCTGTGCCAGTGCCTCACCACCCTCTGAGTAAAGGATTTATTTCTAACATCTAATCTAAATCTCCCCTCTTTCAATTTAAACCTATTCCTCCTTGTCCCGTCACTGCATTCCCTGGTGAAAAGTCTCTCTCCATGTCTGTTCATTGCTTACTCAGACATTAGTTTTCTAAACATCCTAAGGATATGAACATTTGACCTGCTGTGAAATTTACTTCAGAGCAACATGACCTTCCAAAATTGGAACAGTCAATGCATTTTTTACAGTGTTGCTCCTGTTAACAGTAATAATTTCTAAAGAGGTTTTCTAGGTCATTCCACAGAAAGCTGCTCCTATTTCAGTTTCAGGCACACTTTTATGGTAATAACCTTTTATGGTACCAGATGATAATATGCGTCAGCAGTAGTTTTTGTTTCAAAGGATGTATATTGTAAGACCTTTGAGGTCAGTGAGAACACTGAACCCATCCAAAAATCCTTGGGCCTTTATCTAGTCCTCCCATCTTGGGTCTGCAAACCCATTTAGGTAGCAACTTGTAGAGTCTGGGAATTTCTGATCTTTTATGACATACTGTGTGTTAGACATGATGGACAAAGGCTTAATACAGCTGCAAGGTCTTATCAACCACTTTGAAACTATGGCTAAAGCAGCACAACGGCTGCATTTGGCTGCTCCTTAGAGAGACGGTCTCATACCACATTTCCACATCTCTTTAAGTTTCCATCTTCACCTCAGACAGAATCTGATGTTCATGTTGTGGCAGGTCATGCTGATTTCACTCATCCAAGAAAATCCAGTCTTCACTTTTTTTGCAGGGTGAGCTTTACTGCGGATTAGTTGACTAACCAATTTATTATCCCATTATAATATCAAAATCTTTGTGAACATGATACATTCATAAATCCCACAAGGCACTGTAACAGTACATTTAGAACTAGTTTTTCACATACATTCTTTTTTCTTTTTCATTGTTTCTTTTTTCCATAGAAAATCCATTTCCAATAAGAAAATAATAATTTTTTATTTTACTTTATCCAAAAGCATCAGCAAGCATGCAATCCCTGTGCTGCCTATCTGTTCTGGTTTTGCCAGTTAGCATATCTCTCCATGAAAAGCACAGACTTGAAGCCCTGGACTGGTTCAATTTAATGCAATATCAACTACAGACCTGAGCTGTGACATTTTAGATAACATCTCTGCATTTTTGAAAACAATATGTTTCATCAAAATACATATTCTTTCTGCATTGCACCAACTAATAGTCAGACTGATTTTCACTTAATCACACTCTCCCTCCCACCTGACTGCCAATAACAAAGAAGACATCCTCAAAACTGAGTGTAATTAATTCCCAGTCTCAGAATGAGTAGAGGACAGTGTTATTAATTGAAGATACTCAGAAGAGCAAGACCAATCCTGACAAGATGATAAGAATTAGCATAAAATGGCAATTTTTAACTTGCGAGCACACTAAATATATTATCTGCCTTTTTGAAAGCAAGACAAGTTCAGGCTGTGACTAACAAAATGCAAAGCATGTTCCTCTGAATGTGTTTTTTTTTTCTCCACATGCTATTGTAGCTTAACATTTTTCCAGTAAAGCAATTATTTTTCTTAGCTAACTTCTTAGAACAAGGATACCTCTGTTTAAACATTAATTGAAAAGGAAATTAAGTACCAGGAATTATAGCTTAATCTAGTAATAGCAATATCTATAATTTTAGGTAAATTTTAAATCCCTGGTATAATGTAATTAATCCTCCCAGTATTATTAAAAAGTAAGTAAATGTTTTCTCTGTTTTAAAAGCACAGAAACTAAGTTAGAAAGGTGAAACCCAAATGTAGAAAGAATTTGCCTCATGAGATATTCCAGCTCAACGATTGATGCCTCTTTCCTAGAGGCAGTGTCCCTCAACAGGAGGCAAGCATAAGCCCTAACTGCAAAAATAAAAAGTCCAAAAAGTCCTTGTCTTTACTCCTTTGAGTAGACCAGTTAATTGGTCATGTGGATAAAGGTAAGCAGAGCCAGAAATGTTGCAGGGTCTTCAAAACTGCAACAAAACACGCTTTGCCTGATTCAGCTAAATACTTGCAAAGGAATGCAATAAATCTGCACAGTGCTGCATAAAGTAATAAAGAGCATTTATGTCAGCTTTTAGACTGTTGAGGCCCCATTTGGTCACCGAGGCACCTGGGGTGTGTTCAGATGTTCTGCATGGCATTGCAGCTGTGGCACAGGATGTACAGGGGAACCTTGTCCCTGCAGCAAAGCAGCTTAAGCCCAGGCAGAAAACTGCAGATGGTGCCACACACCAAAGTCAGCTCCCAGGGGTTTCCTTCTGGAGAGCTGGAGCAGACAGCACCATCCATGAGAGCTAGGCTGCTCAGAAAGCTGCAGAACAGCAAGTATCCTTCTTCTTAAAAATGCAACTGGAAACTTTCCTCATTGTGCTTTGGGTTGCCCCCTGTAATTTTAACTATGGAAAGAAGCATGAGGAATGTCAGCAAAACACTGCAAGGCCACCACTGCATATTGTAAGAGAGTAGACAATTCAGGACCTCTGACAGCCACATGATACTCGGATGGAGTGATCTGCAGGTATCAAAGAGAGATCTCTCACAATGTTTCAAGGCGGTTTAAAAGGCATGTCTGGTTTATCCCTGAACAAGGGATCTCAGGAAATGTATGCTCTGATCTCATCTCTGGGTTAGTCAGACGTGAGTCACAACATTATTTCAGTTGCTGTGGATTTGCACCTGAATTTCCTGTACATTTGTTGTCCATCTTCTAAAAGTAGGACCATGAGTATATTTAGGCTTCACATGTGCTACTCCGCTTGCCCAATGTTGTCACAATAATCTCTTCTGCTACACTGAGAATGAAACGGTGTCATGGAAAGTAAAGAATCAAGTATTTTGAGCCTAAAATTTATCTAAAATCCCATTGTACTTTGTTTCAGAAAAATGTCATCAGATTTGAAATCTATGAAAATAATTCCACTTTACTCGCTGTCAAGGAGTTTTAACTCAGACTGCCAGACTTACCAGTTAAAAACCAACTTAGTCAATGTTTTCCATTAAAGTTCAACTGTCTCACAATTAAAAACAATCTCTATTCAACTCACTCCTCTGCTCGGATATGGATAGGTAAACTCCAATCATAAATGTTTTGTAGCAAACCAAACAACTACTGAGGTTATTTCAATAGCAGGGGGGTAAAAAAAGATTTTAAAAGGTAGACAAAAACAAAAACAGTTCTGCAAGCAAACACTGAAAGACAGTATTCCCTAAGCCCTGCAAAGACAGCCTCAAGAGGATACCGACCTCTCAAAATCTAAAAGTTAGAAAAAATATTGCTTCAATCTAAGAGCAAAATGAAGAGCAAAATAAGTTCACTTCAGACTTACCATACCCTTTAGCAACGTAAATGTAAAAATGGTGACTAATAAGTTCAGCTCATTTTGATAAATAAAAATTGCAAAGAATAATTTATAAACCTGCCAAGGTTACACTTTCTTATGAAAAATCATGTGTGTGAAAGCTCTTTGCAGCAAACAGATATAGAGCATGATGTGTTTAATCCAGCTTGGTACATAACCTCTCTCTAACTGATTCTAGCATGAAATGGTCCCTACTGTTACTAACTAAACTACTAACATTACTAATAGAACAGGGCTAAGTTCTCTAGCCCTGAAGCAAAGCAGCACACAAAGCTGTACTGATGCTCCATGACACCTCATACCCTGGGTCACTGTTGTGCTCCTGCTGTGTCCTTGAGGCCCTGGACATTATTACTGTTTCATGTGGACTTTTTCTTTCAATTTAAAATGTCTGAAAAACAGTGGGCTTGTCTTGCAAGTCATCATAGTAGTTCTCCAACAGTGTTAAAACAAAAGGTTGTACATTATACTGCAGGTCACAGCATGGAGGCATGCCACAGTGTTAGAGGATGCAGAGGCAACTAGAGTAGCATTGGAGGGCTGTGCAGCATTCAGGAAGCCAAATCTTTGGTGATCTTGCAACAGTCGTCTTTGAGAGTGGTCCTTAGTGAACTGGAGCCATGTCTTGGGGGGAGAGCCTACAAGTGCTCCAAAATCAAGCAAAATATAAAATTTAAACTCACATTAATTTGACACAATTTATGTGACTAAATCATTTTTAAAATTTCCTTTTCTCAGCACTTTTAAGCATCTGCTGACAAACTGTGGCTGACAAACTATGTCTCAAGGTCAGAAATAAATTACGAATCCATTTGAATGATCATTTCAAAGGTATTACAGTTTGAGTGGGCTTGGCTGGCCCAGGACCAACTTGTGCCTGGATGGAAACCCAGGCCAGCAATACAGTGGAGAGAAGAAGGGAAACTTCATTACTTCCTCCAGCAGCAGGCAAGACATCTCATGCCATGAGAACACAACAAAGCTGTTAATCCTTAAACCACACCACCTGCCCTGGGATTCACTCCCGAAACTTCTCAGAGCTGCAACAGGCAGAGGGGTTCACATGAATAATAATGACAGCACTGAGCTGTACCTTCTGGGTAGCTGCAATTACAGTTGATGCATGTGCTTGGTAAATCACGTGCAGCACAACGTATTCTCACAAACATTTGTAGGCATCATGTTAATATGGCACTCAGAGAGAAAAAAATTGGCAGGCACTAAGTGCTAAAAAGGTTCTTCTGTCTTATTCTTCCTGCTAGCTGTGTCATCCTTTTGACAATTTCATGCAAAAAGAGGCTCAATGCAAGACTTACTCTACGTCCAGGAACAACATCTGGAGATCCTGGGTCTACCGCAAACACAGTCCTATCAGTTACACATCTGAGTTCTCCCTTCCCTACTCCTTTCCCTTCCTACATTTTCTACCTTTCCTTGCTAGTTTTGTACCCATTTTTTTTTTCCCCTGTTACTTTGCCCCCCCCCCCTCCTTTTTTTTTTCCTTAGAGAAGCAGCTGCAAAGCTCCACATGGAAGAAGAAATAAATTTGCTCACTCATCTGGTTACCACAGTTCATGCTGAGGGAAACACTATCGTGTTTTTTCACACATGAAGCACTTTACACATGACTGTGATTAATTAGGCAATCCCTTCTATTGTAGGTGTTACGTACTATCCTACTAACACAGCATTATTTTCCCAGTTGCTGCAGACAGATGTAGCTGCTGCTACATTAGAGCGATAACTTGCTCCCCACCCTATCACCCCTCCCACTTCAACTGTGGGTCTCTCTTTCAGTAAGAGAAATGATCAGGAACCAAAGCAAGCAACACGGAAGAAATGGGGAGCTAGTGCCAAATCAATCATGCTAAGAGAAAGCTCCTATTCTTTGGCAAAAATAGTAATGATAATACTTGCCATCAGAGTATATCACCCATTTTCCTGGGTGAAAAGGACCTTCCCAGGACTGAGGTCCACAGCTTGATAACTGAAACATAACAGTGTATTGTCACACATCCCAGGGACTAAGTAATGCATGGTCAACCCATATGGAACGTAAAAACTTTGACTTCAAGTAAGAAAATGTTTTGGGGCTAGGGGGGAGAGGAGGCAAAACAGCAACATTAATTCCTCTGTCACTCATATATCATTGTCTTGCCTTGCATATTCTATTGGGAAGCAGTATATACTCCTTCAAAACCTTCTCAGCTTCCTACCCCAGCCCTAGCATCTTTTTCAACATCATAGAACAAGGTGCAGTTTTGTGAGCTGAAAGTGGCACTCAAAAAAGTCCTCACAATATTCCTTCATTCTTAAAAAGAATTTGATTATCTCTTTCATGGCTGAGTTCTTCAGATTCTTTTTTTCTTTTGTAATATGCTATGCTTCAAGCCTTCGCACATACATTGTACTGCTGGGGAAGGAATGTATGTTTTTTCTTCTGTACAAGTACTATAGCTCAGTTCAGAAGCCACAAATTTAAAGATACCGGTAACATACAGCATTGAAATGAATCTCCCAATGTATCATGAGAATAACAGCATTATTTGTTCTTAAAATCAGTGCTTATCCATCCTCAATAAGCAATGTAGCCCAAAAACATCAGAAAAAGCTTAAAGAACATAGCAGACTGAAACAATCTTGGGAGAATATGCCAGGTAAGTCTCACATATCTCACTTAATTGCTAATCAGGGACAGAATGAGGGAAGGCAGATATTTAGCTGATTAAAACAGCTGCTTCAAACAACCCATTTTGAGTTACCACAGAATCATTACCATCTGAGATGGAAGAACCCGCGAAAGTGCCTTGGAACACATTGTGCTCCTTCTGGAAATCCAAATTGCTCCAGCTACCTCCTAATGAAGCCTGTGTTTGTCACTTTCTCTTCCCATTTCACAGAAAATTTCAATAGAAAAAGTACTGCTTTAACATTTGCTCTAATTGAACAGCTACTGATTAGCTTTGCAGCAACAGAGGAGCTGCTGATTATGAGAAAGGACACATGGTATACCAATTATAAGACTGCTATATCTGAACATACTAAGATGCAAATAACAATGATTACCAGAAGATTAATTGAGGGAAATATGCTAGCCTCTTAAAAGTGTACAATGTTTTACTTGCAAAAATATTATGCCAGTGAAGAAATAGTACTATTCATAGTAATATAATGGTGATTATGTGTATTTGATTTCTTAAAAAAATAAAATAAAAAAGCTTTAAATTTTATAGATGAAAGAAAAAATATTTCTATTTTCTAAAATATATATTCACAAAATAATGCTGTTTTGGCAAAAAGGAACTTTCTGATTATGTATGTACTACTATCTCAGGACACCTTGCAAGCTCATACTTTTAAAGGTAAGTATATAATAACTCTATATACTTATATATATGTTTATATTATAAGTAAATAATCTGAACTTAATGTG
Organism: Penelope pileata; assembly: GCA_013396635.1. NCBI lineage: Eukaryota > Metazoa > Chordata > Aves > Galliformes > Cracidae > Penelope > Penelope pileata. The sequence goes on from WBMW01005313.1 coordinate 80,864, forward strand.
TTCAGATTACATATTTCAGTAGTTTGTTTGGGACAACTTGGATATTCTTCGTCTCATAGCTTCTTTGTCTCTCTTCAAAGTAGCAACTTTGACCGCACAAGTAGGAAGATCCCTCACTTACCCATGACATGCAATTTATATTAAGTTTCTCATGAATGTTTATTTTAGATAATGATCATATCATTGAGGCTGGAACTAGATGATCTTTAAGGTCTCTTCCAACCCAAGCCATTTTATTCTGTCTTCCCACAAGATAAAACTCAATATTAATTACTTCAAGTTGACAAATTTGAGGCATGTCTGTGGCTAGGAGAAGAGAGCATTCTTTTCTGCTTGTTTACACAACCAATTTCTAGCGAGTTACCCATTTTCTCGAAAGGCATTCCTGGCACCCAAGATAAAAATCGAGATTCTTGAATGGATAATGAGGTAGCATATAGAGGTGAGAAAGAACTGTCCTGTCTTTTTGTCTATTGCTAAATCAAGTCTTTTCTCTCTTTGACCTCAAAGTTCATAATCAATAAGTTTATTTACCAGGTGAGGAAACCTTTGTGCAGTACCTTCTATGAGAAGGTAGGAAAAGAAAATTTTTGATAGCATTTCTGAAAAATCTTATTTTGTAGTGTCACAGAGAAATATCCAGGCATCTTAGGAGCTGTGTTCATTGCTTTATTTCTCTTGATCTCAGGATCAAATTTCTATGGGTTCAGAAATCCTCAGCTGTTTTATAGTGGCACAGTAGTGAAAATGTACATCTCATACCTAGCAATAAATGAAAGAAAAAATCTCCTTAATTTTCTTGTAAAACAGAAATATATTTCCTCTAGAACACCTCAAAAACTGTTTTGTTCTTAATATTGAGTAGGACTTCATCCCCTAGAGCTGTGAACAGATAGGTTGAGAGCATCTTGTGCTGAACGGGCACTGAAGTCCCTCAAAACCCAATGTCTGCACATCAGCCAACTTCCCAAATGCTTAAGCCTCTCTCTGACCTTTCTCACAGATGAGATTCAAGAGATGTGGTACAATCTGCTAAGGAGAGATGACTATCATTTTTGTCTCTTTAATAAAAACCTACTCCTAGGTGTAGTTTACTCTGAGACAAGGCAAGTTGCTACAAGTGGTACTCATCTTGTCTAAACTGCATACCTGTTGTGAAGATCTCTACCACTCAATCACCTTAGACTCCCTTTATGCTCAAAAGAGAGAATTAATTTTCTGGGGATGCAATATATCTGTTCTATTGTGGACAGCTACATGATGCTTTAGAAGGGCTTATCTCCCTTCTTGGAGCCAAGTTATACCTACCACATCAATGAAAAACCAACATGCCTGGAAAAGAAACAGTTATATTCAGCTGTCTTTTTACAAAGTCTGCTAAGAAATTGTACTTTGTGAATTATCTCTCACCTCATAAATAAATTGTGGACATTTGGGAGTTATTATTAAGTTTTGCTTCTCAAACACGAGCCTGAGAACAATGGCAAAAGCTTAAAAATCACCAAACGGAAAGGCATGAAAGCACAAAGACAAAAAGGGACTGATGTACTCAACACCTATTGAAAAGGTCAGTGGAACCAGCTTTATTAAGACTTCTAGAGACTACTAAAGTGAGCAATATAATTAAGAAGTACATTTAGTCTTACTGAATTACAGAAATTATACACCAGAGAAAGTTAAGGTTGGAAAAGCCACAGAGGCAAGGTGGAAAAACTTGAGAAATTCTTCTACTCTTGAAGAAAAAACATTCACTGACTGCAGACCAGGAAGATTGCTGAAAATATCCAGTGGGAGAAAACCAACAGTGAGAGGATGCATCAGTGCACTCTGCCTGTCATAAGGGATACCTGGCATATTTCTAAAGTTAAGCTGTATACTCAGCACCATAAGCATATGGTACTTATTGTGATACAGAACACCCTGGTATTCAAGCTTTTGGCTATAAATGATGCAAGATATCCCCTTAAATTTTGAAATATATTTAATAATTCATGTCAGCACCTCAAGTTTAGCACAAGAAAAAGAATCAATTTCTAGAAGTCAGAAAATATCATGATTAAAAACCAAATTACAGTTATTAGTAAAATTTAATATTGAGAATCTGAAGGAAAATGGGCACTGCCCTCTGAGGGCAACATTGTAATAGGCAGTGGTCAATCCTTATTTAACACACATTCTTATTCAAAGTAATGCTTATAAATATATCTTCATGCTCACACTTACCAACAATTTCACTCGGCTCCTTATTATAAAGTTTTTTGTTCCAGTAAAGGAGTCCAAGAAAAGGAAAGGAGACCAGAACAACAAGGCAGATTCCAACAAACATATGTCCTGTGAAAGCTGCAAAATCCAATCCCTGGATAATAAAAATAGAAACATAAATTAAACATCAGTGACTCTCCTATAATACCTAAGGGAAACGTATTCAACTATACGTACTTTAACAATCAATAATAAATGGAAAGCAATAAAGTTTCCTGTACAGTATATGCTACATTTCATCTGTTTCAAGGAGACTAGCTACATAACAATTTAATTCAGAGAACTCAAAAATAGCGTTACAAGTTATTCTGAAGAACATTTAGGTTTCCTAAAAGAGATGAAAAAAATCACTTTCATCACTTAAACCACTTTAGATTTATTTTAAATCACATTGAATCATAGAAATAAATTTTAATGGTCAACTTTTTGTTCCTAAGTGGTAACAATATGGATATTACAGCAGTCTTACCAGAACCAGGATTTCATATAAAGTCCCTAGTATTCTCTCATAATAAAAATAATACATCTTAGAGGCCTGGTTATTTTTCTGCATGCTTAAATTTTGTAAAATAAATCCTTTTATTTATGGGGCTCTCAAAAATGTCAAGTATCATATATTAAAATATTACTGGTTTGAACAATAAAAATTGACATTAACCATTTCCCTTAATAATTTGAAGTTAGCCATGCTTTGAGTAGGACGTTGGTCTAGATGACTTACTGACCCCTTTCAACTGAGTTGTTCTATAATTCTGTAGTACACTCACTGTAATGTAGTACCAAGGTTAGCCTTTGGGCTGAAATTTTTTGACCTAGTCAGGACTGGCCTCCTGAAAAAATGTTACTCGTGAAGCTTGAGGAGGGATCATGTCTCAAGTAATCAGGTAGCAAGGAATTGTCTCATATCCACAGAGCAGAAGTCGTCTGAAATGGTGATCCCTGCAGAGCAGCTCGTTGACACTTGAAAGGAGGCATGGTCAAAGCCCTGGATAACAGGTTGTCCAAATTGAATTTTCAGAATTTCCACTGATTTCCCAGAGCCTCTAGAAAGTCATGGATCTCCCTGTTCCACATCTCTATGTCTGCACAAAATTGAGTGACTTGTCTTGTACCAAACACTTGTGTTCTACTTATAGACCCTTCTGTAATGCCAATATAAATCAAAAACAGCTTCCCATGCAGCATCAGTTGATACTACCTCCTCTGTGTTAAGGCAGCTGGGGACTTACTACCTCGAATTTGGGCTCTGTTGTCTCCTACTAAAATGATTTCTGTAGAAATGTTCCAGATTAAATAAAGGAAAAAAAGAAAATTGTTTCCTAATTTGACCACATGACACAATTAAAAAAAAAAAAAAAAAACACCTGATTAAAGTCATAAAGAATTTTCATATCCAGATAAAGTTTAGTGTTCTTTTGTAAAAAATAAATAAATAAAAATTCATAGTTTGCAGATAGGCACAACTAAACAAATCTCAAGCACAAATATGTAAATCTGCGATGTAAGATATAAAAACACTGAAGGTACTAAGCAGTTATATCTAAATCTGAATGGAAAAAAAATGTTATCTTCTGAATAACAAAATGGACAGGAAACAGCTGGCTGAGGAGCAATAAGTTAATAAGAGGTGGCCTGAACATTCCCAACCTACAAACACCAAAAACAGGAAATTTACTTTTGCATCTGACCAACAGTCAATAAATGCTAGTGTCAATAAATAGCCACAAAGATTTCTTAGGCTGGCAGCAATGGGTTCACATCCTGAAGGGAAACACCTGCTACTTGACAGAGTATTCTCTGCACAGATACTCAGGAATAAAGCTAATTGCTACTGTCGGAGGTAAAGAAATAGGAATCTGAAGAATCCTTGGCAACTCTGGAGTTTAAGCTAGTAATATCCCCATTACATGATAATGGAATTTAAGTTTAAGGAAGTGGCTCATGTTTACTAAGATTTACAAAGATTTACATGTCTCGAAGTTTTGAACATCAAACACTAATTTTAGCATAAAACAATTGCGCTTTGTTCCTAAGGTGCTACAATGCAGAAGTTTCTCAAACAAAAAATACAGCACAAAGAAATGTGCTGTTTGAAACCCACAAAACTTTCTTTGTGAAAAGGAAAGTCACATCAAACTCAAAGACAAACTAAAACACCGAAGTTAACAAGGAGGTCTCAGGTTTGACTGATAGTTGAAAAAAACTGAAATGAGATGGAGGTCACAATACTCTTAAAAATCAGAATTAACACAGTTTCATGACATAAGAGCTGACACAAATGTCTTTAAGAGTGATCTGCAGACACCATCAGGAGAGAAAAAAATTGTCAACTTGATTTTTGGCTTCCTATCCAGGAGATTGCTCAAACTTTTCAAAGAGCAGCTGGGCTAAGCATCAGAATTTTGTTGAAATTCATAATATCACCCCATTGATCTTTCTTATATCTGAGGTACTTGGGAAGAAAGAAAATGCTGCTCTTCTGTGACTGCAAAACAGCTTTCCAATCCAGCTGAAACAAATCATTTATGACATAGAGCATGTTTATTTCAGGAAAGAGCTTGCACAATGATATTGCCCATGATAGCACAATGCTGGATTCAATTCTCTTCCCATCCCTCTCACCCAGCTTTATTCCGTTTCCTCTTTGTCATGATCCTCAGGAGGCAGTGCATGAAAATGAAACCCTATGATCACTAGCATCTTGGGTAACTTGTACTCTGCTCATGCGGAGGCTGAGGGATACCAAGTACAATCTCATTTACCCCTGATATCAGAAGGGCTCATGGTGAAAACCAGTTTACTGCCCACTGATGCTTTGGGCTGGGTGCTTAGCACCAGCCTCTCTAGTACATAGAATATGGTTTCATGGGAGAGTACAATACAGATACAAATGAGACATCAGAGGATCCCAAGACTGTGGCACAGACACTGCATCAGTTGCTCTTGCTCCCTTGCCCACCCTCCAGTACAGGCATGCATCATCTATACAGAGCCTATATTCATACCCTTTGTGCCTTTTATACCTCCTGAGTTCTCTGCACTGCTGGGGCTAGGATTCAGCACTTATAAAAACACTTCAGAGTGCTCCACATGTCTACTGCATACAACAAAATGTCATTTTCATAAAGATTTTCTTTTCCTGCACAATAGACTGAAATAGAATTGACATGCACAATAGGTAAGAAGTACTTTTCTTCCAGGGGATTTCAATCCATCAGACAAATACAATACATGCCTCAAATGTCCCTTACTTGAGGCTGTGCTGATTGTGTTAAATTTCTCCTGTTCCCCAGACAACAATGAAAATTTAAAGATTTCGTTTTAGCAAAATAACAACCTAAAGGTTCCATTGCCTACAGACTCAAAGCTGAAATACTGGGCATCTTTCTTCGGTTTATGGTTTTAGATACAAATTCAAATGTATCAACTTCATATTAGGAGGAAGTGTCATTCTACTTTCCTGAAATATTAGGTTTCCATCATCCTGACCTGTTTTGGTTGTTTGTCTGAAGGTTTGGCAGGGGTTGGAGGTTGACTGTTTTTCTAGTAATTCAGACTTTGCCAGAAGAAAGCAGCCATTTCAGAACAAAGAGAAAACAAAAATCATAGCTAGGTGCAGTAATTCGGGGGTCAGCAAATGCTGTCCTTCTACTCAGAGTGCCCTTCACTAAATTTTTTTGAAGCCAATAAAATGAGGAAGAGTGAGACTAATTTACTATTTCAACACTGGCTTAAACATCCCTTCCAGCTGAATGACTAAGATGTATGTTCTCTCAGGAGAAGCTGCTCATGATGTTGCTGAGACAGAAATAACTGATGGTCTAACACAATTACATAATGGTAACGCTTGAGACATTGATGTGCACCCATTTTTGTCTTCCACTCTATTCTTTAATCATTACTACTTGCAGAGATGGGGAAAAAAAATCTGAAATCTGCCATAAAACCACACATTTTATTTCATGTACCTTACCTAGGGTTTCATCTTTCTTGAGAAAAGGAATCAATAAAACATTGACAGAAAGAACAGGGGTTTTACAAATTGATTAAAAGTTTTACCAAGCTTGTATCCAGCAGACTCAACAAGAATAGCCTAATAATCTATGGGAATCCGTTTTACAATCTGCCAGGGCCTGAAATACCTTCATAGATTCGTATATAGGATTTTTGCTCTTCTATTGGTCAGAATTAACTACTTCTATTTTGACACAATTTATCTTGAAATATAACCAACCATGCAATAACCGTAATTGCATCACGCTAAATTTCAGCACAAAGACTGAAAGGCTCTTAAATGCAGGACAGGAGATCCTGATGGCTGTCAATTTTCTAAGGAATTCCTGTCAAATGGCAAGAATAACTCTGAGTGGGATGCTGAATATCTAAAATCTTTGGAAAACATCAGATAAACGGTACAAGCTTTATCGTGTATCAACATTATAAATAACCAGAGCCCCTCAAGGGGACATAATCCAGCGACTAGCACAAGCTAAAACAGTCTTCGCTCTTATTGTTACCTCTTTTAGAAAGGTTAAAGCTTGATACGCTAGTAAACACTAGTTCATACCATGTTCCTTTGGAGACCTATTCACCATTCATTCTCTAAAGATTTTGTAATCACATCCTAAGCTTAGAGCCCTGGTAACTTCTGATTTCAAAGTTATGATTGCCAATACTTGGGAAATTCTCAAATGTAGAGGACTTAACACAAGCTTTTTGAAAGCAATGGCTGGTTTGAACCAGTTTGTGCCATACTATGCACATAAAATTGAGTTCCCAGAGTTTGACGCACGTATCTCTTCAAGATAAAAATATAATTTTGCTAAAAATGGCCACTCAGTAGCAGCATTCTGAAAGTAATAAAAACTTCGGAAGTTTTGCATTCACTGAATGAGCTTTATCACTTGTTCTTAATAAAACTTCCTTAGTTTCATCATTTTCCTTGCCTAATATCACAACATAAATGTTATTTTGTGAGACTTCTTCCAGCTACAACCTAAGAAGAAGCAAGAGTATAACAAATCTTCCTCTCATATTATGCAAATGTTCCACTGATTCCAGGCATGTTGGTGGGGGAAATGTCAGCATTATAAATGAACCATTGCTATGAAAAAAAAAAAAAAAAAAAAAGAAAAAAAAAAAAATCCCTTTGGATCTCAAAAAAAAAAAAAAAGAAAAAAAAAAAAAAAAGAATCCCTTTGAGTCTCAAGACAAATAAACAAGCTTATTCTTACATTTTAATGAGTAAGCTATAGTACAAAATTTATTTACACAAATATCCTTCTCAAAAAATATTTTTAATATGAAATGAGTTTTCCACAGAACTTAGGGGAGAAAAATCTCTCCAGCACTATAGTAAACAAAGAGTAAAGCATTTCTAATGCAAAAACACAATAACAGGACCCAAAGTAGCAAGGCTGCACTTCATTTTGTATTTTTTTAACAAATCAAAGTTTACTAAGAAAGTGAAAACTTATACAATGCCACACCAGTCTGCTTTCAGAGGCCAACATTCAACAGTAAAAGTTCAGTAAGATTGGTAGAATTCTCCTGGTGGCACCTTCTCAAATAGAAAAAACAATCCTCTTCACAGTGCAATACACTATCAGTCTCTTACAGGGGCAGTTGTCCAAAGCACTCCTGTATTTACTACTGCAAAAAATAGCACTGAGAAGGAAGTGCAAAAGGATGAAAAGAATATCGATGAAAGTATCGAGGGGAAAAATTTCATAGAATGGCAAAACCTTGTCCATAAAGCCAGAAAGAGGAAAAATAACAGCAGTTTTCTTTAGAAAACATAGAAATAGACATTTCAAACAATATTTCATGAAGTGCTGTTTCCAAAATGCCACTAAAATAAGCAATTGCATTCAAGATTTTTTACATCTGAAACACTCCTAAAAACATTACTTAGTACAGATATAGCAGGCATTCCATACATTTTAAATACAAACTTGGGTTTGATCCTATATCCCATCCTCACAACAGCTGTTTCTAGAAGTAGTTTCAGAAACAAGATAACACCTACATTTTGTCTACTGAATAAAAGAGAGCTTGCTAGTGTGAATGGCCAAAACCAGAAGCTGAGACATCAGTTCAACAATAGAGACTGCAGGAGTCCAGGTGGTCCCTCCCTTCCCTCACTCTTGGCGTTATCCAACTAGTCCTGCCACCACTCACCCAGGCAGATCTCCTATAGACTGGCAGAGCCCTATGCATTGAGGACAAAAATAGTGAGGACAGAAGATACACAACCTCTGAGCCAAGGATGGCTCTTTGACCTTTTCTCATTTGTATATGGAGATAGATGAGAATATAGGAAAGAAGAGCAAGTCACATGATCCTGTGTTGAACTTGATCTATTTTCTGACATCCTTATTTCTATGATCCAACAAAGATCTGAAAATATTTGAGTGAAAATGTTTGGAAAGTTTTTTCTGCTTGCTTCAAATACAGAATTTGCTATAGTGTCACATTTGCTAGAGTATGAATACATCTGAGTCTTCCTAAATTTATCAATATCTCATTCAATAAAAATAAAAAGTTGCTTCCTTTCAATGTGATTGCTTAATTACTTCTTGTGTTTATAGCCCCTGCTAAAGGTTCTATAGAGATGATGAGTTCCTGAGTATTTAGGAAAATGACCTATGTGGCAGGTACTAATTACTCTCTTTTAGAAAACGTCGAGATAATTGCACTGATTTTATATTTAAAAATGTAAAATTTAGCTTTCAGATCCTTAGCCAGGAATATTACAGAGTCACCAAAGTCACCATTCAGCTGAACTAATTGCAATACCTTTCAAATATTTTGAAAGTAAACAATTCATTCAATGCTATTAACTTTCAAAGATGTTTTCCAACCTGGACAGTACTTAAATAATTTGAATGTTTGCAGTTAATTAGAAAAAAAAAATTAATGCAACAGAAACATAATTGACTCCAAATAAAAAAACTAGAATTTTATACTAAAAATCCCTCATGCCTCTTGCACAGGTATTTTCACACTAGCCCATACGCTACCACCAAGTTCCTTTGAATTCATACATGGCAACATTCACAAAGGTTTTGCGGGTTTATGACACGTGGATAAAATAGAAAACACATCCCTGGTGTCCTTACAGGATGGAGAGGGCCATGTGGGTGGGAGGAGATGGTGGGACCAGCACATTTCCACCATTTGGAGTGTTTCTGTCCCACCCAGCACCTGCCATCATAACCTTCCCTTTGGCACCAGTTACCCACTAAAATGAAACGATTTCATCCATAAATAGAAAAGCCAAATGCAGGAAGTTAAAATTCCTCATTGCAGCATGGGGATACCTACAGGTTGACAGGAGGCAGGCGCCAGCTGAGGTTCATGCTGCATGGCAGGAGCCCCACTGAGCTCTCACCCCCATATCCCAAAAGGCTATGGCTGGAGGACAAAGGCACTGCATGTGACAGATATGTAGGAGCAATGCAGCCTCTCATGGTGTGGGTGTGGTTACGTCTGGTTTAAAATTCCTGGGAAGGAAATGAGTGACTTCAATATATTTAAATTTTGAGAGAAAACCTATTCTGTACAAGAAGTTTGAATTTTCATCTTCCAAATATCTTATTTTTTGAAACTTTCTGCCTTTACAGCTTTCCATTGTTTTGATTCCTTCTTCACTTTGTCACTGATGAGGAAAATCCCCAAAATAAAGCAAGGAAACCAGTATTCTCAGCCCGTATCAAAAAGCCTATTCTTCATCACAGTTTTGTCCCCAGAAGATCACTCTGTCCTGTCCGATCGCCCTACTAAGAAAGAAATAGTGTGACAAAACAAATGGTTTGTGTTCTGCTCATATGGCTGTCTAGGGAAGAAAAGGTTCAACACAGCATAAATCAACATCAGAACTTAATTTTAGCAGGAAAGTAGCTTGCAGTACCTACCTCCTTCCTCAGCTCCTGCTTTGAAACAATAATCACATTTGGAGGATCCCCAACAGCTGTGGCAGCCCCCCCAATATTTGTGAAGATTACTTCTGCAATCAGGACATGCCTAGGATCAAGATTCAGTACTTCACAGAGCCTGCAGTATAAGGAAAATGAAATTAACTTCTTACCCTATGATCCAATTCCCTTAAATCTTAAAATCTATAAAATTCACATAACAAAGTTCTTCCACTGGAAAAATCGCAAGATGTTAGACATAATACGTGTGTGTGCATAGCTGATTTTTTAATTTTATATGTGCTTCAGTAATTATAGCAATATTGATGCAAAAAATGTATATATTTTACATTTACAATGCAATATTTAATGGTAATGAAATTAATGTGCTTTAAAAAGCATTTCATTAGAAGTAATTAATTATTCCAAGAGTTGGACTACACAGAAAGTTGCATTTCAAATTTAAAACCCCATTCTCAGGGTCAAACACTCATTTAAGCCATGGTCCCCACATGACACTGTCATGGAAAATTATTCTGGGTAACCACAAGCTCTGCACTCAGCCTCAGTTGTTGATCATCACGTGGGGAGCAGAAGCAGAAGACAGGCTGCCTATCAGCCATGATTCTGCTGTCAGAGACCTCTGTTTTCAGCCTAGGTTTACCTAGTTCATTCTGTTCCCATTTTTCATCCTTCCCTAAAGCCCAACAGTGAGTAAGGAGTGAGGCCAGGGTGTTCCGGGAGACCGTGTCCCAGATATCCACTCATAGACACAGCACATCAGCCAGAGGGAAGATCTCAAACGAAGGAGAAAATCCATTCTGCTTTTCGAGGAGTCATGCTTTAATTATTGTGCCCTCTAAATAATATTGGGTGAGGGAAAGCCTGGGCAGTGAGCACACATCCTCAGGATTTCATTCCTGATAGCTCTGTCAGTCATTTCCCAGAAGGAAGAGTTGAGCTTTACAGCTCAATCTAAGATTATATTATTAAAACCTATATTTCAAAGAGAAAAGTGTCACACAAAAGCTCAACTTGATACACTTACACTGTCGCCGAGAGTATCAATTTAAAAATTGGAAAAAAACTGACAGCTGACACATATATTGGTACATAAAAAGCCTAGAATGAAGTAACTGAACAAAAATGCATTCATTTCCCCAACAGTGCAATATTACACGGTTGAAGTGCACTCTGTAGCATGACTTGCCCAATTGTACCACTTGTGGTACAATGCCACAACCATTCTTGTACTTTGAACTTCCTCACTCCTTCCTTTCCATTGTTTCCAAATGAAGTCAACCTTCCTTTAGTGTTCGGTTTATGTTTTGGTGGTTTTTTTTTAATGGATCTACTGGTAGCTTGAAGAAAAAATCTCAGACGTATTCCAAGACAGGCCTAGTCCGAAGCATAAAACAATTCCAGAGTGTTTGCTGTACCAAAGGACCGAACTTTCTCAGTACACTTACCCTGCTTATATAACTTCACATGTGAACTACTAGCCTTTTCCAGTTCCCAGAACAAAGTATCTTGAAAATAAACAATAGCTAAGAATGGTAGCTATTATTTTTTATCGGCTTTCTACAAAATGCAGAGAGAAACAAGTATCGTGTTTTACATTTTATTAATGGCAGTCTAAATCCTTATATTCATAGAATGAGCAGCATTTTCTGCAAGCTTTATCTCCATGGCAATGACAGCACAGCGTGATGCAGTGAAGCTTTAGACAAGGGCTGAAGACAATGGCAGTAAGATCAAAATAAAAAATGACCTGTATCGTGAAGTTTTAGAAATAAGCAATTATTTATTTAGAAGAGAGCAAATTTTATTTTTGCTTTGATAATAACTCGTCCTTCTTCTGTGCTACAAACTCATTTGGCACAAAATAGAACAAATGCATTGACATCTGGCTTTCACTTCATTCCCAATTACATTTACTACAAAACATTCTGCAACGGACATAAAGAAAACTTAGTTTTTAATAATTCTAGTGTTGCTTACTGTTAGAGGTGAAATCATTGGTTGGAGTAAGGCAAATTGATCTCTTTAAACCATAATCAGACAGAAAACAAATGGAGCTTTCATTCACCAGCTGTTTCCAAATTTAGAATAAATTGCACTTGCAATTTTTTTTTTACTGTTTTATGCTACCTTTTAAAACAAGAGCATATCCTAATAGAATTTAGTGTACTTTAATATGAAAATGACTGTAAGCATTACATCACTCAGGATTATTTTAAAACCATGCTAGGTCTTCGCGAACCTAAACTGGGTTAACTGGACACAGGTTAAATGCAGGTTAAGCAGTACTTACAATGACACATGCACAAAATGTAGGTGCAAATCATGTGTTATTTATTTACATAATTTTGAAGTAATTAAAGTCACTGTTCCAAATAACTAATTTTACTTCATGGCTTTGGCCTGTGACTGTACCAATGTCATAATCACCAGTAGAGAGAAAATACAGTCTCATATTCCAAAACAAGGCTTTTGCTTGAGATCTGGAAGTATTTTAACCAGTATTAGAAGGGATAAAACTTTAGTAAAACAGAAATTACTAGAATAAATTGTATATAACCAGTAAAGAACAAGGCAGCTTTAATTAAAAAAATTCCTCCTGCTTACAGCAAAAAAAGTATCATCTACAAGGGAGGATTGGTGCAATATGCTGCTGCAGTTCAGATGTGGAGTCAAACCAGAATGGTTGGCTGCCAAGACGGTTACCAAGCTAAACACACTTCAGATATGTGATCAATACCAAAATGGAAGGAATATGATAACTCATCCCTTTGAAAACATCAATTTTTTACCCTACTAAAACAGGCATATTTGAAGTTTTGATTTCCATTTAGATGACAAAAAAAAAAAAAAAAGTCCAAACAAGCATATTCACACACATGTCTACTGCCGATTGCTGGCTGTAAGAGACTAAGTCCACAACCATAACAATAAAGTACCTTATGGTTACTGGAGTAAAGAGAAGCATAGTGGTAACATTGTCCAAAAATGCAGAAAGAATTGCAGCAATAAGGCACAGAAGCGTAATCATGGCCCACACCTTGCCTCTAGAGAATCGATAAGCCTAATGAAAACAAAGAAACAGCAACAAAATTAGGGGACTAGAACATTCCAGCTGACTTTTCGAAAGATGATAGACAACTTCACCAAAGGTGAAACAACAGTGAGCTCAGAGAAGTTACTACTCCATGCACATCCAGCAATGCCCTCTCCAATACTTATTTATTTAGCAACAAAATATTTCTTAGAAGTGGGCAAACATCTCCACCATGCAGAGGAAGAAACAAATATGAAGAGATCCCATACTCCACTGTCAGGCATGAAGGGGGTCTGTGGTAGGAGCAGGGCTGAGCCCCCACTTTGTGCCTGTGGGACTGGGTGAATTAGCGTGGTTTAGCCTTCCCATCACCCCCGCACATTGGGATACCTTCCCTGTTCTCAGAGCAGCACTACCAGAGCTACTCAGCCTAGACACCTATCTACCCACGTTTTGTTTAGGTGTCCTTTGCTCAAAACAATATTCTTTATTGCTTTTATTTATTTCCACAGTTCTCAAGAAAATTAAGTTTTGCTGCAGGTGAAGAAGTGCCTCGCTATGGGTAATATATGCTTTACAGCCAATCCATCAGAATCACTCTTTTCATGTAATCTTTGGTTCTACTACTGTGCAAAGATCTGTGGTCCTTTATCATGTGTGATTGTAAAGTTGCTCCCATTGTTGTTGTTCCCACATTTTTTCTCTCCTACTGCCAGAAAATACAGATTTCAGCTACAGAAGAACTGCAGTCCTGGGGAAGTTAATGGGATAATTCAACTTTATATTGTTCACCTACTTTAGTGCACTACTGGGGGCTTTTGCCTTTCTCCTATAGAAACAGAATTGCCTTAAATGCTTCCTTTCATCCCTGAGAGATTTTTTCAAAATTACAAGTTGACCCCTGTCATTTGTAGTGTGATAAATATACACTGTCCAAAGAAAGGTTCTATCACACCAAGCACTATCTTTGAAAACCTTATTAAATACTAACTTGATTAATCTAGTAACAGTTAGGAGTACCAAAACAAACCTACCTTTACCGCACAGTAATCAAAGAATCCAGTCTCTGAAAATATGGCCACCAAAACCATCTACCAAAAGATGAAGGAAAAAAGGAATAGCTTGCAAATGAACTATTATTCAAAAACAAAATGATGTACTTTGTGTCTCTAAAAAAAGCCCTTCATATCTGCTGCAGTTTTGACAATGCGATCGCCGTCATTTCAGGATATCCGGTACAGCTGTCATATACATCATATACCATCATATTGTGAAATTTAGTTCTCAACATAAACAGTCCACAAATTAGTCTGGTTTAATTTTATTTGTAATGACTAAGTAGGCATTATACAGTAAAGACGCAATGTATCTCCCTTACATCATAACTCTGTGTGCTTTCAGTAGTAATGCTCTACAGCATAAAGAAGCTATTGGCTCCTGCACTTTCTCACATTTATGGGACGTTGCCTGTCCATCCATCTTTTCTACAGACAGATTTGACTTTTTTTTTTTTTTTTTCTTTTTTATGGGGAGGGCAGAAGGGTGGGGAGCATTGTCAGGAAATAAAGAAAGCTCAGAATGGCAACAGATAGTAGTAATTTTGTCTGCATACACTGTGCATTTTGTGTTAGAGTTTAATCATACTTGGACAACACTTTACACCACAAATAGCTCTGGGAAAAGTGACTAAAATAATGTATTATCATAATCTAATCAAATATTTCTCCCTCATTTCTGGTTTTCTTTTTTTGGCTCCAAACTTAACACCAGGACAACAAAAATCACTTTTCCAGCAGAGTATGTTTGAGGAAGATTTTGAGTAAACAAAATCAGCAAGATAAATGATAATACTTGGCACTTAAACAGGTCTTTCCATTTATAGACCTCAATGATGTTTTTAGTGTGTTATCAACATGATTTTACAGATAAAACCTTGAAAAGAATCAACATTTTCAAAGGTTCCTTCAGTGGTCTGCCCATCGTCCTTTTGATAAATACCTTAAGGGCCAAATTTTCATCAGAATATGTCTTAGTAAAGTGAAATTAACAAAATATTTTAAAGAGAAGCATCTAGACATAGAGTGTGATTATTTCAACACACCCAGAGTAAGAGATACATTTTAATTACCATTCCAAACAGTAGCGCCAGCGTCTCATAGTCAATCCACTCTACCACTTTGACCATACTTGGCCTCTGCAATCAAAAAATACAATTACCAGTGAATACCAAGGAATGGCTAACTTGTGATTAGCTATGAAGTATGAACTTCATTTAATTGATGAGCCATTAAAATAAGCTATGAAAGAAATTAATAAGTGTTCCTTCAAGGCACACCAAAAGGACTCCTGTATTATTTTACTAACATTGTTACTACTACTGCTGCTAATTCAAACTACTGCAGGCATCCTAAGTGGGTCATTATTGAAAGCCTACATTTAGCTCTTGATTTATCTATTTGTTCGTTATGTAGTGCTACAGAAATAAATGATAACAGAATTATATGGCACACCTCAGTTTTCTTTTTCCTCAGAAAACAGAAACATACAGCTTCACCTGTGAACAAACTGGGGGGAATTGAAGGCAACATAGCAGTGATGTGGTGACTAGTCATGAGAAAAATGAAGAAAATCAATCAGAGTTTTCACTAAATATCAACTAAGAGTAAGCGGGGGCGATGGAGGGAACAAAAGCATCGCAAAGTGTAAGCGTGAGGTGTAATTATTTAGGGTAGCACAGGGCAGTGTATTTTCTATTTAGGTTTGATTGGTAACCTAACATTACTGAAAATAACAGTGTAAAAGTAAATCTGAATTAAGCTGAAAATGGCTGTACTCGGCTTCCTGCAAATCAGAACAAAATGCAACAGACTCCTCTCCCTGTCTATATCTTTCAGTCTCTCCTGTTTTCCCCATGATGACTCCTCATCCTAATATCTGCTCAACTATCTTTCTCTCTTTAAAAAGACTACTGTGTCCATTCACAACATGACACGCCCTGTAATTTTTGATAACATAGACAGAAACAAAATGAGCACTTACAATTTGAGAACTTACCTCTCCAATAGCAGCTAATGCTGCTAAAGCTGCCAAAGAGCCCAGCATCGCTGCAAGAGTCCGGTGAACAATCTGCAAGGGTAAGAAGCAACCAAAGACTCCTTTTAACATCTCCTTATTATTAAAAGAATAAAAATTATGAAATTGATTTTTTTCTTTTCTTCCTTATTTTACCCCACTCTCAAAAAAAAACCTGAAGAGGGATTCGTTGATTACTTTTCCTCACTATAGGATAAAGAGAAGGAACTTGAGAATGATTTTCTTTCATTTTCCATCCAGTCACCTGAGAAGGAAAGCAATTCATTTTCCCAAATTAAGAATAAATAAGTCCTGAGCTAGTCTTGCTCCTTCCCCTTCACAGCCCCTGGGAAGGAGCCATATGCCCAGGAAGTGATATATCTCATTCATTCTAAATTGTTCATCTCCAGTGATCTACAATGACCTACAAAGCAAGACCAAAGCAAATCTCTCAGACCTGAGGCAGATGAATCCTATAGAGACATACTAGATTGAGCTTCCAGGTCCACTTTGAGGTCTGGGGAACAGATAGATCTTGCAGTCCCGTGCACTTGCTTTTTCTCTCACACATGCAGAACAGTCTTCCTTCATACAGCAGTTTTCTACATCAGCATTTTCTCTAAAAAGTGTTTCCACTTCAAAAAAGGTTGACACTTCAGCTCAAATCTGCTGGAAACCTTTGCCGTATTCTCCTCAGTTCTTCAAAATACACTTCTATCTGTGCACAGACTAACCAGCCCTTGAACAGTGCTTCTGCCCATCTCTAACGTTTCTCTAGCGTGTAGGTAATGTAGATGCGCTGTACCAAACTTTGGATTGCAACAAAATTCTTACCAGATGCTGTTTTAATACTTCAACAGTTTATACAGTATACAGACAGTTGTTCATGTCTGTGTATCCAATGAATAAATCGCACTTAAAATTCTCAAGGAGAAAGTCTGAAAGCAGATATGCCCTGAAAATGTGCTTTTTCTCCAAGTGCTCATTTGTAATTATTTAATCTGCCACATTTGGAAGATCACAGAGTGTGTAAAATAACTCAACTAAGTTAGAATGTAATTAATAAAAATCACACTACAAAAGACTGAATCTAATCAACAGCATTTACTATTAATGTGTTTAAATATTCAGACACAAGTCAGAATTATATCTGAGACATAAAGAAGGCAGTCTAGGAATATTTCTTTTGCTGCTAATTTCAGAAGAAATATTTTGCTGATAAGAAACAACAGCATGTGGACAGCTCAAGGCTCTCCTGCCTGCTTGTAAAGGAAAAGAAAAAGGAGACATTTGGCTTTGATTTTTCCCTCGAACTTAAAATATTAACAGTAATGCTAAATAATAAAGCAATTGGCCACGTGACTAGAAAAACAAATAACTGACTAATTTTAGGATTCAAATGA
Source organism: Penelope pileata (assembly GCA_013396635.1). Lineage (NCBI taxonomy): Eukaryota > Metazoa > Chordata > Aves > Galliformes > Cracidae > Penelope > Penelope pileata. Next base: position 98,575 of record WBMW01005313.1, read on the forward strand.
AAAACCTGACATTCATTCAAAATGCACAGAAGAATAACTTATTCATTGCAGCAAAGGAGATCAGACCAAGGTTTCTATGTACTAATAACATAAAAGTACATAGCACAGATTACATCTCCAACAAGCTCCCACAGAAGCGTGTGATAAGTTATGGTTACCTCTTCGATATGAAAGTGTTGACATGGAAGCGCTCCGATGGCCCTCATGAGTCTACAATATTGGGGGACTTTCAACACATTCAATACTTCTTTTGTCTGACAATGGGGTGTAGCAACTATACCACACAGTTCTCTCCAATAACAGTGTTAACCCAGGAAGATCAGCTTCTTACCAGGGCAGAGTTAAAGGGTAAGATTCTGGGCAATCCTCTCCTTGAAAGGAGAAAGTTGTCCTCCTTTCTCCTCACGTAATCAGCACTCTCATAAGTTATCTGTTTTACAACTCTCAGAAAAATGCCATGGATTTTCTGAGATTCTATTAGTCTTAGATATTTTGTAATATTATTTCTGCATTTTTCCACATCTGTACTTTTGCTATTATCATTGAACGCTTAATTGCATAATATTGGGTTGAATACATTTTCAGTTTCAAAGAGTTTGCTGTCATCTATGGGTGAAATTTGTTTTATTTCTGTAGAAAGATGAGGGAAAATGTACAAAGTCTCTCTGTAAAATGCTCTTCTTATAAAGGCTATTTTCATGAAAAGATTTCTTGAAAAGGTTTCTTAAAAAATCAAGCAAAAATCAAGCAATTTCCATTGAGAAGAAAAGTCAGAATGGACAAGGAAGATGCAAAGTTTCCATGCTAGAGCTCCTCACCTCCCAGCCTGACTACTAGATTTATAGTCTCTTCACAGAAAGGACATCTTCACCATCATCTTTGTTTATGTCTGAAGAACACCTGAACAAGTTCTGACTTGGGGATACAGCAAAGGATGGCACTTGACTTTTACAAAGGAATAGTTACCTCAAAACAGACTGCTGCTGAAAACAAGCCAGGACATATTTTAATCTTTTCAATGCACAAATCAGGCTGGAATCTCACTGATACAGGATATCATTTATGCTGAGAGCTGAGAAATAGAATGACAATTTACAGATTTTTGCATAAGCAATGAAAAAACCCTAAGCTGCAGAAGTGGAGACTTAAGAATATCAGCAATGTAGGTGTCACAATAGCAACACTACAGCGTTGTGCTATAAGGCCAAATCATAATGGTCAGAGATCAGAAATACTTTTATAAGAATTTTGTTTCTTAATTGCCGGTAGAAAGCTTGCCTCATGATTGCCTGCTGGCTGATAATGCGCCAAACGCTGATTTTGTATGATAGTTTCCATACTCTTAATTCAGAATTTAATTCTAACATGAGAAATCAAAACAACCCAAATCATTTATGCCACAAGTCTGTTGTGCTTGATATTATTTAAAATATACATTTCCACAGCTTTAGTGCATACTGGACAACCTAGAGCTTCTTCATGTTCAAATTTCTTTATCTATATGAAAGTGGTTTAAAATGTTTGTGCAAAGTTCATCAGATTTTTTTGTAGGCTAAAGTATCATTATAAAAATGATTCAAAATTCCAAGATTTTATCATGTAAAGTGCTCCAGGAGGCAAAAGGAAATTGTTTAGGAGCCAAGTGAATGGTGACCCATATGCTATTTCAGAGCATACATTTCCCAGCTGAAATCTAGGGCATGCATATTTCTAAAATGTGCTTCTGAAGATATTTGATAAATGATACATCACACCAAACATTTTATTTCCACAAGTCTTTCTTTAAAAGTGATAAATGGCAGTTGAAAGATGACTGTCAGTGACTTCAATGTAAAGTTTCAAAAGCAGCCTCAATTCATTTCTTATCCTTTTTTTCTCTGCTGAAGCCTGTTGCATTAAAATACTATTTTTCCTGAAAAATTCATTTTTATATGACAGACTGGCAGCATTGCTTCATTTCAACAGCATGTGATTATTCACACGCCTTTATTTACATGTGGGTTTTATACATCTTCCACCCACCTCCAAAGTAGCTGAGACCTTTGCTACAAAATCAACAGCCAAATTTCCCCTAAACTTCCCAGTCTCAAGTTCATTATTTATTCTCAGGGGACAGAGAGAAAGAGAAAGGAGATAAAATTTGCTCTAGGACAGCTTTTTTTCTGACTTAATGTTTTATATCTATTCCTTTTTATATTTTAATAAGGATTTATTTTGTTAAAAAATATCCTCAGTAGTGGAAGAGGGTTTTTTTTCCAATGAGGAAGAATTTGTAGTTCCTAAAGATAATCATGACAGTGTTATCCTGATTGCCTCTGCAAATGTATTTAGGTCTCCTCAATGGAGATTATTTTACCATTTACTGCCATACACTTTATAAATTTTGGTGCTTTGCATTGCCTTGGACTAGTTCAACTGTTTTAGCAGGATACAGACAAAACTTCAGTCTTTCACGTCGTGTGGATTTGATCCACTTATGGTTTGGAAAATTAACAACAAAGCCTAAAACTGATATCAGAAACCGAAATCAAAACTGACATTTGCAGAAAAACAATGGTAAATAAGTTAAATAATTTAGTTATTTTTTCCTTACTCTGCCAAACAGCATAACTGAAAATTTGGGCTTATGTTAGAGAAACAAGGGTCAAAAAAGCCCTGCAATACTTCGAACTCTGCCTTGCAGCAGATCCACTTCAAAGTTGAATGGCATCAAATGCTCAATTCATGGAATGTGCTTTACTTCTGACAGATTGCACAATCTGGAAAGAATATAAACCAGTAGACTAGAAATGCAGGATGTAGTCAGGTAGAGATGAGAACAGAGCAGAAGAAAAGAAAGTTCCTTCCTGTATCTAAAGTTCCTTCCTATATCTGAAGGGGGACTACAAGAAAGAAGGGGACTGACTCTTTAGCAGGGTCTGTGGTGACAGAACATGGGAAATGGTTTCAATCTAAAAGACAGAAGATTTAGATTAGATGTAAGAAAAAGTTTTTTACAGTAAGGGTGGTGAAGCACTGGCACAGGTTGCCCAGAGAGATAGTGGAAGCCGCATTCCTGGAGACACTCAAGGTCAAGATGGATAGGGCTCTGAGCAACCTATCTGGCTGTAGGTGTCCCTGTTCATTGCAGGGGAGTTGAACTAGATGACTTTTAAAGGTCCCTTCCAACTCTAAGGATTCTATGATTCGAAGTTTAGTGGAGCCAATCATATTTATGTGATTTTCTTCATGCTCACCTATATTAAAGAGCCATTACCAGTTATGAAGGCATAGCAACGTACCTCCCCCTAAGCTGATGATGGCAGCTAAAGCTTTACCTCCTCACCCTCCTCTCATTTGCTCCACACACAAGCTGTTCAGAGGCAGTTCTGCTGCTCCTTCAGCCACAGAGCATTCTTCCCTGTGCCTGGGAGTCCCTTACGGGGAGCTTGTCTCAACAGCTAGTGCAAAATGAATAACAGAAAATTAATTGCCTTAGAATTACTTAGCTAAGCAGTAGTGAGTAAATTCTGCAGGGATTTAATGACCCAAAAGGGGATTGCTCAACACAGTTTAGAAAGTATAACTTATACTGATGAAGTATTCAGGGATAGACTAAAGCAGCTCTTGAGGCAAGCACGTCTTTCAGCTGCTGAAAGACAGAGCACATCAAAGATTCCAAAGGAACTAAAAGCATCACAAAAGCCAATGAGAGCAAGAACCGCTATTTATATCTTTGTCTGCAAATCAGCATACTATCTGTATGTATTCTGTACACACAGCCATGCAAATCATAAAGTAAGACATTACGCTAGGTTTAATTTTTAGAAAATCTTTTTACTAGGCTCATTTTTTGTAAGTTTAAATATATCAAAACCACATCATTGCACCTATGTATGCCTTCTTGAAAAAAAAATAACTGAACCAATAGCTTACTCATTTTCAAAAGAATTCAGTGGCAATTCAATATGACAGTATTACCGTATGCATTAAACGTGCACTTAGGATCACTAAGAACACAAATTGGAAAAGTCTGTGGACTTAGAAATATAAGCTGCATATTTTAGCATTAACATGCATTCTCATTATTTGTACAATAAATGGCTGATCCCTGTAGCTCTGTGAAAGTAGCATTCAACTTACATTTAATAATTGGTTTTTACAGGCACATTCCCAACCTTAAAAGACATTTTGTAATGAAAACATTAGATTCTACAGCAAACTCTGTATCTCCAGAAGAACATCTATACAACCTCAAGATAAGAAAGCACCAACCTATGACATTCTGCTACAATATCCATTTTCACTCAGATAGTGTGCCAAATTACTTGTTCTGATTCAATGTCAGTGGAGAGAGTCATGGTATAAACAACCCTGCCTTAAGGTAAAGGCACAGAAGGCAGCAGTTTGCCACTTCCTAATGCAACATTTCAAAGTATAAAATAGCACTACATGAGACAATTATTTTAAATAGAATGTGATTAAAAATAATTACGCATGGTATCCAAGGCAAGTTAATGTCTAGGGTAGTTCACTTTTACCCCCATGCTATGTTGGGTGAACATGTTAAGAAATACAAGGTCAGGAACATCTTGGGAACTTTGTCTAAGAAAGATAGCCCCAAATTCTGTGATTAAGTAGATACATTATAATTCACCAGCTGACATCAATTCTACCTACATGTAAAAAGCAATACATAGAAGAAGAGAGAAAGAGATTAAGGAGATGAAATTATTTGCTGTGAATAAATTATCTGATTAACTCATTCAATTCTTCCATATAGAAAATATTTATGCCAATCCTAGATACTGCAAAAATTTTTATTCCTTCTCAACTCTGTTAAAGACTTTGAATGAATAGTTTGCAGGATTTGCAATCTTATCACTTACTGTGGGCTTTCTTTCCCAATAAGACCACTGCTTGCTGCTCTTACAGAAAAGTGAATGTTCCGCAGAGCTCTCGTAGTGACACTGAATTAACTAGTTGAAAGCACCCCTCTAATGATGCAAAGATGAACATATCCTTAGCATGGGCGATGAATGAGCCTACTGAAAACTTTATATTTTTGTTCCTCAGAAACCTGGGGGAAAAGGAAAGCCAGAGAGCAGAGTAGAGCCAGGAGGGAAGGAAGAGAACAGTGTTCATACAGATGTTGGCCAAAGGATCCAGAAGATGGTTTCTTCCTATGCCATGAGTATTAAAATGACTGCTTGACTTCCAAGTTGTTTGGTTTTGAAAATAGCCTCCCAGTTCAGAATATCACTAATAAGAACAAAAGATGACCAAAAAAAAAAAAAAAACTGTGTAGCATCATGCCTGTTTCTTAGACATTCATATGAAAGTAAAAAAGAGAAGTCTGTCATGTCTCATACCTATATCATTAGAGTCATTGGTGGGTGTTTTCCAGCCTTTTCCAATGGGGATGGCTCTGACATAAGAAAACTATCTTTATACCCTCCAAGAAATACTGGATGGGCAAATCCAGTAATATCTAATTATTTGAGAGTCTCACAGATTCAAATTTTTTATGTGTGTCTTTTTATTTGCTTTGTATTTAGGGATTTTGTCTTTATGTAAAATTGGATGGAGATACAGAGAGAAGAATGAGCTGTGGTTCTGTAAATCAAGGGTTTTGAGTCAGGTCAGATGAATAGGAAGCAGAGCCCTGTGGAGAGACAAGATGTTGACCATTTTTATTTGCCAAAGTATATCACTTCCTTAATATCTACAAAAAAAAATAATGTTATATGACTCAAGTCATGGTCCTGAGCCAGTAAAGAACTTAATGCTGCTACCTAGAAGATGATAAACCAGATTGCTACTACAGGCTGACATGAACAAAGCTGTCAGATACTGACAAGTTGGCCTGGCAACAAGTATTTAGTCTTGAAATCTTTACAGTTGTGGAATGTTTTCTTGAAACCAAAGAAGATAAAATCATCTGTATTTCCCCAGTTATCACAGCATCCTAAAGACCAATTACATTAGAATTTCTAATGTAAATAAATTACATTGAGAATATCACAAAACTGAGAAGCAAGTTTATTTTACTTTCCCTACTTGAATTTGTGTCAGACTTCTTTATCAACAGCATAGTATAGCATGACCATACAGAAATACAGCTCTGTGTCATGAACAGTATGGCCAACTGCAGCACCCGCTCACCTTCACAGGGAGCCGTCTGCTCCAATCAGCAGTCTCTCTGGTGAGTTTTTTATCCATGGCATTTCCTCTCTTACTCACTCCAGTTTTCTTCTCTGGATTTTTTTTCTCTTTAGATTGTGCCATCAAATCTGTCCTCAAGTCTGCTTCCTACACTCTCTTGTGTTCGTTTATTCCTTTTTGCCCTTGCTGAAGAAAGACAACATCTGAGGCCCCAGAAGAAGCTGATTGGTCTCATCCATGACTGTGTCCATTAGAAGTGTATGTGAGTTTTAACACCTTGTTAAAATTTTAAGACTTCATGGCTCTCTACCACTCTGTTTGCCGTAGGCAGGATAGAAGCTGTACAGCAACATTCAATTAAGCTAATTTAATGTTCTATTGCCTGTCTCAAACAGAAAACAAAGCAAAAAAAATCAACACATATAGTCTGTGAAGCAGGGCAAGACATTTGTGCTCGATGGTTTCACAAATTGAACAAAACACAGTTCAAAATTAGTTTTAAAAGGAAACCAAGAATAGAAAATGGACATTTAGAAATTAGTTTTTACATTTAGCATTGAAAATATGACTCTTATTATTACAGAAAAAAATGGCATTCTGTGAAAAGTGGAGCCTGGGTGCTAACATCTTTTAAAGCTAGCTATGCCATCTAGTCTCTAGAATAGCAAGCAGCACCATCCAGTGGTAATTTTTTTCTACAAAGTTCTTAATTAATACCAATCTGCGCACTACTAAAGTCCTGCCTTAGAAGCACCACATCTAAGATATTTTTCTTCAAAGTACACACTTATATGTACACACACACACATATACAAAGAAAAGCCAGATTCCCACCAAGATAGAAGTAAAAATTAGGCAACATAGGTTGTAAAATCAACACTCAGAGTAACAATATGAATTTGTTCTTAGAGCAAACTGGGATCTAACTGAGGATTTTGCTTGCTCTCAAACTGTATTTTTCTTTGAATTTAATCTTACCCTATCCTTGCCTTAAAGCACGTTATGCTTCTTTTGTTGCAGTTATGACAGGTAAAAATAACTGTAGTTCACATAACTGTTGCTGGCTCTGTCCTATTGCAGCTTCCTCATTGGTGGCAGTGGCTCTGTTCTACCCAAGTGGTAAAAATCCTGGCACCTTGGCAGTACTGATCCACTGCTGGTTGTAAGGAACAACTTGTAATGCTCCTGCACGGCTGCTTTGTAGTCATATTGAGCCTCTCTACACGAGCCACATTGGAATCAATGATCCTTGTAGGTTCCTTCTAACTCAGGATATTCTATGATTCTGTGATCCTCCTATATCAGAAGAAGGAAGGGAATGACCATAAGGCTCAACAGTCCACTATGCTTAATTGCTAGCTCAGTCACAGACTTTTGTTTGGGCCTCACCAACATTTTGAGACAACTTCCAGGATAAAGTTTGAAGAAAAATTCCCTCTGGGAAACAGGAGGGAAGGATCTGCCCTACATCTGGATCCACTTGTTCAGTCCAGCCCTCCAGCACCTATCTCAGCAGGCTTTGCTTCATCCCACCACTCCACAGGCTTCAGTGCCATGCCCAATGTATGCTGTCAGTTTTATGTCGTGAAAGCATTACTTGTGGGGATGGCAAGACAGCCCTTATTATCTTGCACATTTTCAGTTACAAAAAAACAAAAAAGTAATAGGAGATGTTTGAATGGCAATGGTTTCTTACTGTACTGCGGACTCCAAAGTAGCCTTACAAACTTGTTGCCCAGGAAAGATTCAGACAGCCTACTCCAGATGGAGCTAGCTTTTTCTTGAAGCTAGATTTCTCTACTGGATTTTACATGTTAGGTAGCACCAAACTGTATTCAGATTCCATGGAACACCCAGCATTAATGATCTCTACCTCTATCTAGAAAGTTTGCTCTCTGGATCCTAGCTCTTGGCTCCATTTCTACGTCACTGTAAAATGGTGCAGATGACCAAGACAATCAAGAGTTCCTTCATCTCCAGCATGTTTGTGTGGCTGGAGGCTGGCTGGCACACACAAGGGCAGAGCCCTTCCAGCTCTGCCCCCACCTTGTGCTCTTTTCCTCCCTCCTAGGCCCAGACAGAAAGGCAGATGAGGACAAATTTTGTCTTGTTCCATGAGATATGGCTCAGACTCAACACCAAAAATGATAGATGGTTTCTCCTGATAATCCTCCCTATTTTTCTTCCAACACCTACAGTGCTTTAATTCTTCTTCACAATTTTTGCAACCTAGCATGGCTGGAAACAGTAGCTGCAGGAACGTGTTCATTACCAGAAAGGCTGGGGAGAGCAGTAGTTCTGATTTTCTTTTTTTACAACGTCTTTTCCAATAAAGGCAAATGGATTTTCTTCCATCCCTTTACTAATAATCTTTTGTTCGGGTATATGCTGAAGTGGGAAGAATAATCCACACTCTGCTCTGTCTATATTTAAACACTGATCAATGTGAGAATGGATGGGAACTAAGAAACCATGCTGAGTAAGCTCATCTGAAGTTTCTCTGACTCTGCTCATCAGAAAAAAATTCCTTTAAGATTAGTCTATCACAATCTTTTCGTATTATGCTTCATATATGAGTGCATATTTCTTCAGTTTTCCTATTTCCTCTCTAAAGCATAATTTCCAAATAGTCGCTCTACCGGGAATAAGTAAATTTTTTCTTTTTTAAAAAAAGGACTGTGTGAGCATGGACATTAGTAATAACAAACATCCTTTTCCATTTGTAAAAGTGATTTCTGACGTTCTCACAATGCTAGAAAAATGGTTGTACTAAACCGCATCTTAAAATGTGTAATAATTTTGATGTCTGCAGCTAATTTCTGCTGATTAGATGCTATTAAAAATCACTCTAGTTTGTGTTAAAGAAATTGAGCTTAAGGGATGTTTATTCATAATTTAAAACAGTTAATAATAGAAAAGTAATATGGAAAGAAACTGATACTCTCCATTTTCATTAAATTAATAAAATTGTGGTTATATGTTCATTATTCAAAAAATTAGAAGCTAGACCTTTTGAGGCCGGATTTTGCACTTTCACGCATTTGCATTTTAAGAAGTAATACAGATGTTATTCAAGATGTCAGGTCACTAAAATGTTATTTGAAAGATCCTGGCGAGATCTTCCTCAGGATTACATACATGAGGGAAGATGAAACTAAATGATAAGTCTTGTGATTAAACAATTCCAGTGAAGGCTCTCACGGAATTTCAAATACCTCAAAGTATCGCTTTTCTGCCACATGATGTGCTAGTGATAATTTTTCATTATTTAATAAAACTACTGTCATTCTGTCATTAAAATAGTTTTTAAAAGATAATTTGCTTCATATTTTCTGGTTAACTTAAATACCATAAACAGCTAATGCTTCATTTTAATCCACAACACAAACTATAATATTAATGGAAAATATTGGACAAGTGTATACAATTAATTATTCATTCAAATTAATGATCTCTGTGCTGTAATAATAAATGTCTAAATTATAAATTCCTCCTTACACATTTCTAATTAATGCAGCTCCAACATAACCACAAATATGCAATTTCTAGCTACTAATAAGAGCTTTATCAACCCATGAAATTTTTCTAAGTACAAATAAAACAAATAAAAATATTAACAAATATTTTAAGATATGGATAGGCAGATACATTTCTTTACAAGGTAACCAGTATATTGTCCCATTATCTGTATACACTAATACACACAAAGGGGAGAAGTCAAAGGTATCTTACTGTATTGCAAAGAGAAAAAAAAACGAAATTTTTAACCATGCTACTTTCCCTTTGTTATGCTGCACCTCTACAAAGTAATAGCACATCCCTGCTTATTGAATCTGAGCAAATGGGGTGTAAGCAATCATTGTAAATATATGTGTATATATATATTGAAAAGGGCTGGTGGAAAATTAACGTAAATCAAAGAAGGCAGGAGACAACATACACTTTTCTGTTCCAACATCTTTATCCTTTCAGCTAAGAATGCAAAAAGTAAATTTTTTAAGATTTTTGGTTTGAGGTTTGTTTTTTTTTTAATTCCCAGTCAAAGGAGGATCCATGTTTTGAGCATCAAAACAAGAAAGAACCTATCTTGAAATGCATTGTGAACTAATTTAGTGAAGCAACATCAATGTAAAATTCTGGACATCTACATTTTATATCAGATGCCCCTGTAGACCGATGTCAAAATGAACTTATAATCCATCTGTTCCTCAGGAATCCTGAAGGGTCAGATGGCAGAGCTGAGATCAAAAGAGGCAAACTTGAATCTCCTTTATTCTTTTCATTTCTGTTTTTTTTTAAACATACCCTTGCTTGAATTTCCTGTGCAGTGTAGGCTTCCAAGAACAAAATGATATACTTTACTGTTTTCTACAAGTCTATAAAATTGTATAGATTAGATTAATTCAGAAATACCACAAGATACATCTCGAGAAACATTTTTCTCCTTTCTCCTCTGGGAGAAGGAGAGGGAAGAGAAGACTGAAATGCAAAGAGGTAGCTGTCTAACATTTGAAGAAAAATCAATTTCAAGAGAATGAATGTCTAGTTTCTGAAGGCAAGGATGATTATGTGAAAAAAAAAAAAGAAAGAAGAAAAAATGAAAGAAAAAAGAGAACACAGATCTCACAAAGAAAACTTGACTAATAGATATTCATAGTTAAAGGCAATATACCAAAACATCAAGAAGTAGAATAGGATGGTGATGTATGAAATGATTCACATTTATGGCAGAATTATTATAAAATAAATCATAAGAAATTGAAGAGGTAAAAGTGGAATCTTCGTAATCAGAAACATATTTCTATTTTTATGATTACATAACATGTAAACAATTTTAAAAGAAGTGACACTAAAAATAAATGCATGAAGGAATCAGGTTAAACAGCTTAACGTGTCTCAGGATGTGCTGTTCTTCAAAAGACACTGAGACTTCTCTACCGACAGGGACTGGCACATGATCTATGTTGAGCTCCCACAGATTCGTTTCCAATAAAGATGAAAACAACTGCTTCAGAGCAGAATTTTTTCCTGTGTCTTTACACTGGTGTAAGATTGCAGTAGAAGACAGTTTACAGTAAATGAAGTTCATTTTTCAATCATAACACGTTCCTTCATCAGAGTTCTTCCCATCATCTGTATCTGTGGGAGTCAGAATCTCTTGTAACCTGTTCTCCTATACACTCCCTGATGACTAAGGTAGCAAAGGGAGGACTGAGGAGGGGAAGGAAGGATTAAAAGATGAGGACTGTGGAGTTGAGGAGATTGAGAGCACAAGATGTGAGTTTCTGTTTGGGGAAAAGGGCTGCACAAGAGGAGCAAGAGGCATACCTTTGGATGGCTCCTGTGTGCTGTACCAGATAAAATGCTTCCTATTTCTTCACTGTTAGAAGAAAATATGTGAAAAGATAGCTCTAAAATGCATTTGGGTGCACACGCTGTCTGAAGTTCAACCTACATTGGCAATGATAATGAATAAAACACAGAAAAGTATAATAAAGACAGATAAGGGGAGCAGCAACACAGAAAATGGAAATCCATGAGAGATCACTCCTGAAGCAACACCAATTGATTTCTCGAACAGTGATAACTGCTAATTGTATAGAGTGCAATGTGTTGAGAAAGCAGGACTTCAGGTACTGAAGTTATAAACAGAAAATATAAGGTAAGCCACAGCTACGTATAATAAGGACATTAACGTACATCTCTTGGAGGAGATCCATGAGGGAACTGAAAAACTGTCAAGTTCTATTTCTATCTCAGTTATTGCTAGCTTATATATTTATAGTTTAAAATTTACTCTATTTGTAGTTTTTGTCATTCCTACAGCTACTATGGAGAAAGCAGCTAAAATAATGACTCGATAGTAAATTCTGACATCTTACAATTCAAAGACTACTTGTAAAGATCTATTTCCATCTTTGAATTTACAGAAAAAATTCTTCTGCCAATGACAAAAGTTTTTCCCTGAACATTTCACAGAAACAATAAACAAATTAACGGTTTTCGAGCTTTTTCTTATAAACAGGAAAATGCATGCTTTTCTTGATGTTGCTTTTCAGTATCAAGCCTTTATTTCCTTTGACACATGAATTGTTCCAAAGTGGTTTTCTGGGATGATAACATGTAAACTTAGACATCATTACATAGATTAAAAAAAAAGATATTTTGCAATTACTGTAGGTTTGTATAGGTTTTTCAAAAATAAAAGCTGCATTAAACAGTATTGTTTTCATCTTGTGTTGCAGGACTTCACATATTTATATGAATATATAGTCCAAGTCCTCATCAATGCTTAACATTAAATCTCTTTCTCATAGAAATAAATCATCATTCCTGAATGACAAAATCTAAATGTCTAAAGCATCTGTCATGTTGCATGTGTCCATTAATGTTTGATAATAAGGTGTCCACCTATCTTACTTACCATTTCAGCAGGCAACAAGATGAAAAGCTTAAGGTCCAGAGGGGATATGGTGAGCATGCCAGACATTACTAAGTGGCTTATAGACCTGATTCACTTCCCTGTTTCAAGTGGAAATCTGGTGTGATTCAGCTTGAAGAATTCACGGGGAGTGTTAACACTCACATGAATTTAAAAGAAAAAAAAAGGAAGGCCTCTGTGTCTGTACTTTATTTCAAGATAATCAGACAGTAAGTGTTTTCAGTTCAAAGATATCTGTCAGAGCCTGTGCTATTTCTGACATATTTTCTATCCTTAGTGATGATTTAGGACATTTTTTTTGAGTTTGGAAGCTCAAGACTTTGGAATGAAGATGCAATAAATGTTTAAAGTTCCTCCATCCCTTGACTTCTTCATGTTAATTCAGATTCTAGTTCCTCTTCAAGAAGTACAGTAAAAGCATTTCTAAATGTCACTCATATTAAAGAGTGTACTCAGTTTAACCTTTTAAAAGTACAGGAAATTGTAATTTGAGGTTTCTTAGAAAAGGGAATAACCAAAGCTTTCTTTTTTAACCTGTTTTTAAGTTGTTTTTTAACCTAAGATTTTTTGCACCTTTCACAACCTGAACTTATTTTTACTCACAGTCAAGCTACAACCCTGTACACATTAAGGGACACTAACAGAAGAATACACAAGAACCACTGTAATGTTAGTATATCTTGCCAGAATTGTTTACAATTCAGAACAATTTCCTCACACATATCTTGTTCGTTTCATTAACAACAATAATGATACAGCAAGGATTCAGATACAAATTTTAGAAGTATGTTAAAGGCCACGAATGAAGTTCTTCCTCATGTTGCATTTGCAATGTAAGGCAAAAACAAAATCAAAGCAGAAAACATGACTTACTTCCAGTATGATCAGCACGTAGACACCTACTAAGATGATGGATGCAATTGTTACTTGCGCCTCTATATTTGCATGAAGGTATTGATGCTTCATGGAGAGAGGAACACTTCCAGGCTCCTGCAGAAAAGCTTGAATTTGTAGGAAGATGGTGCCTCTGGGGAAAAAAGAGAAGTTTTGTTCCTTCTTCATTGAACATACATTCATTTCATTTATGTATTAATTTTATATTGAGTTATCTCTAAATGTATGTATGTGCTATACTTTTACAATTGTGAGCGACTTTTCAAATATTTTCACTGTATCGCTCTAGATATCTTTGCTTGGAAAATAACAACCAAGTATTGGAAACGCATTTAAAAAGTAAAGAGAGGTCATGCTTTCCTGCTCCTTTGAAACAGAGAGTGATAGATTATTTTTAAAGTATTATTATCTTGCCATCAAGTCCATGCAAACTACTGCTTCAATGAGCCATATCCCAAGCTCTTAGCCAACCTGTTTAGTATCTGAAAGGTTCTAGTTGTGATGATTTGGTGATTTCTTCTTGAAGTTAAGGGTAGAGACCAGTTGTGTACCACCTGCAAAAGAGTCAGATATGGTAATATTATTAAAAGTCAGTGAAAGTGGTAAGTCTCTGTTCTGGGGTTTTATACTTCTTCATTCTATCTCCTTTACAGTTTGGAGAAATTTTTATGGAGATTACATGCACCAGCTTATGTTCATTCCACTTCATTAGATATGTTAGCAGCCCTCAGGTAACAGCAAGCTTATCCTCATCCTCTCATTCAATCAGAGAAGTCTGAGACATCTCCAGGAGGTGCTCCAGATACAGAGAGCATCTAGGGCAGCTAGGCTCCTCACCTAAGCATCTCAGCTAGGTGACACAACATTTGTCTATGGTGCGTATTTCCTCACTGCAAAAGGCATGAATTTCAGGGAACAATCCCACACTTCCAGGCAAATTGGTACAGAATCTCTGGTGTTCATATAGCTCTCTATAACCCGCCACACAAACTGCATAGCACTGAGTCCTGTTGTCCTCCAGGCTCTATGGTGTCCCTGTGGCCCAGGATATGTTTTCTTATGTTCAAGCAGACTGGGAAAAGGGGAAAAAAAAAAAAAAGGGAATTAAAGGCCACCAGACAGGTGCTTTTACAGCATGATGCTGAAGATGCTCTTTCTTGCTTTGGTACGCTTGAGGAAGGCCTTCTAGGAGAGCGTTAGAGGACTACATGAGGGAAAATAGCCAAGGCTGGTGAAATGTCCATTGTCTTCCCACAGACAGCAGTCCCCGGAGTAACCTGTCATCTGAATTACAGGGAGACTGCCTCCCAGAGGAGACAATATGGTTCGCTCCCAAAGACTGCCTGGGAAGAAAACTAACAGATATGAAGTACAGATGATGAGAGGCCCAGTAGCAAGACCCCGCGCCAAGACATCATGAAGAGTACATGTTAGAACTTCAGCAAACAGAATTAATCTCTTTGCTGATCCCCTAGGAATAATGAAAAGGAAAAAGGAAAAAAGGAAAAAGGAAAAAAGGAAAAAGAAAAAAGAAAAAAGAAAAAAGAAAAAAGAAAAAAGAAAAAAGAAAAAAGAAAAAAGAAAAAAGAAAAAAGATCAAGAACTTTTCTGAAACTTTACCCACTAAAATAATATCCTGATACACTGGTAAGTTTAGTCAAATATGGTTTGTAGGTTTGTATGTATGTAGATACATAGATTATCTGGTTTTTTTAGTTTTTTTTTTAATAGAAGAAACTTAAAGAAACTTAATTCAGTCAAATTAGCCTAAATCCTGAGTCTGTCCAGGCTCTGTGTGCTACAAATTGCAGACAAAACAGCATGATCAGCCAGCTTGGAGCAGCTGATGCAGAGAAATGTCTGAGGATCATGCAAACAGGGGAGGTTATTCTGACTAGCTTAATCTGGTCATGTCAGGACCACTGTGGGAGTGCCAGTGGGAGGCGGGATGCTGTGGCAGTGTGGAGGCTCCCTGGGGATCACGGCCAGCAACACAGGTTACAGCAGCCACCATATCAGGGGCCTGGAGGGTTTAAGAGAGCAATTGCTGTTACTGTTTTGTTCAACATGCTGAGGTATTGGGACTAATCTTTTGCTGTAGACAGTGAGATTGAGTGTCAGCAAGAATACTGTTGACGTTATTCAGCTAAGTAGTCACTGGTAGAGACAGGACAACTCCTATGTAGAATGAGAGGCAGCTGTTTGTATGCCAACGCTATTTATTAAATGATGAAACCTATTTTCACTGTTCAGTGATATACAATGATACATCATAAAAGATCCCCCCTCACTGAGCTCTCAGGACGGGAACAGCAGGACATTGTTACAAACAACATCAAAGCCTTAGGAGAATTAAAGCCAATAAGGGTGACAACACGTCTGAGAAAATAAGTTGCAACAAAATGCGAAAATGTTTTTCAGTGAGTGCAAAAAAGCACTTTACACTTGTTTCCTCCATCTAAGACAATTTTTGAAATGTTGCCAATGTTTAACACATGAACTTTCATGCAAAGTGTCAGTCAAGAGACATACATTTTACAAAATTTTGATATAGGAAGCTAAAGGATGTTTTACAAAGACAAAGGAAAATGCAAGTTTACTCTTATTCTCATAATTTTTCTAATGCTGATGTTAACACAGGTTTTACCACAGGGAAAAGCATGACCAGCTAAAACACACAGCAGTGATGAAATACAACAGGTAAAACACATCTCAGAAAAAGTGAAACAAAAAAAGTGAAAGAAAACGTAAAGACCATCACCTGCTGTTGGCGTCTCCTCCTTGATCCAGGATCTTCTGTCTGGCTGATTTGTACTACAATGTATTCCTGTGTTTGCTCATCAGCTACATCTGCTACGAATGGGCCTCCCATATCTAACTTCAACAGAGCAGAGTCATGAAAATCTGTCAAATTCATAGCTGTCAATAAAGTTGTTAAGGTATAAATTTCAAGTAAAAGTGAGTATAAGATACACCAATTACAGAGGAGGGAAAAAAAAAAAAAAGGATTAATCAATTTATATTGAAAGTACATGGTTCACCTAAAATACTTAAGAAACTATAAAAAGAAGAGAACAGATTCTTACTTCTTCACCAAATAGCACTGTTTTGGCCTTGTTTCCCAAGGAAACAGATCTTAAAGGATCACAACACTCCTTTTGTCTTTTCCTAGCAAATCTTGAGATCAAGCTCTTAGAGAGACTGAGAAGTGAGGCTCTTCAAGTGTTAGAGAGACTGAGAAGTGAGGCTCTTCAAGTGTTTGCACAGGAGAAAGTCTGCATCATTAGCTTGGACATAGACATCACAGAAATGGTACTTGGGAAAACTCTGTGCAAGCTGCAATCACATGGAGAATTAAATCAGAATCAATTCCCCATTCACAATACAGAATTCGGGTTTGGGTCGAAATTTCATTCATGAGTTTTCTAACATCTAGAAACACATATTTGAGCTTCTCTGAGAGCACTCATGGTCTCTTTCTCCTTCAGTTCCTTATCTACTTTTTCTTTCTTTCCCTCTTGAGTATCTAGCATGAGGTGCAGTCAAACTACATTCTTAGTCTCTAATATCATTAAGAAATCAGGCAATCATGAGAGACAAATACATTAGAAGCCTGGCTGTACTAGTCTCAGTGTATCTAGGACTATTTAAACCAGATATTACTACTATTATCACTTTTGGCATGGCTGAAAAAGAAGTATCCCTGTTGTCTTGGGGAAAAAGGAAAGCCTAGTAATAGGACAAGGGGGAATAGCTTTAAACTAAAAGAGGGGAGGTGTAGATTAGTTATTAGGAGGAAATATTTCACTCAGAGGGTGGTGAGGCACTGGCACAGGCTGTCCAGAGAAGCTGTGGGTGCCCCATCCCTGGAGGCATTCAAGGCCAGGTTGGATGGGCCCTGGGCAGCCTGACCCAGTAGGTGGCAACCCTGCCCATGGCAGGGGGTTGGGGCTGGGTGAGCTTTAAGGTCTCTTGTAAACCAAACCATTCTATGATTCTGTGATCCCATGATCTAATCACACACACACACACACACACACACACAAGCATCCATTTGCTTAAAGAAACTGCACAGGAAGTCATAAAAAATGTCCCCAGACGTAAAGAATCAGGAGACCAATTCCAGTCAAGATAATTTACACACACAGCCCTTAGCAAGTGTAAATATAAGTTAGTACAGTTCTCTTTCTTTTTTAAAGGCTTTAAGTGTGACTTGGCACCATAGTTTTTTGGTGTTCTAATACATAATACTACTCTCCACTGGAACTGCATGTATATCTCTAACTAGAGACATTAATTATACCTTCTAAAAGGCCTGCTGACCTGAAGTTATTAATCCAATGATTTGGGACACTTCTTGACAGTCTGCTTTTTATTAGAAGTGTAGCCAGTAATTTGTCTCAAAAAGCTTCAGGTGCATACAATTATGGAGGCTCCCTTTTAAGTAATACTTTTAAAATAAATCCTGTAATTACTCAGATGACACATTCAGAAGCTATTATAAAGGATGTTTAAAATTTAAGGGGGAAAAATGAGACCTTATTTTCAAGAAGAGAGGTTCTGTCTTTATTTTCTCTTGAAGATGGGGATACTTAAAATATTTTTTCCATTACCTTCTAAGCATTTATAAAACCATCAGGAAGACCCCTAGCAAAAAAATGTTCTCCTTTGCAAGGGGAACTGAATGTCATTCACTGATCTGCACTGGGGCACTTAGAGCTGAGATCCCATCAGAGTTTTCTTTATCCAAACAATATTTAGCAACTGTCATAATTTCATTGTTAGACTGCAGCAGATCACAGCTTTTATGAAAGGTAAATCCAGACTAATCCAGGAGAAAACCTCAGCCACACTTAGATAAATCAAAATATGATTTTGTACCGGCCTGTTTTCTCAGCTGCTCCTCAGAATACTTCCATTCTGCCTTACCTTGATTTTCTATTTCCCTTGAATTGACAGAATGTGATCTTTTCTCCATTTTAATCATTCAGATGTGACTTCAACTTTTGGCAGAATTATCTTTTTACTTCTGATACCTCCTCTAACTCTGCAATTTAACCATGCTGTGATTTTTTGTCATTTCTGAGCATTTGTGTAACATAGACTCCAGTATGTGGCTTTAAAGTAAGAAATCTTGCTGACAAGATTTACAGCTGGAGCTGTTATTTTTTATTTCACTTTGGCTAAGCTGCCTTATTTTTATGTGGTTCCATTCTTGAAATTATATTACTGCTGTGAATTATCCTGTCAAGGGATTTGGAGTTGCATACGCTTTGTGCACCATTACACAGTGGCTCTCCGTATTTACATCTGGCACCAGACTGGGTCCATCGCTCAGCACTAAACCAAGAGCTGTTGTTTCTGTTCTTGGCTTTCTGACTAGCTGCTCCTAGCAGGTATTGAAGGGCATATGAGAGTCACCTCATATCACTTCACTTTTTGATAGCTTACATAAACAACACGATCGAATGGGATACAGTGGCTAAACATTTATATTGTTATTCATCCACCACAGTTTCTGTTTCTGTCCTGCGGACATCTGTGTCTGAGTTGGTTACTTTAAATCAGTGAAAATGTGGAGTGCTTTTGATATGTAATTCATTGTCTTATTTTAAACCATCACATTAGAAGCACCAACTCTCTGTAAACTATAACGAGAGCCTGGGATGACGAACTCAGGTAGCTGAGATGAGTCACACCCTAAGTACTGCATCTCTGCTTTACCCTCCCTCCAGACATTTATTCAGTATGTACAGAACCAACTGAAAAGCCATGATTGACAGAGATTCTCTATTTACATGCTCTCCTTAACATCTAGTTGTATCACCTAGTCTGCCTACTGTAAAATGTACCTTGAGATTATTACACCTATTGATTTTCTTTCACCAAGTTTTCAATGTGTATATATACTAATGACCAGGCTGCTCATGCTTGTTTCTCAGGTTTTTGCCATTTTTAAAACACATTTTGTCTGAGCCTTAGAATCTATTTTTACATGTTGTCCTGAACTGGGGTTATTTCTACATCAGTCTGCGACTTTGTCTTTTGATCATCCCTTCAAAATATACGAAGTTGAAACATGCTTTTCTATAAATTTTAGTTTCCTTGTCTGAAGAGTTCTCCATAACTCCCTCTCCCCACCCTTTTGGGAGAGTCTGGTTGCATTTTTTCTACTTTGGATCCATCATTTCTCTCAGTGCTCCATCAGTTTCAGAAGCTCCACAAGTCCTTAATAAACACTCCTTTCTTTAGCATTTTCTCAACCATGACTTGATATTCTGCTTCTTTGCCTGCCACTGAAAATAGTCCTGCTCTTCATCCATCTACTTAGAAGCTTGAACATCGCCTGCAGGCTAAAATACTTAGTTCGTTTCCAAAAGCAACAACAAACAAATGATTTTTAAATGTGCTCTGCAAGGAAAAAAAACTGAAGGGTGCCTGACAGTAGAGGGCTAGAGTAACAACACAGAATAAATTCAGAGGGGAAAATGAACTAAACAGATTAGAGATGTTTTATGTGCTTGTTTGTTTGTTCGTTTAAGTCACTTCATGTTCCTCAAGAAAAGAACTCATTTTTTAGGATCTCCATGGAAGTTAAAAGTCTGCAAAATTCTGAGTACGTTCTTTGCCTCATAGTCTTTCTTTCTATAAATGCTTCTGGCTCAGGGAGCAGAAAAAGTGATTTCAGTGTCACTAATGGTCATGACATTATTACGAGTTTTTCTAGTGACCTTTTCTTGCTTCATGATTAACACATTTGCACCCAGCATTCAAACTCACGCTACCTCAGGAAGGAATTTGATAATAAGGTCAGAATATCTTATGTCCCCTTTGTCTAAAGTCTCCCCTATCAACTTCTGTGTGTGGAACTTTTCTGAATGGTTCCACTGAATCTGACTAAAACAAGAAATGTAGCCTATGGTGTGAATTTCAATATATGATTACCACTGTGATAGATTTTCTGCTTTCTGAATTTGAGATCTTTAGCTTGAATGGGGCATGGTGAAATCTCTCAGAGCTATGAAGGAGGGACTTAAGTCAGTGAAAATGGCCACTAGCTAGTCAGTTTGACTCCACCTTTTCAGAATGATCAAAGACCTTTTCAGCCACCAAATGAGATGTTGTATTTTCATTAAGTCCTGTTTTGTGGTGATAATACTCAAGGAGCAAGCGAGTAAGGAACCCTTTACAGTAGGTGTTGTGCAAATATCTGACTTGCAGAGTGTGAGTCCTCACTCCAAAGAATTAAACTGAGGAGCTATCAAACATATAAAGGAAGCAATCAGATCAGGACTGAAAGGATTTAAAATATATTTATAAAAATGTAAAATTCTTGGCCAGACTCAGAGAGAATTCAAAATCCACTCCCTAGTTACCATTAAGCTTCAAGTCCACAAGAAGTACATTCTGACAGGCAATCTGAAAAAGGAAAATGAAATTGCTGCACCTAGACTGACCTAATTTTCTCTCACCTGTGGCAGCAACTGGCACAAGTACTGAGGTTCCTGAGCAGGAAGCAAACAAGACTGTAACTGAATGGGGTTTTAAGCAACCTGGTCTGGTGGGAGGTGTCCTTGCCCATGGCAGGGGGGTTGGAACAAGATGATTTCTAAGGTCCCTTCCAACCTGAACCATTCTATGATTCTATGATTCTATGAAAATGCGGCAGTTATGGCACAGTCTCCATCTAGGGTGCAGCGAAGACACTTTATTGATTACAGTGTGCGTTTAAATACAGTTGTCCATGGTTGAAGCCATTGCGGGACTTCTCACACACCCTGTTATCTCGAGTCCTTAGTCCCTCCTTTCATGCCAGGTGCAAGCTTGCTAGACAATAGTTAGGATAAATATTGTTCTTTCGCTGAGCAGAAAAACACCTTGTGACTGGCCTTGCACTTACTCTTCCCACAGCTTTCTGTGAACTAAAGCGATAACACTCGCAGCGTTTGAGCCTGGGGTTGCAGTAACATTTTCTATTCCCACAGAAACAGTTGTCAGGGATAGAGTAAAGATGGAAATTCACAGCTCAATGAGGTAAGTGTAAGACCCATTCCCTCAGAACTGCACCAGAAGATTTAACTTTTGTTGTAAAAAGCCAATATTTCTACTTTTGAAGGTGTAGAATTAGCAAAACTTGTATCGGATGCAGTGAAAGAAAAGGCACTCTATTTGGGAGACAGACACTTCGTTAAGTGATAGAGTGGTAGTGTGCAGTTTGGTAGTGTAATTCCTCAATAGCATTCACAAACCCTCATTATCTTTGAATTTCATAAAGCCTAGATCAATTCTATAGATTACTGCACAGTTCTGCTCCAGGTACCTGTTCACTATTGCTTGAGAAAAAATTTAAATTTTGCTTGGGTCAGGGCAGAAGTTTTTGAAAATGAAGGAACAAACATAGAGTATATTGAACATTTCAGAACATTCTTCAAGACTGATAATTTGTATGGTTACTGAAGAAGCACAGGAATAGTTCTCTTTCTGTGATCAACCTGCTAATGGAGTGAGGTTACCTGAAGGTTTGAATGACCGAAGAGTTACAGAAAATAAATATGTTCTTGTGTTGGAATAGGCACCTGCAACTAAACTAGGAAATGCTGGAACTATTCAGACTCTATATCTCTTCTACTATTTTTGTAACCCACTTTCCAAAGGCACATCATCTTATTAATTATTGATGCTTCCCATTTAACATGAAGCCTTTCAGCAAAAGGTCAGAAAATATTTCACAAATTTACACTAATAAGAGCACTGAATCTTGCTTCCTACAGAAGAGAGTCCTTCATGTCGGCTTTAGTATGAACTTGCTTCTGTCAGTTATTAGAGTTGAGTGTTTGAATTTAAAAGTAAATAAATCCTAAGTGTTGTCAAAAAGCAACAATATTACCACTACTTGGAAAAAATGTATTAAATCCCTTGAATTTGGACCTTCTGCCAATAGGGAAACCAGTATTAAAAAACATCTTACATATTCGGAAAGCTTCTATTAATTCACAGGAGGAAAGCACCTGTTTTCTGAAACTGCAGCCAGCACAGCTCAGTGCTACATGCCAGCTTTGTATCCATGGGGATGGATAAAGCAAAGGGTGATGCAAGAGAGCTGCTAAAAACACAGAAGATAGTGGGGAAAAGTCAACCAGAGTAAATCCAAGCAACAAATAAAGGTAAGGAAACATCAAACAGGAACTAGAACAAACGGAAAAGTGCTAAAGAGACACCACATTAAAAGTAGCAGTCAGAGATAGAAAGTCTCACCTCCAAGCAAGTCTGACATCTAATAGGCATGACAGAAAAAAAACACAAATATCTAGGTGACACTGGAATGATGAAGTCCAAAGGGGACGGCTCCGACTGGTTTTAAAAATATTTCCACCTTTGGTTTAATACTTCTCAGATTTTTCTAGTGCATGCAGACATTGTGTGCATGAGAGTGCACATACTCGATACAGATATCAATGTACATGGACTTTTCTGGAAAAGCAGAGAAATGAGATGAAGAATTTTTAAAAAACATAAACAAAACAGGTATATAATATAGGTGCTTACTGTCTAATCAACACTTTTTAACTACTTTTGAGACACGAGCAAGAGGCAAAGAGTATTCATTTGCATAACTTAGTATCATAGGAGCTGAGACACTTCCACCCAAAGCAGTCTCACATAATAACCTCTAAGGGCTTTGTGACAAGGACTATCACAGCACACCTGCCTGCCTGCCATGAAATTTTTGCAGACATTCAGAGTAGTTCTTAATGTCCACTGAGAATACTGTAGTCTGTCAGCCAGCATAAATCATGTCTTCGACACTGCTGTGTGAATGGTTAGTGTCATCCAAGCCTAGTCAAAAAGGTGAAAACTTTTTTCACTGTGTAACTAAGTGGAGGATAAACATGAGCTTAAGTCTACATAAACAAATACTAGCAGCACTGGTGAGATGACATTCAGAATTCCTCATGCCTTTTCCAAACCTTATTTAGAAACCAAATCTTTCTCCTTGACCCTTCTGCTTGAACTACCCTGTCACCTTGGAAATGAAGCATGGCTTTTCTGGATTGCTTGCTTCTCATGTATTTTCTCCCAAGTCAGTGAGTAAGAAAACAAGGACAGAAAATACGGTTTTCAACACATACAACACAAGCTTCAGCTCCAGATTTATCAGATAAGGAAGGGGAAAGCTATATTCTGTCTGACAGCTATTTGGCTAAAGCATCTTGACATGACATGTAAAATGTGTAATATGGGAAGGCTTGGTTGTAATCATATCCCAATCCCAACAGCACTTCCTGAAACAAGCAAAAAGAATAACTGGTTGCAGAATTGATGTGCGCAATGCAGCAGCTGCAGTTTCAACCCAAAATCTGTGGAAAGAGATTCAATCTTCAAATTATGCAATGACAGTTGACTAAAACTTGAACTCAAAGATTTGCTGCCAATACATCCTGATTTGGCATACTGGGCCATTACAGCCCTGGTGCTGTTCAAGACCACACATATATGTAAACAGGACCTTTCAACAATACCATCAAGGAGAACAAAAATACCAGTATGAACAGGATACTAATGGGAGCTGACAGTTGAAGTTTCACTTGTCCTACAAAATGTTCACTTGCTCTTCTCCAAAAAGCAATCTCTGTTTCTCATTATAAATTGCCCTCAAGCACTAACCTTTTCTTCCTCAGTTACCCTACTGATTGTTGTGTAGTCACAGAATCATAGAATGGCTCAGGTTGGAAGGGACCTTAGAGATCATCTTGTTCCAACCCCCCTGCCATGGGCAAGGACACCTCCCACTAGACCAGGTTGCCCAAAGCCCCATCCAGCCTGGCTTTGAATACTTCCAGGGAGGGGGCATCCACAACTTCTCTGGGCAACCTGTTCCATTGTATTGTGTCACCATTTGCAATAGTGAGAACGCTATCAAATCTATTTAAAATGGACTCTCCCTGGCTATGGACCTGTCCAGTTAAATAGAAGAAATCAACCTTTCAAAAATTAACTCCTACTGCATTTTTTCAAAAGATTACACTTCTCAGATGCTCATAAAATATATCTATAGCTGAATCATCTTCTAGCATTTGTGAAATAAGAAATATATTGCAGACCAAACTGATAAAACTAGAAATATATTGGGAACAGGAAGTGTAGTCTATTTGCAAAAGTTTTTGTTTGCTACTAACTGAATGCTCATCCCTCAAAGACCTTTCACACACAGGTCTGCATTCACCTGGGTCATGGTCCAGGTATACCCTCAAGATATGTTACAGATGACAGTAAACAATCAGCCTGCAGCCAGAGGCATGTGCTACTCATGGTTTCTGGGGCCTGACCCCACTGGGACTTCAAATCCTTCAACACTTCAGGCTTCATGCAAAGAGACTGAACATAAAGAGTGGATGGGAATGGCAGGGCACCACAGACAGGCACTATTCATTACGCAGAGGGGCTTGGATGTGTATGACTGCAGTTTGCATGAAAGAGAAAGTCTAAGCGCAGCCCACGCTCTGAGGACACTGAATGCTTTCTGGGTATAAAAGAGAAAGCAGACATTCAACCACTTTTATCAACAAAACTTCAGTCCAGTTTTCTTCAGTGAAAGGATACAGAAGCTTTCCAGAGGTGAGACAGCCAACATCTGCCAGGACACACCTTGATCTGGATAAATGCCAAATAAAATCTAGGACAAGGATAAAAATTCAACATTAAAAAATTTCAAAATTAATAATATGAAAACTTAAAACTGTCTCTTAAGCCTGTCTCAGAAACTTACAGAAGACTCTTTCAAACAGAACATTAAATCTTAAGATTGCTTTCAGTATTTTCAGGTATGTTTTCCCTAAAGCTGAAAAGCAGCTCAGGCACACAGGACAAGGACAACTAACATTCACTCGGTAAACATACTGCCAAAATCACACATTCAATATATTTTATCCAAGCATCTCTTTGGACAAAGGCACCCAAACTCTGCAGCTAGCTGTTTCACAGCATCACTGTATGAGTGAATTTAACAGCTAAAATGGTGACGAAATTATGTGGTGGGAGAGGTACGACAAAGAGTAAGAGCAGCTCTAGTGGGAAGTCGAGAAGGAGAGCAAAGAGGAACGTGAAGTTCTGGGAACAGAACAGGAGAACCAAAAGCTTACTTGGAATCTACCAGCAAAAGAAGCTAAGGAGAGAATAATTCTCAGAGAAGGATGAGGTCAACCAAAGGAAGAAATGATCAAAGAGTGGTGAGAAAGGGTGAAGAATGCAACAAAATAGAAAGAAAGAACAGCGTGGGAGAGATTTTTCAAAGGCATGCTGGGTCTCTCATCCACCTAGAAATCACAGCTCTTCTCCTGTCTTTTTTCTTGTTTTCTTGTTTCCTTCCAATTCTCATATTTTGGGGAGGCCCGGCATACTCTCAGTGGCTACAAATGCTCATTAGCGGGAACTGTTCCCAGTTGCCCTATTTCAGCAGCCACTCAGGAAGCAGAGAGCCCTCCAAAAACGTATACATTTTAGTATCTTTCATGAGAGAATGGCTGCTTAAAAGTCTATAGGAGGAGATACGTATTTTGCCAAGGGGGAAAATTACCAACATTCCCCATGATTTGAGCAGCATTGGAAGACCCATCCTAAACTCAGGAAAGAATCACTGAGGACACACAAATCTGAGTTTAAACTGTCTCCTCAAACTCAGCTGCCTGCCACGTTGCTCAGAGTGGTGGCTAGTGCACTGAGCAGTTGTCTGATTAGGCAGAAGGACCAGCACAGTATTTTTCTTTTTTGCCATCTTGTTCCCACCCTTGAGACATTATTTTATCATCTAAGACTAAATATCATTTTGAACTAATTGTTCTTTACAATTTAATAGGAGGAGGGGGAAAGGGTTCCAAAGTCAATACTTACAGAGCAGACAACTACAAAGATAAAAAGGACTGAAATTTTCAGGAATTTTAGACAGCGTCTGAAATGTAAGAAACATGTATTTACTACACGCTTATTTTAAAACAAACCTTTGCTATGCTTTTAATAGTTCTGCCACTTCAGAAACATCATGTTGAGAACTTAAGGGTGATAATATGCCATGTCAGAGCACAGATACCACTACGCTACACAAGGACTTGGGAAGCCTTGGTGCCTAGAATGGCTTTTTGTCCCTACCCTGCTGCCAGCCTGCTCTCTTTGCATGAGGGGGAGGTTTTAACCCTCAGGAAAGTTGAGCAGTTGAATGAAGGTTGCAGCATGAGCAGATGCTGGGACTTGGAGCCACTTTCCTGCTGCCACTGATGGCTCCCAACAGATCCAAAGCACTTTTATCTCTCCCTAACCTCTCCCGGGCTTGCAAAGGAGCACAGCCCCTTGCAGGAAGGTGGAGCACAGGAAGGTGGCATGGCTGGGTGGAAAGGACAGACTGCTGCAAAGAGGGCACAGTCATGAATGCCTTTCTTGAAGCCAGATTTCTTATATGCATCCTGAAGACAAGATGCTTGAAGACAAGAAAAATCTTTACAGATCTCCTAGTTTTAACAGCATCTCTTCAAATCAGATATACTTCGTGAGCATCTCCAGACAAATTGTCTAGCAAATCTACATTTTTTTCCATTGCACATCTGTGCCTTTTGAGGGAACACCCAGTTCTGGAGACACAATGTCATCAAATCTTCTGAAGTGTCAGAGCTTACTGCTGAGTGGCCTAAGCAAGAATAATTCCAAATTCAAATGTTGAAACTTTATGATCTCAAGTAAGAAATCCTAAGATTTATCACTGTTAAATTACTGGGGTTTTTTTGTTTGTATGTTTGTTTGTTTTTACCATAAACTCTTTAATTATTTTCTTGTTGCCCACCAGAATGTCACACAGATGTCTTAATTTACAGAACACTTTTTGTTTATTTGCCCTTATTACACCTCTTTGCTAATCGAAGACATTGATGTTCTCACCCCATTTTTTCCAAAAGTAAATATTCAAACATTGCTTTTCTGAGGGAACGACAAATGTGAGGTTTGATTTAAGCCTGATGACAAGCAAGAAGAAAAATAGTTCAAGTTACAATTAGTTGAGAAGGGAACAGTGCAATAAATAACTCCACTGACAAATGCTATAGAACAAAATATTAAAGTGGAGTACTCTGAAGACAGTCAGAAATAAGTTTTAATCATAGTGGAAATAAGTTCCTAAATCAAGTTCATTGACTAAAGCAACATTCCTTCCTCATTAAACTTCTCCAAAAAACTCAGGGAAAAAAAAAAAAACTGTAGCTGATAAAAATATGTTGCTACAGCCAAACTGGTACAAAGGGGCTATAACACCCTAGGAAATGTAAGTGGTGGTAACTACTTGCAAACTTTGCACCAAGATAAACATCTAGAGAAGGCAGCAAAAAACAGAAAGATGGAGAGGTAGCTTCTTCCAGAAGCACAAAATAGCCCTGATCTAATGGAAAACAAGGTGCGGTGAGGAGAGGGTAATAAAGGTTTGAAAAGAGAGGAATGATAAAATGACACAAGCCATTATAAGCACCCACAGCTGATAACTTCTTTTGGTATTGTATGATTTCTGGAAAATACTTAGTGCCAGATTAGTCATGCATCCTCTATCCTACCTGCCTGTTCTCCCTATCTTCACATCACAATCCTGTTTCCATATTTCTGAGAATTTATTATGTTATGAATTACTAAAGCCCAGTTCACATTGGTTTAGTTTTAATGTGTTTGACATTTTCTGTTTGTACTTCCAAATTATCTTTTCAAATAATAATAATTCAAATTATTAATGAAACAAGAAGCAGCAATAACTCGATTTTAGCACATAAGAAAAACAAAAAACATAATTAAGATTTTATAAATTCATAACCACTTGTCTGCGAATAACAGAAACTCATCTCAAGAAGCTGACAAGATGTAATAAAAAAGCTTTTGGAAGTAGTTATTTTATTAAATGTAGAATTTAGAAGTCTCTTTTCCTCCCGTCTGTTTGTTTTCATGGCATTTTGTATTAAGGAAGCAACACTTTTAACAGCTTACAGTTGAGAAGCGATGAGCCTTTGACTCGTTCATGTTTTGCAATCTGTCTCTTTCTGCAGTGCTAATCTGGCATGATGATGCAAGCACAAACTGTGTGCCAAACTGCACTGATATATGCCTCCGGCGCAATCCCATTTGACTTCAGTTGGAAATGCATGAAGTATAAATCTATGAAGGATTTCACCCCCTGTTCTAAACCAAATGAATTTTAGTCTGATCTGCATGTGATGTCAGGCAGTTTAGCTCCATTTGTTATCTCAGCGGAGTTATGCTGATTTACAACAGCCAAAGAACTGGCCCCACATGTACAACCAGCGCTATAGCAATGAAAATGTTTCACAGAAAGTTCTGCCAGAGAAATACACTACCCTCCAGATTATAAACGTATGCTATACTGGAAACAATTGATTCTAGTCTCCCGCTCAATGCTTTTGTTTCATCAAATACCAGGGAAAGCTACTGAGAGCGTGAAGAAAGACGCCTGCCAAACTTCCTCACATCTGCTCATATTGCGCTAATTGCAGCCATTGAAATCCTCCTGCTTCATTTGTTCAGCAGCAGCGCAGGAGACTGGTACTCCACACAATACCATATGCATGATGAAAGAAAGAAAACAATTGTGAAGTGATGAGCTAAGACAACATACAGATTGGGAAAAGAGGCATGGACATCTTGTCAAAAAAGGATCTGTGGATCAACATGGAGATAGGGACATGAAGTGCTCAGCTCCACGCAAACTGCAGCATTATTAGCAGAATCCAAACCAGAACAGGAAAAAGCGTTGAAAATCCAGAAGTGGCAGAGAGAATTAGTATCTGATACTAAAGGGTTTGCTAGCTATAATCCAGGTGAAAATATCCCAAGAAAATTTGAATTTACGCTCTTATTATATTGATATTTTTTGATACATTGAAAGATTCAACTTCATCCTTGCCTAGATGAGGTTAAAGACTACTTTGAGATAAAGAGTGAAATATGTTAATGTAGTTAAAGACAGAAAAATGTTTAGTTATATTTTGCATTGCATAGCCATGAAAAGCTACTATGAAGACTCCAGAAATATAGTTAGGTAACTGGAAGACTGTATGTACGTATAAATATATATATATATATCTCAATTAAACACAAATATTTCAGAAAAGCAAGAAAAAACTGAAAAATAAAATTGTGGAATCAACTAAGAGGTGTTTCAAATGTTAAAAGCAATATGGATAGTATTTAATTTCATATTTAGAACAGGTGCAATGATTAATGCTTTTAAGAACCAGGGGCCATTGATCATTTGGTAGAGGCTGTAATCGATTTCATCAGTGTTTATTTATAAACTATCAGTGGTAAAATATGACCTAAATACAGAGTGTTACTTTCTTCATTTGCAGAAAATAAATCATTTTCTAGTCATCTAGGCTTAAAAACTAAAACTACTGAAAATAAAAAAGTAAATAAATAAATAATGTTAGAATGCAGACCTCATCTTTGATAAATTGAACTTGACATGAAGGTTGTCCAAGATTTCATATTTCTCAGAAGAAGCAGATCTGGACAAACTGGTCATTTCACTTCCCAGATGAAACATTTGCTCAAATTCAGCAGAGCTGTTGTCCCATGAATCATCATCTGTAGTAAAATCTGGATTATGAAGAGGCATGCATTGCAACCTGTCACGTTTTCAGCAAACATAAAACAAAACAGTCGTTTATTTCAACAGATATGAGATGCAACTGACCTTATATATGCTTAGCTCCACTGTGATAGATTTTAATGGTAAAAATCATAGAAAGAGATTTATTCAGTACAGACTGAGCTCCCCTTGATGGCACAGCTGGGTAGACAGCAAAGTAAAAGTAAAAGCTTCATGATGTTTAGGTGCACCTGAAAGAATCAGCATTTTGATGCACCAGGCAGACATGACTCTGAATTTAGCGTGTAATACCCCCATCAGGATCCGTCCTATGGTTCTGCTGTGTCTTGCAATGTACGTAATGCAACACCATGTGAAGAAAATGAGAGCAATCTGCAGTTGCTTATCCTAAGGTATCTCTAATCACTCTGACCTCAGACCTTACATCATTCCCTACCCCATTTATAGCCCCTTCTTTCCACTCAAGCTCCTTCAAAGCAATTCTCTGCTCACAACCCCTGACATCCACTTTATTTCCCGTTAGGTTTGGTGTCAGGATATAAGAACGAACCACGCACAATTAAATAGAAGAGAGCTAAGAAAAAAGTATTTTGAGTAAAATGAAAGTAACTCACCCATTTTCCTCTGAGGAAACCTTCAGCAGTGGTGTCTTCTCTGTAAAGCAAGTGGTTCTTGGCCTTGAGCTGAATAATTTGGAAAAATTGAAGTGATATCTTTGGAGGGCAGAAAAAAAAAAAGAACAGTAAGTTTGCAATACAACAATTCGCTATGGTTCTACAGAATAATTTCCTACAAGTGCATGTAACTAGCTAAATATTATTTAGGAATGGTGTTCACTTAGCTTAAGGTTTTCACAAAGTTTGAAGTGGTCATGGTAGTTACTCATTTATGGCCACAGTTTACTGCATAAGCGAAATTTATCTCATCCTTAAAGTGGAGTCTAGTCATTGAAATTCCCTCCAAATGACAGATGGAAAATAGGCAAATAATTCACATTTAGAAGCTTACATTTTACATACCTAGATTTACAGTGGGAAAATAGTATTGTAAAAAATTCTTAAGGAAAACTATTGCATATATTCACGTAATTTTATGCTACTATACTACATAAAAACATGAAATAAAAGGATAATTTCTGTCCCACGGATGTCATCTGGGACATGGATCACAGAAATCTACTAATCTCACAAGCAGCCATGCCACTCTCTGCATTAGGGAAGAAAGCTTTATCCGAAGCACAATTCCTTCCAAACAGTTTCTGTCAAGTCTTGGTCCTGGTGCTGCAGATAATTAACTGAGATTAAGCTATGTCTTGCCATATTGCAGCTTAGCATTGTTAAGAAGTCTTTTGCTAATATATAAATCCCAAAGCTTAAGAAATAGCTGAAGAGAATCAAATACAATGAAGGGGGGTCTAATTTTGGAGCAGGCTTCTGGGAGAGATGAAATAACTGAGCTATTTAGAGCACTTTCCAAGGCCAGGCTTTTTCAGAGATGTTTCCCATTAAAACAGCCATTATTTAGGTGCACTGAAATTCATTCCTAACTGCAAGAACTCATCACCAGAAAGAAATTTCCTAGACATACAGTGAAAACACAGATCTCATTACTCCTGGAGATGTCTAGATGTGATGAACTAGATGGGAAGAGCAGCAAGGAAACTTAAAATGTCTTTTGCTATTGTTGAACCATGAGGGGTAAAAATTCTAAAATCACAAACAAATAAATATTCAGAAGTGACTGGTAATGCAGATGTTTATATATGAGTCCAAAATGAAAGATCTGTGAATTTATAATAGAATGGAAGATAGTGGAATTTCTTGAGGTTTGTAGAGTTATGCAAGACTCCAGCATAGATCCAAAAAAAAAAGATCAAGGAACAGAAGCACCTCTCCTATGCAAGAAGGCTGAGGGATCTGAGACTGTTCAGCCTGGAGGAGACTCGGGAGATCTCATCAATGTCTATATTGCACATGAGGGGAGGGTGCAAAGAGGACAGAGCCAGGTTCTTCTCTGTGGCGCCCAGTGCCAGGACAAGAGGCCATGGGCACAGACTGGGACACAGGAGGCTCCATCTGAACTCCAGGCAGCACTTCTGTGATGTGCGGGTGACGAAGCACTGGCACAGGCTGCCCAGAGGCTGTGGGGTCTCCTCCTTGGAGATCTCCAGAAGCCGCCTGGACATGGGCCTGGGCACCCTGCTCCGGGTGGCCCTGCTGGAGCTGGGGCTGGGGCAGAGGGACCCAGAGGGTGCTGCCAACCTCAGCCATTCTGTCATTCTGTGAACTTAGACTTTGTAAAATTAAAACCTTCTGTTAATACTTCAACTTGCTTGTTTAATGGTGTTACCAATTCAGAAGCCATGCTAGGTCTGAAGAAAATGGATATGGTTATTTTAGCCATGAGTGGCCACAGTGCTCATTCAAACTCTGCTTTAAGAATTGCATTTGCAGTCTCAACAAAAAAGAACAAAATGCTAGAGACTGAATTATACAGTACCTCAGGTCAAATGCTGGACAGATTAGAATTCAGGTGCTACATTGCACTTCATCCGTGAAGAGATGATTGCATACTCCAAAGCTATCAAAGTGCTTCCTTATTTAAGTAGGAGAGCATCATTCACACACAATGTTCAAGTGGACAAACTCTGATATTTTAAAGCAAGAGCTATTCTAATCTTATCATAGCTTTAGATGTAAAAGATTACCTAGAGTGTTCACAGAATGAAATCCATGAGGATAATAAAAACACTTTCAGGACTTTAAGCATGTGTTCACCGAGCATTACTTCGATGTTTCTGGCAGTCCAATACATTTGAAATTTATATCCAGAGGTGACACACTTAATAAAAATTCTGATGGTGGACCTTCAACTTGCACATTCAAAAATTTAACTGGTGCAAAGACTGATTCGCTATTTCTGCTGCTAAACAAGATGATGCCATTTGTTTCACAGACACACGCACAAAAGAAGGTTCCAATAAGTATGCATTAAATACTGTTCTGATCTAACCTCGCAGTGTGTATACCATTAAACCTTCCATACTTTCTTTTCTTCTTTTCCACCTAGGACATGTGCAAAATCTAAGAGCACTAACCAGAAAACTTTCTATAAAAATATCCATCTTCGGCTTCATTGTTGGAGGGTGATACCAACACTGCTTTGTGTTATCTGTGTGTGCATGTATACTTATACATATACAAACGCCATCCTCAAGCAACAGCAAAGGCCAATGACAATGTGCTGCCACCAAAACGCATGACATCTGCTGCAGTGCCCAGGTCTCTGGGGGAGCAGGGCACAGACCCCTCACACACCAGTTCTCACATGAGTGAAAAGGAAAGCAGAAGGTGGAGCAGCTGATCACGCTGTCTCTGTGTAAAGTCTGCTGCTTTTAACCGAGTAGCTTCCAACCATTGAGCTGAAGTACTGATAGCAGCATGACTGGAGTAGCACAGATCCACCAGTGAGTTCAAAATTAGCAGTTTGTGTAGATATACTTGGGTGAACATACTTTCAGCTTCACCAGAGACACACCAGAGCTAATACATTCTGCTCCTTAGCTGAGAGTACACGGAAAGTTTTCATTGCTACCATGAATGAGCTATCACTGTGCAAACAGTACTGAATGGCAAAGACACTACAACAATGGCAACCAGATGGAGAGGATCAAGGCTTGGTGGAAGGTCGTTTAAACAACTAAACCTGAAGCAACAAATCCATAGGGCTAATTAAAGACATCACCCTCTCTTCTGCATATCTGTTATCCCCACTGAACAATGTATGTCTTGCAATTCTAAAATGGGACTATAGAGCTTCACAGATTGGCAATAAAGGCCAACACAGTAAAACTGGAAAGGTTTTTCAGATAAAGTGAAAACCATTAGTATATGACAACATCAATTTGCAGAGAGTGAAAACACATGGACAAGAACAAGCAGCAGGAAACAGCCAGGCTTGACAAAACAAAAACAATTAGAGAAAAAGCAAGAGAGCTTCAACTCCCCCATGATGTGATTTCTCTAATTAGAGTATGAGAGTAATATAAACAATAATGTTAATTAGGACATAAAAGAATCTTGAAGGCTGAAAGCTCTAGGAAGAAAAGTAGGAAAAAACTTCATGGAAGAGTAGCATAGATTATAAAAATGAAAGTCATCCCTGAATGGAGAGCCTAACATGAGCACCTCTGTGCACTTCTCACACTTCTGTAGAGACACTGTGGCAGGATTTGGCCATCAGCTTCAGTTCTTCTGCAAGCAAAACCTAGGAATGCCCAGAGACCTGTCACTGTTACAGAAGCAAGTCTGCTGTGCTCAAAAAAGCCTATTAGCATCATTCTTGGTTCTCCCCAGCCCTGCAAGCGGCTGACAATTATGACACTGCGTGAATAATGGAATAAAATTAGTGTGACATATTTCAAAAGCTGAGATCAGTTTACACTTTGAATGCTATCTTCGCAATCAAAACAGCTGGAAACTTTGCTCATGCCTACAAGTTAGTGCAACCTATCTCTACCAAGCAATTCAGCAACATTACCAAGAAGCGAATTGCTAGGTCATCCTGTTAGTAGATAATGGATCTTCTCAGAAGACTGGTCTGAATTTAAATTTAAACTACATGTAGGAGAGGAGCTCGTAAGCAGGATACCAACTGTGTCCGCTATTTTTATTTCATAATTCAGAGTCAAAAGTCATTAGCATTTTACACATCATGTGAAGCGGCATGAAACAATTGGATTTTACATAAGTGTGTTTATATGTACATACACATAGACCTTCACACTAAAATAAACATTTCCATCTCACTTTCCTTCCAACAGTCTGGGAGAAAACTGAAAAGAATACTTCTCCAGAAACACTTTCATTCTTCTGAGCCACCATTCCACAAAACCGGAAAGCATGCAACCAACCAAAATCTTGGAAAAAGTATTTGACAAGAGCTCGTTCATAAAGCATCATTCATATGGAAAGATCCATGTAGAAGTGACATTAGAAAAAGTTGTCCTGTCTCCTGCATAACCACAGCTGTGGTCACATTCGTTCTCACATTTGCCGCAGCTGGGCACATTTGTTTTTTTTTTTTTAATTAAGAGAAATCTTTCAAACAGAAGATTGTGTTCTTAACAACTTGGCTACTGCTGTGACAGCCTTATATACAGATTTTGGCTCTCTCCACAGGAATGTAGGTTTGTTCTAGGGAGCTTGTTACTTGCAGTCAAAGTCATACTTTCCCGTTGCTAGTCTTTCAAGCAATTACAATTTTTTACTGTCTCCATAGTAACCCAGAAGAGGAACCAGCATTGCAGGAGGGCTGTCCATGCCACGAAAGAAAGAGCAGGTTCTGCCAAGTCGTGAAGGTGTCTGCAGATGAAGCTCCAGCTGTCTGACAGGAGGTGGAGAAGGATCCCACTTACACATTACAAAATACAATGCTCTAAATACAAGCCAAGGGCACCTATTGCAGAAGCCCCCACAATTTGCCACTGCTCCCAAGTATGAGCAAGGTTCACACCTTTCTGGTGGCAATTTGTGCTTCATGACATCTCTACAGCAGAGATGTGACCAATCTTCTATGCTCATTTGGAAGCTTAAGGAGAAGCAGGCTCCCCCAGCCTCCTGGCTGTGCAGAGGGGCACAAGGAGAGCAGAAGAGGAAAGGAAGGGATGTGGGAGTCTCCAACTGTTACCACTAATGGGCTCACAACTCTTCAGACATTATTCAGAGTCAGTGGCAGATGAGTGCTACAAGTTCTACCTACAAGCAGCTACTGTATTCCATTAACTGCAGACAATTGCTGCCAAAGACTGTAGGGGACTCTGGATGAAGTCCACACAGAGAACTCTGTTCCTGCCCTTGAGCACCAGATCACATGGCCCTGAACCTTGACCATGTGGGCACAAACTTTTCAGGCTTTTCCTAATGTGTTTATGCATGCCATTTTAAACGAAAGAAAAAGGGAGATTTTGTATTAGGAACTATTGTTCAGCAATAAACAAATTTTTAATCCCAAGCACACCACAATCAGCAAGCAACATACAGGAACCTTAGGAAGAAAAAGATCACACTCATCCTGGTTAGCTGGCAAAGACTTAAAACAGTCATCACGTTTTGCTGGAGCCTATTATTTAGCCTCATATTGAAAAGAATAATCATGCCACACAATGCATTAAGTTTTCACTCTCTATAAGAAAAGGCATACATTTTAAACATTGGAAAATAGAATGCTTCATCTGCCATATGCTAAATTGTGCATGCAAGTATCAGTAGAAGAGTTATTTCTATGACAACAGAAAGCAATAATCCTCACTTCTGCAGAAAGGATTGGGTCAGAATCTAAGAAGAAGTGAATATGGAAGCATACATATTGTGCAATAACATCAACAATTTTGAACATAAGTTATGGAAAAATTGACTATATAAAACATTAAAGGCAGAATTTCTTCAGGAAAAGAGGTGTTAGCGTGCTTCACTGAATTAGTAGTCATTAAAAACTTTATCAGTGTGAGACTTCCTCTTAAACAAAATTTCAGGAGTACCATAAAGCCAAGCAATTATAACAAAGTTAATAAAAACTTACACTAAGTTTCCTACAGGAGGAGACCTGAATAAGAATATGAGAGATAATTAATCATGCAACAGTCTACTAACAGCCATAAGGCATTAATTCATCATTTCTGCATTGTTATAGGCTAAAGACTAATTTCAGAAACACAGTTCTGATTAGAGAACATTTATCCTCACACTAAGTCATATGTACTTAACTAATTACTTTCATTATAACTGTAAACAAGCACGTTGTAGAAATAAATTGAAAAAACAGAGAGTTTTTTATGAAAACAAAGCAGAACAAAAATAAAAGAAACAAAAAAGAAAAACACACAAAGACAACCCCATACCAGCATTTGACATCATTTAAAACTCATTCTTCCACCAAATTTTATATTTGTCAATATCAAATAAAATTCACTTTTGGACAATAGTTGCATGGCATGAACTATGCTGACCAAAATCATAGCATTCAGCTCCTAAACATATACTGTGAACTAAACAGCTGTATACAAGCACCCATCAACATCATTGTTTGTATATGCCCACACAAAAACACAGCTCTCCATCACGATTTGTCCTCAGCAGCAGTACATCATGGGGGAACTGTTATGAGTACCCATTGCAAATGACGTATGGTCAACTGACACTAATTATCAAGGGAAGGATCAAAGACTCCACTGCTCACATCTCTAAACAGGCTCCAGACGTTTTCTGATGACTACTTTATGTAGCTTCAACTAAATCAACAAATAACCTCTCAACCCTTTAAAAGCATGCACCATTAAGATGTCAGAGAAATTTAGCAATGAAAGCATTACTTAATCTAGACTCGTTTTCTCTTTGAATTTCTGAATTTTCTATTAGACAGGACTGTACAGGATTCCCCAGAGGACTGTGGCATTGGCACTACCTGACAGAAAGGCACTGCAAGAGGCACAGCCAACTGACAGGTCTCACACTGAGAAGAACATGCCATGCCAAGTCCCCAAGCACGTAAGGAACACACTTAAAAAACACGTAGTGAAATGTGTGCTGAGCTTGTCCCAGACATAAATGGTTCCTCTATTCAGGACATAAGCAATGCACTGACTTCATACATTTCTGTTGGATTGTGGGAGGTGGACACGTCCCACAAGAGGTTGTGACAGTGGTGTCTCTTCATTTATTTGTTCAATATTCTATTCTTTTGGAAGAACTAAAGCAATTTTAAGTTCAGAAAAAGCTTGGAAAATAGAACGCTTCCTGTGGTTCTTGTTTTTTTTAATCAAATCAGGCTTTGTAGGGTTATTGCACTTCTCTGTAAAATGAAATTTTCAGATGCCTCCAGGACTTGATAGCTACTTTTCCTCAAGAAGCTTTGCCTGCTCCTGCCAGGTGAAATCTCCATTAAGACTTCAGGATGTGGTTAACAACACAGATTGACCAGGAACCCATTGCATTGGATGAAGCTAAAAGAAAATACTAGAATACTTAATCCTTAAGCTGCCCTGAAGCTTCTCTGATTCTACATAAGTGGGCTAAGCTCTTCTCCTTATATTTTCTGCTCCCAAGTCATGGTGCCACAATGGCTGTCTGTCCTGTGGGAGGGTGGCTGTGGAGCCAGAAAGGCTGTGCCCTTCCCAACCAAGGCCCATCCCACAGCAACCAGTGAGGGAGCAGGGGTGAGTCTGGAACAGGGACCATGGCCAGCCTAGAGCTTTGTGACCACCTTGCAGGGACCTAGATGGGGAAGATCCAAAAAGACCTCTGAAGGACTGAGGAGGTGCACTCAGAAAGTGTAGTTGCTGTTTCTTCCCCTCCTTTTTCTGTTGCAGCAAAGAAAATTGGAAAGCTACCGGAGACAGTATGCAAAAACTGTGGATAGTCTGAAGAAGAAAATACATTTTAGGAGCAGGTGTTGCCAAAACAGTTTAACTGTTAGTGACTGCCAGCAAGCTGCAAATTTGAAATAGGCAGCAGTAGCCAGGATTGGTAATGGTCCAAATTCCAAAAGCCCAGTTTCTCTACGGGTTACTCAGATAACCTGTTAAGGGGTATTATTCTCAAATATTGCAGGACATGCTGAAAATGAATCCATTACAAGGAGGCAATTTATCAGCAACTCTTTAAGGATGGCTGCACTTGTAATATTTCAGCATATTCTGCAAGCCTGGTTTTTAAATGCCAACTTCTCTCTTTGGCGCTCACTACAGGATTTTAGCTTAACCAACTCTGATGCTAACTGAATTTATGGCAAATAAAGCAAGTAGGGCAGAAGGGCATAACTTTTCATAGTCTATGAGTCAAATTCAAGAATCTCAAAAGTTAAAGTTAAGGTCTCAACTTTATGTTTTAAATAATCTATCTGACCAGAGTCTCTTAAAGATGCAATGTGGGGCACTGGGACAACAGAAACATGAACAGAAAGACAGGTCTGAGAAGAGCCTGGAGGATGAGATCACCTCTAGAGAGGGTTATCTTTCAAGCACAGCGGCGATACGATGTTGCACACTCAGAGGTTCGAAGGAAAGTATATTAAAAAATGAATATTCTCGGCAAGACTGGATTAATTTAAGGATGAAGCTAGAAAAGGATGTACTATTAGAAGAAGATAATTGACTACTCTCAAGATGAGGGAACACTTTCCCACAGAATGATGAGACAGGATTATTTTGATACAATTTTTACTAATCCAAGTGATGTACTGACAAACTGCCACATGTAATTATGCTTGTGTCCTTGCATAGTCAAAATTTTGTTTCGTATGCTATTCACTCCAACTTTGGAGACTGAAAAGAGTAATTAGTCATTTATACAAAAAACTGAACATGAGCCAGGAGTGTGCTCTTGAAGCTCGGAAGGCCAACAGTGTCCTGGGCTCCATCAGGAGAGGGGTGGCCACCAGGGACAGGGAGGTGATTGTCCCTCTCTACTCCACCCTTGTGAGGCCCCATCTGGACTACTGCACCCAGCTCTGGGGATGCAGCCCCCAGTACAGGAAAGATGTGGAGCTGTTGGAGAGGGTTCAGAGGAGGGCTGCGAAGATGATCAGAGGGCTGGAGCACCTCTCCTATGAGGACAGACTGAGGGAGCTGGGATTGTTCAGCATGGAGAAGAGAAGGCTGTGGGGGGACCTCATTGTGGCCTTCCAGTATTTCCAAATACAGAGGTTAGAAACAGGAGGGGAACCAACTTTTCAAAAGGGTAAACAGTGATAGGACAAGGGGGAATGGTTTTAAGCTGAAGAAGGGAAGATTTAGATTGGATTTCAAGGGGAAGTTCTTCACTGAGAGAGTGGTGAGGTGCTGGCACAGGCTGCCCAGAGAGGTTGTGGGTGCCCCAAGCCTGGAGGTGTTTCAGGCCAGGTTGGATGGGGTCCTGGGCAACCTGATCTAGTACCAGATCTGGAGGTTGGTGGCCCTGCCTGTGGTTGGAACCTGATGATCCTTGGAGTCCCTTCCAACCCAGGTCATTCTATGATTCTATGAAATCACAAAGAAACTATTTTTCTTCTTTTTGAAAACTTTTACTTAAAAATTGCTGCCCTATATGTTTTATTTCAGGAATTTGGAGATAACATTGCTCATACCTGCAACCTTTGAAGAATAAAAGGTAACTTTGTCATGAAGAACAAATTACTTTCATCACTCGGAGTAGGAAAAAAAAGAAAAGAAAAGAAAAAAAGAAGGAAAAAACCAAAATAGATTACAAATGTAGAAAAAATTCATTA
The DNA here is from genome assembly GCA_013396635.1 of Penelope pileata. Taxonomy (NCBI): domain Eukaryota; kingdom Metazoa; phylum Chordata; class Aves; order Galliformes; family Cracidae; genus Penelope; species Penelope pileata. Next base: position 138,963 of record WBMW01005313.1, read on the forward strand.
ACAACATGAAAAAAATTGATTGGATTCTGTTTCTGGAGAGCTGATAGAGAGGGGAGGCAAATACAAGCAGCATACCACCCTACAGGTTAAAAAATTCAAGTGCTCATCAAATTAAGCTTTGTTTTAAAAAACACATGTTAGATCTCAACTACGGTAAGCTTGCTGGGACTTGTATTTTGTCCTTTGGCCAATACACAAGAAATTAAACAAGGCAAGTTCAAGATCGTATCTGGTAAATAATCAGGTTCTCATAATGCATTATACCATAACTAGGACAGCTCATTTGGACTTCACCTAGATTCTGATGTCTGATTGCTGGACCCAGTAAAAAATGCTGAAGGTCTCTCTAAAGCTAGGACATGAGAGACAGTATTCAGAGTAGGCAGAGAAGAAACAGCAGGAGAATTGTAAGATTAAAAAACAATTTGTAGGAGAGATATAGCTTCTACACTATTAAGTTGATAAAACAATGGGTATTTTTTTCCACTAGAATTGAAGTCCTATTATATTTAATCTTTTCATTATTTAATTTACAATGGAAATACTATAATTTCCTTTTCAGCTTCTGGCTGAGTGTGAAGGTATTCACATAACTTTTGCCATCTAAAGGTGTGCTCTAGAATAGTTGTAGTTACTGACAGGGGACAGAGCTCTTCAAACCACTTTCCTCCTCCTCATCTCTCATGTCAACTTTACAAGGAACCTGGAGAATTAAAGTTTAGTGAGTTTACTCACTAAACAATGCATAAGCCTCACACAAAGAATGTCTATATTATAGTGTCCTGATTTTCATGTTCCTTTTGAGTATACTTTTAATTTACTCTTAGAGTAAATCCCTTTTTGGTACAAAAGATTTTTCACCAGAAAAGTTATTCAGTATATATTAGGAACATAAAGACCTATGAACAAGTCCTTCCAAACAGGCTTTCCTCCTTCTTAACAAGTAACATCCAAACAACAGTAAACCCATATCATTAGTCATTGTACTCATGTTTGAGTTGTATCAGAGAAAATTTATTTCAAGAACTGAAAATCCTTGAGGAATAAATTAAAGAAACCAGGCAGAAAAAGTCAGCAAAACAAAAACCAGTCTTTCAGGGTTCAGAAAAATTCCTCTTCTGACTTGGCAGATGGCTTTACTTCAGCAGCGTGGTTTAACTACACATCATTGTTCTTGATTGATAGCAATTATGTGCTTCTTCCCTCCCCATCACACCAATACCAGATTCTCTCCTCTCAGACATTGCATTCCTTTTGGACCTATACAGAGTGACACTCACAGAGGTGATTTCTTTCCATCTTGCTCCTGACCTAACATATTCTTATGTAACATTTGCTATGCATATTGTAAAAACCATCACCCTCCCAAAACTCAGTAAGACCTGGACAGCGCTCACCATAAAAAAGATAGGATCCTGCTCAGTAGGCGTATGGATAATAAGTCTCTGTATCCACATGAAAATTTCTGGCTGTCCAGATGTGAGATTACATAAATAAAACTTCATTCAGTTTTGCCAAAGAAAAAGAAAAGAGAAAAGAGAGAGAGTCTGTTCAGCTGGTCTCAAAAATACAGTTCTCCAGCAAGAGAGTATCTGCAGAAAATAGGAAACCTCAGGGTGACATAGCTGCCTATTGCCATCAACTTCTTTCTGTCCTCTTCCTCTCATCAAGACAGAAGGCTCCAAACTGCTGCACAAAGAGATGAGAAAAACAGCAGGTCCTTACAGATGAATTGCACTGAAGAAGAAAGACCAATATGACTGTCTACAAAAGCAAAAGAACTGAGACAATCTCTGTTACTGGCCCCATCCTGGTAGAGGTATCATGGAACACAGCTAATTTAAATGTCTAAGGACAGATGAAAGTTTACAAGTATTTTGTTGCTTCAAAAAGATATTCTGCTTGAATAATTTTCAATCAAAAACTTGGTATTTTGAAAAGCATAAAGTAACAGACTTTTCATCAGGAAAAAGAAAGCAACAAAAAGCCTGTCCTTTGCTGTGTGTCGGACTGGTCAAACATCTGTTTGATTATAAAGTCAAATGTATCAAAAAAGTTTAGTGCTCTGAAATTAATAGCATCTCTAAATAAGAGAAGACTGAAATGCACATCAGATGCATGAAAGCTGGATATAGTGCCAAGAAAACACTGCTTTCATATATCTTTTGAACAAAACAACAACAGACTGTTGCCAAGATAAGCAGCCACTGCGCTAACAAATGTCTTTTTAATACAGTCTGCACAAGTAGCGTGCAGAAAGAAATTATCAATACGGTATGACATAGCAGGAAATCTGAAGGGTACTCCGATGATATGAAAACCCAAAGGAAAAAGAAAGATAAGTATGTATTTTAGGCAGAAAAATAATGAGGTTAAAAAAAAGAGAGAGAGAGAATAAGATAAGGGAAAAACCTTAAAATGAAAAGCACCAGTCATTATTCTTTTAAGTTGTAATGTATAGAAAGCTCTTCTGCACCTCAAGAATCAACAGAGAAACACAAAAATAACAACTTCAAAGCACAGATAACGGCATTACACTTGGCTCATGGCACTTGAAGTTGGTTACATTTGGAAGGAAATCTTTTAAAAACAAAACAAAAAAATAAAGTATTTGAGAAGTTAAGTACATTTTATTTTATTAAAAGGTTATGCAATGTGAAAGATAATCAGAATAGTGGAAGAACTAAAGCTACAGGAATTAACTTCTCTGGAAGCATTAAGCAGAAGTGTGGGCTGGGAAGGAAAAATATCACGACATGGTGAAGCTAAAAGATCAAACTCTAACTTAAGACAAAAATGTATAGACATTAAATTTTTAAAAAAGGCTTCTGATTTAGAAAGAAAGGATGGACACCATCAACATTTCTTCTTCATTGCAGTAGGTGAGGCTAGAGTCTCAACCTTTTGGTGTTATTGCAGTTTATATATTAACTTTGGTCAATAATCAAACACTGTAACCTCAATAGGACAAGTTATGCGGTCACTAAGAGCATCCTTCTTGTTAACGAAGACCAGATGTGATGTAGGCCATGACACCATGAAGATCTAGTCCCCAGAGAAATACATACGCAGTAGGGATAAGCACCTGATGACTAATTCTGTATACAAGTAAAAGAATACTGTTACATATAAGGAACCTGATGTCAATACTTTATTTTTACGATATCAAGGCATTATTTGTATGATGTAAGTCTCCCTAGATTCATACAGTGCTTGACAAGTATGAAGAGCCAAAATTCTCTTTTCTCTATCCTGCCTAAAACATTTGTTGGACTGATGCAACAAAAAAAAAATTAATTGATCAGTCCTATTCTAAATTGTATATATATTGGTACATTTGTTAACTGCTTGTGATGTGGAGTTCTTGTGTGTTCTGCCTCGATGAAAGCAGGACAGGTCCAATGACATTAAGGGAGCTCTTTCAACTTTTGTTGGTGGAACAAGAGGTTCTAAACTGTGACTAGCACCTTACCCAAACACACAAATGTTTCCGACAATCTACCATTCTTTTCTGCCAAGGATAGTCTGTCTTCCGAAAAAAAATAGTCTAGTTGGAATATTTCTGGCCCTATAATCCTCTTCAATACTGTTATACAACTATGAACAGATTTGTAACGCGTGTATGTTATAATTTAATTTGTGGTTAAAAACAGTAGCTTTCCACAAGCTGATGTTTAAAACTTTTACTCCCTATTCCTTACAGTTCCTGACTTAGCTCATTTTTGGGGACAATCCACTGCACCACTTCTGCATTGAGAATTTGATCTTATTGACCTGCACTAAAAAGTAGAGGGAACCACTCCACAGAGTGCACAGAACAGTTTGGCAAAGAAGCCACGTGCTGCCAATAGATGTTATAGAATTGTGCATTTATGTAATACTATGACATAGCCCTCCTGCTTAGATTACACAGTTGAAGACACATCAGACAAAATAGAAACACATTCTTTGTTACACTGCTTTCTGGGTTTACCATGCCTTTTATCAGACAGATTCACTAAATTCAGGTTCGTGCTTTTCACTCTAAGAGGTTTACATGATGTACCAGCTGTCAATAAACTCCTAAAGAGGATTGCAGCTCACATGTCATTGACATGGCTGAGGAGGTAGAGTTGCTCCTATCACTCCTAGAATTATTAGAGACAAAAGGATATTTCAAGCTGTTTTCACTTTTCTATTTTATAAGCAGCAGGGAAAATTAATTGCATAAGACCACAAGAGTGGGTAGAAAAGTCACTGCAAGCTATTTACCTACCTTACTCGAGGAAGCGCCGTATTAATTAAGGATTAGACATCTTACAATAAATTCGTCAATAACATAGCGCTTCCTCCTCAAAGAGCAAATGCAGCACCCTGCCCCACACAGCAGTTCAATATGACTGTCAGCATGGCTGGCTGAGACAAAGGCTTTCATACTCTGTCATTGCCACAGCTTCACTTCAGGCAAGAGAGCTCTTACAAAAACTCTCCTAGATGATATTGGGAAATGACTGGCAGATGGACTGTGTTACTGTCCCTACTGACTAGCACAGGAAAGGAAATAGCTCAGAAAGTGTGAGCAAAGCCTTCAGCCTTTCACAGCTGCTTCTGAATGATGCTAACTCACAGATGATACCGAGTCAGTATCTTCTGCTGCATTTCTGAAAACTGAGTTTCTCTAACTGCCAATCTATCTGTTTTCTCTTTCACTCTGCCTAAAAGAAGTCATAAAATGTGCAAAGGAGAAAAAATCAAGTGCTTTAATTCTGACCCCACCCATTTTTGTCAGGACCTGGCTCCAGCTCACTGTGCTGTCCTTGATTTTGCACTGACCTGCTGTGGACAGAGCTCTGCAGGGTCTCTGACTTCCGCTGGTCCATTAGCACAATTATTCCAGGTTGCCCCTGCAGTCCCATTAGTATCTACCAAGCAGAGAATTGCTTGCTTGGTCACTGTCTGTAAGCATTTTGGTGACTCATTTATCAGCTTTTGCTGTATTTCAGAGAGTAAATCACTTGAGCTCCTTACGAATAGCAGTCTTTGAAAAAAACATGATTCGCCAGACTACAGACTGTGACCCTATTTTTTAAAAACTCACTGGCTAATTTTTTCCATTTGCATTTATCTATTTTTCCATCACCTACATCCAATTTAACATGAACTTCAGTTCTTAAATGTATGACCACCACTATCCTGGAAATTTTTGCTGTGGCTGAGGAATGACTTCCAGTGCTTCTAATGCAAGAGGACAAACCATTCTGATGCTAATTAATTCTAATAGGAGAACTATTTAAAGTGTTGAGCAGGCTGAAAAACATATCTATCACTAAGAAGAACTGTGTCCTAAAACAGTAAGATAAGCAAAAAAAAAAAAAAAAAAAAAAAACAACAGAAAGGAACAAAAGGTTTCTTTTTGTACCCAAGGATGGGACTGTTCAGAGTCTTTTTTTTGAAGGATAATGGTCTTCCGTGGTTTTATCTCACTAACATGTCTTGTATCTTGTTGGAAAAAAGAGTTTTAAGTACTCACTGGTAGTGCAAGGCTTTCAGGGAAATCAAGGAGTGTGTTAACTCTGCTGGCTCATTTCAGGGTTTGGGACTGACTTTCATAGTCTTTTGTTAACTGCAGCATTGGAGGAATTAGGATGTTTTACCATAACTGGGGACTGATCACGCTACAGCCTGGCTTACAACTATAGCACTAACCTGCTTTTATCTAACTCATTCCACAGCTCACCACACACTGCTCTTGCTGTATTTCACACTGTATTGCAGCTTTGCCCAGTGTCCCTTTGTTGCAACCATCCTTCTCAATATTTCTACTGCTCCTGCAGTTTCTTGGTATCGCTCCTGCCAGATACTTCTCCGTTCCCCTGCATCTCAGAGCTCTCTCTACCTCCTCTATGCTCGGCAGTAGCTCTCCAGGAGCCAGACCTGGGCAGAGGCTGTAGCAGTACTTTTTGGCAAACACTCACTATGAACTAAGATACCTCAGCTCTCACCTTGCTACCTTAACTTCCAGGAACAACAGTATCCTGTAAACCCTTCCTCTCTCCCTTGAGACCCTTCCGTGTTCAACAAAATAATCACTAGAAGGAGCAGAAGGAAGAGATAAAACAATGCTGATTAACAGGAAATTTACTTAGAAACTAGAACACCTGGCTTACAGTTCTCCTTTGAATGGATGTTTCATGATTTAGAGGATACAGAGATACAGAGAAAGAGAAAAAACATAAGAGTGCCTTGGAGTTTAGTGGGCCTCAACAGCTAGGAGATGTGTGTTCACTAGCCCTCTGACCAGGGTGGGAAATGTACACCCACCTCCTAAACCTTGTGTAAATTAATTAAACAGAGCATGTACAGTAAAACAGCCACACTGGCATTACTTCTTTCTTGACTGGACTGTGAGACCAAACTGCCCTTGCCCTGGGCTCTTTCCTCTTTCTATGCTCTTCTAAATTGGTGAGTTCTGCACTACCTCAGATACTGACATTCAAGCTCTGCCAGGAGCCTTAAAGCAAAAAAGTCCCCTTGTGCTTGTGCTTGGGCCCATGGAAGAATTGCCATATTTTCTTGTAGACCATTTACTGAGCAACAGCAGCACCACAGCGTCTGCCTATTGCACGTCCACATGATGCAGCCATATGGGTGCAGGCTGTGGATTTACTGTGTTTAGTTTTCCTTTCCCCCAGTCACTATCAGAAAAGGCTCACTTATCTTCTCCATGTAAATTTTTTTGCTTCCCTACATGGCAGAAAATTGAGGACAAAACTGAATACTTACTAATTAATATCATTTGACCACCTGCTGTTGCAAAGTTCTGTTTCCCACAAATTGTTTATCATGTTAGAGCTACCACCCTCACACAAGTACATCAGCCAGGAACAAAGCATACAGAACAGTTTTTCAAAGAAAAAGCTTCATTGAGTGACTGAGTTATTTGTTTCATCTTACGTTGACTGTTCCTCACATCAGCTATTTAAGCCCCATGCATGCTCTCCTGTTCATCTGTGATTGCCTCTATGCAACACATTTCAAAGTCTGGCTCTCTGGTTGGCTTAACACTTCAACTTTATAATGTAAAAATAAAAAAAAATTATAGCTGACAAAACCTTTCCCTATTTAAAAAGAGCTTTACATGAGGAAACATCTGTCAAACCCTAAAGAGGATTGAAGCTTGCAGGCTACTGGCATTTTTCCACAATTGGCCTAAGAGGTCTAACTAAGAAGAACCCAACATAACCATATTATTAACTGTTAGAAAAAGAGCAGCTGCTTTCAAAATTAAACAGTTTTTTACAATGTCACAGGAATTCAAATGAAATATTTGATCTTTGTATGTTGGTACACTGCAAATTTTTCACTTAGTGCTGAGTTCAGACTTTATCTTGACAGTGGAAACAGTGCAAAACAGTTAATTAGTACCCCCTAATCCTTTCAGCAGAGCACTTAGAAACAGAAATTAATATTGGTGGATTTTTGTTTAGAAAAATGTCCTGTCAGAATCAAAAAAACAGTTGAGCAGCTATAGGGGAGTGCCAGTGTTTTAGTCTCCTGATGATAGAATAGAAACGGTAGTGCATGATCAGTATGAGACATTGCAAGTAATTACAACAGCCAAGCACTGAGATGATGAACAGTACACAGCAAGAGAAGAACTAAATAACTTTGAACACAGAGATATTTATCATGAGTGAGGTCTCTGTCTGTATGTTTTGTTAATAGAGAAAACTAAGTTAAAATCTCCTGCTGCATCCACATCCTTTGCTCACATGAAACCCAACAGTCCTCTCAAGTTATGCCATACAACCGCATTTCTACTTTCCTTCCACTAACATTCCCAGGGGCTCTTTTCCAGGAAATAAGGAACAGCTAGTTAGAAAGGGGCAGTAGAAGTTTCCAATAACTTATTTGCCTGTTTTGTAAAAAATTGTCTTCCTTTCATACTTCGTATTATTCAAGCTAAGAGTTCACTAGAACTGCTGATTTTTGAAGTAGGAATTCAGTTTTTGAGTGGGATTTTGTCACAGAGTAGAGGCAAGAGCAGAGAACTGTAATCTGAACTAACATAGTCTCTGCAGTCCTATGCACCCACACAGTATGCTCACAGCAAGCTGTGCTGTGGCCACATGCCTTCATATTAGCAACAAATACTTGAGAGAGCAAATTGAGATTCCAAATAACATGAACCAAATTAGACCAATTAGCAAAGATGTGGCTTGAAAACTTCTGCAATATTACTTGCTCACTGCAATGTGATATCACTTAAAGATCCTCTCAGAGAATCAAAACTCAGAAATGTTCACTACAGATAAGAAATAAAAAGAAAGCCAAAAGTGTCACCGGTCAAGCAGCAACGCAAGATTGCCAGAAGCCTCATAAGAATGATGTATGTGGCAGTTTGCTGTGAAGACATCCATCTGTCCTGGATTCTTTTCTAATGTTTAAATGATTGACTTGAAAAAATCAGAATGGCTCCTACTCAAACATGCAATTATAATGTAACAACTGCTTTCCCTGTGTGACAGTTCAGTAGAAGATCCCATTTTATTCCAAAAACCAAAGATCAAAATTAATCTTAAGACAAGTAAAGAATGTTTGTTGAATGTTTTTGAGTTATTTTTTCCTCAGTTTTTTTCCCATCTGAAGAAGCTTTTAAATTGTCACATAAATTTTACGCATGTAGACAGTAACCATGTCTTCTTGACATCTAATTCTAAGTCGCATAAATGTCCTTTAATGTAGCAATATGTCATCATAATTAAAAATCAAAACTAAGATTTATAATCCCTTACTCCTAAAGGCACAACTTCACTCTCTGATTGAATTTACACTATTCAATAGCTTATCCTCTCCCAGATTCTCCAACTAACAGGAAATGCAATTGCAGTCTTTCTATCGTATTGTTGCAAACCAAGAATTCAATAGACATTTTTAACTCACTGACCTTCTCATTGCTAATCAATCATCTCCCTACTGATCCTTGGACCACAGATTCAGGGCAAAGGAAGAGTTGGATTTGGTTGATTATTTTTTCTTTTTCTTACAGAAGTGAGCATTGTGCAAATGAAACTGAGAGGAGAAATGCTGAAAGAAATAGTTTTACCTGAAGAAACACGAATTCAAGCAGATTCCAAAAAAAAGAATTATTTTTTGCTATCCCGGAGATGAATCTTCTTAACAAGACATAAAATATAAAGAAAAAACTTCCTAGGACTATAATATTAAATGAACAACAACTTCCAGTGCCAAATTCATCTAAACATTACCTCAGTGGAATAATTCTAGGGCTTGGTTTCATTGCTTTTTTTTCCCCGCTGTCTAATTTCTTATTAAAAGTTCACAGCAAAATCAATAAAGAACTGCCAACCCTTTTTCCTTGTAAAGAGATAGTTATTACCTGACTACCTGAAGTAGGTACAGCCAAAATTTACATCAAAGAAAGGCAAGAGAAGGCATCAGAAGGCAATGAGAAATGAATGCCTCAGGGTATAGTTACTCTATTACCCACTCTTTCGTCACTTTTATATTCCAAAGAAGGTCTTTCTTTTGTCATTAATATAGTTTTAAATAGCATCACAAAGTAATTGGTTACATAGGATGACTATCCATCTTATTTCCTTAGAAATATGTATTTCTACAGTCACCTTTGAGGCTCATCAACCCCTAAGCTGAAAGCAGCTGACATCGGCCTCTTACTGTGGATCAGAAAGGAAGATTTCAGATTTGGTCAACACAAAGATGTCATTTGGCTTCTCCTGTGGAATCAGCACCAATGATAATGAGACCAAGGCAACAGCTTTGTGGCCACAGCTTGCACATGCAGAGACAAGATGGAAGGAAGTAGCCTGTGCTTTTGGAAATGTCAGGGCTGACGTAAAGAGCATTGCCCATGCTGCCACAGAGGTGGCATATTCCTGCAAAGAAAGGGACTCAGGAAGGTCCTGGACCAATGTCTACAGACTGAAAAAGTGACTTGCATGTAATAAGATGTTAACAAGATGTTAAAAATAGCCTGATCGATCCATTATGTAAAGGCTAAGAAGAACAAATGAAGTTCAAAATCAATTCTGCCCTGGTGTTTTGTACTATGTTAAAACCTGTATTTCCAGTAGACCACACTATAGTGCATAGTGCAGTTCAGCATAACCATATACCTCAGCCAAATGCATTCCCGCTGAACAGTACTGGAGCCCATTTGCAGTCCAGTTTGCAGCCCGCGTTTCTTATGGTGAACAGTACTGGAGAAAGTTTTTTCTTAACAAGAAGGCTGACTTCTTTCAAGTATGAAGAACATTCTAGGACCACCATGGTGGCTCCAGACTTCTTCATACAGAGCCCAGGTTGCCTAATGCAATGCAGTAAATGCTGGAGGGTAGTGTCCTTCAATATGTGACGGAAATGAGAAGTCATCTTGACAGGCAGCTCAAGACCATGTGCAAACTAACCACAAAATACTTGCAAGATTGTGCTGCAGTCAAGTGGAAATGTTCAGACCAGAATAGGGTGGTCATCTGCCTCAGAAAAAAGGGCCCCTTTTAACTCAAAACATCTTCTTAAAGGTAATTTTAGTGACTGAGATAAACCCTGTGTTCTGTTAAATAGATTCTTTACAAAGTCTTGCCTCAGCGTACATTTGAACAATTTAGAGAGCCTGGGAACCTTATCCTTGAAAGATAATTCAGCAATTTAAGTTAAGTAGATGCATTAAAACAAATCATACAGGCGTGCCAATTTAGTCAAATTTTTTAAGGAAAAAAAGAATTTGGTCTTCTCTTTTTTTAATAATAGTTTTCTTTGCAAAAAAAGAACTATTTACATTAAAAGTTCTTACCACACTGAAACTAATCAACCAACTTGTGAACCTGCAAAGGTTTATCCATGTTTTTATCCGCATTCTATTGAGTAGTCCCAGTGATTTCAGAGTAATTACTCATACTAGAGGGGTCACACAGACCACGTCACTATTTTAATTGCTCCTTACGTACATTAGCTAAAACACACTAAGAGCCAGATAAGATTCATCTCCACAGGAAATATATGTATATATTGCAGAAGCAAGAGAGGTAAAAATTAAATAAGGAGAAACTTTGGGAGATCCTTTTCAAGTCCCTGATATATTGTTATAAAAAAAATGGATACATATTTGTCTGTAGGACAGCATGGGATGGCTCTTTAATTGTACATCCACTCCTACATCACTAAGAATGGACCATGTGTTACTCAAAAGGAAAAGTGTTGTCAAAAGGCCTGGAGTTACTGCCATTGCAGGAAGGTGGGCACCCCCATGATTTAGAAAGTATTCTTCATCTCTAGCACCTGTGACCATGATATCCAAACATGGCTCATAAGTTCATGTACCTAGTACAAAAATCTGTAATACTCACTGGTAAACAACAGGAAGAAATTCAGCCAGCAGGCTGACAACTAGTCCTTAAGAATATGACAGTATTTTTAATTCCTGTATCAAGACAGTTAACAGGACAGTACGCAGCACTAGTAAACACATCAATAGTGAGACATACATACGAATTCACAAAAGAAAATCCTTGTCTCCAGATGCACCCAGTCTTTCCCTTTTCCTGCCTTCCTCTTATCATCATATACAGATTGTACTTACCGTGCTCTTTTAAAACAAGGTGACAGTAGCTCAGCCCTACCACGTGCTGAACTGAGGAACTTTTACAAGATTTTTTCTGTCCATAAAACTCTTAGTCAACATAGCAAATCCTCAAATACCCCAAAAATCATTTCTAAAGGATTTATAGGGCTTTTGTGATCAAGCTGTCGATTTGATTATTTTTTAATATTTCAGAAGCACGGCCATAACGATTTCCAATTCTCACTCTGATGTAAATACTTGCAGATGCCCATAAAACCTTGACTTGATTTGATGTAGATTTACGGGGTGCCTCTATACTGTAGGTAAGAAAGGGCAGCAAAGCTCATTCAGCTAACCTGGTTCTGCCTTGTCCAGATCAGAGAACTTAACAAAATGCCCCAAACCTCCTTTCTTTCCAATACAAGTAGAATTCCTTCTAAATGACGTGTACAGGCACAGGACACACCTTGCCCCTGTCCAGCAAAGCAGCAATGTGACCAGCATGCCCAAAACCGTGGAGAGCCCCTGAGACTGCACCTCCCACCCAACACTGAAGCAGTCAAGAAAAACCATGAGAAGAGAAATAAAAACAAAACGTTCTTCTTTGGATGAAAAGCCTAATTGACTAAAGGTGAGGATTTTTATATCAGTGTTAACAGTGCCAATTTTATATTCTCAGTCTCAGCAACAGTGATTCAGTTTACAGTTTTATGATGCAGTTTGGAAGTTCTTTCCAAACTGTGCAGCTTTCTGGAAGAGACAGGGGCTGTGACCTGAAAACATCCTTATTTCCGTGTGGTTTGTGACACTATGTAGGGAAGAAAAGAAAAGAAAAGGGATCTTGAAAAGAGCAAAATTGGCCCAGCGCTGCTATTAAAGCTGAGATTAGTTCAGAAATCCAGTGATCTACCACCTTCCTTAGGCAATTAAAACTGCTCTAGTGTCTCATTAAGCTTCCTGTTTTCTTTGTAGGAGAAACAGCATTTGCTTATTGAAAACACATATCTTCTCTGCAAAGAAGCAAAAACAAATTTGAATTAGGAGAAAAATGTGTTTGTCCTTATTTTTACCTTCCCTGCATGGGGACTTGAGTGAAATCCTTCCCCAGAGCAATGCAGCCATCCTCCTCTATCATATTTTCACAGAGGGTCTGTGGCTCTCCAAGACTCGTTACCATGCCATGATACTCTTTTAATAGCCACAGCTCATTGCAACTTCTGGTCCCTGGTTTGGCTGCCACTGTTGCAGATAAACTGGTTTGATGTGAAGGGGTCTGATTCAGCTCCATCTCTTGTTGTCTAGGAACCGTACTGTCATCTTTGTTATCCAAGTACATCTGTCCCTGGGGGTAATTCTCCTAAAGAAAGCAAAAACAAATATATTAGGACTAAATTGAATTGACTCAGCGTTTACTTTGATACAAGCATGTTAAAAATGCCAAGCAGTAGATATTGGATATTTGGCTATTTCCCTTGTTGGTTTATTTCCACCAGGAATAATTCCAAAGTTTTAAACCTCTTTGTAACTTAAAATTGTCCATTATAAAAAGTACAGAAATACAAAGAGACCTTTTCCGTGTCTACCATAGAATCACAGAATCACAGAATTGCAGGGGTTGGAAGGGACCTCAAGAGATCATCGAGTCCAACCCCCCTGCCAGAGCAGGTTCCCTACAGCAGGTTGCACAGGTAGGCGTCCAGGCGGGTCTTGAATATCTCCAGGGAAGGAGACTCCACAACCTCCGTGGGCAGCCTGTTCCAGTGCTCCAAATGCTACCATGATTTTCTCCTATAAATTCACCAGGAACTTTCACTGTCCTGTCCCACACAGAGAGCCATAATCAACTCTGGATCAATGAGGTCTGGCACTGAGTCTACTTAATGAGAAACAGAGACTATCAGAGACTTTTTGGTTTTTAATTCAGAGGCAAATAAATGCCAGTTCTTTTATATCTGCGTATGTGAAAATACAGCTTATGCCAGGAAGAATTAACTCCAGTTTACAGACCTCTTAGCATAAAGACAGTGAGACTGGGAGCAAAATTCTGGCCAAATTTGAAGAGGAGATTTAAGTGCTTACAACATCAGATATGAAGATGACAAGACGTAATCTCCTGTTGGATACAGCCAAGACATGGGCCTGCTCTCTGCCACCTGGCACCTGGGTGCAGGCCTGGGACCAACAGGGACCTGCACAAAGGCCATGCATTCAGAAAGGCTCCCCCTGCATAACATCACCTGGGGTTGTCACAATGCCATTTCGTCAAGTCACTGGGCTTTTCCCTTGCCCACAGCAGTGACTGCAGCCTTGCTGAAGCCACCCCACCCTTCCCAGCCAACAGAAAGCCACCGTTGCACTGAAGTGCTACCACAGCCAGCAGCCCCTTGTTAAGCAGATGAGATATACCAGGTTCTTGAAGACAACATGCCATTTCACCAGCTGCCAGTGGTGCCTATGAAATGTGAATACAACCTTGATGAAAATTAGTTTCTATTATATGATTATTAGCAGTGGTTAAAATAAAACTTAGTGCATAATAGTAAAAAAGCTTTTATACTCCAATCATTACAATTCAGAGTGAAAAGTTACAAAAAAGCACTTCAGAATCCTACAAAGTGCCCAAATCAGACACAGAGACCTTGTTAGAGAGCAGCCCTTCTTGAACACATGCCGAGGGACCTAATTATGGACCTATTTAAGTGCAAAGTGACAAAGCCACCACAGACGACAGCAACAGCCTGGGACACAGGCCCGTCAGCCTCGCACATCCCCACAGCAGGGGAGAAGAGTCATTTCGGAGCATGTCCCCACTCCTCCCTCTGGAGACCTCAGCAAAGGACAGGCAGATAGACCTGCAAGGCCGTGGGGCAGAAATAGCACAGTATTAAGGAACAGGCCCAGCAGGAGAAATCACTGGAAATGGAAATAATAGGAAGCTAATCATGGGTTTGTGCAGCTTGGAGTTCTCCTGGTCTTATAGACGGAAAGGGGACAGAGGCTCCTGAAAGGAAAGATGAAAATACATACTATTAGAAATGCAGATCTTGGCTCCAAGCAAAGGCAGGCTTGTGAGATAAATCTAAATCAGAATTTCCCCAGGTGGCATTTCCTTCTCTAGTCTTGCATCTCTTTATCTTTCTATTCCCAGCATCCTTAGTTCTCATATCACAATATTCTTCACCTGTCCTGATAAGTAGTTTGACTAATTTGACTCTTCCTATCATTAACATCAACACAAACAAGCCTTTGCTCACTTATAATTTCTTGGTTTTCCTCCAGTTACTTCCCTGAAGGTACAAGACCCTTTGTCACTCAGTATAAGGAACGCAGGCATGGCTGATGTGGTACCAAATTCACCACCAACGAGCTGTTTCCAGGCTTCTCCATGGTCTGGAAAACACTGAATTTTGGTGATCCGAGATACAATATAGAGCCAGAGTCCTGGAAAGCTGGGCTTGCTGCATTGCACGTTGCTGGCAGTGTTGGGAGGGCCAACTCACAGCATGTGGAGGCCAACACCACCCCACCAACACCCTTACGCCACTTCTGGTAGCCTGCTGCCCTACCAGTTGCCCAGCTGCTGCCTGTGCTAAAATCACAACCTGCCTTCCACTCTAATTGGTTGGGGGTTGGAACTAGATGACCTTTAAAATCCCTCCCAACCCAAGCCATTCTATGATTCTAAGAGATAACTTTTAGGTAACTTTGGAATGCAAATACTTTGAACTACAAATGAAAAGGATAATCGCTCATCTTCAGTCTCACATTATATATTTACATACAGGTTTTATTAAGACACTCCGTAAATCAAAACTAAGACATCTGCCCACTGGTTACATTTTTTCATAACATTTGGTTTGCCTGAGCACCTGCTGTGAAAATATACAGTCTTTAAAGTGATGTCAGGCTGCGGAAACGAGCTCCAGCTGTACCAGCTTTTTAAAGATGAGAACCTGAACGCAACCTTTAAAATTGATCCCGTCTCACCCTGAAAGTGTGAGATATGTCTTGAGGTGAGTAAGAACTAAATTATTTAGGCTCTTATAAGAACAGAGCCTTAGCATGAAAGACATTTATAGTAAGAATTAACATCAGTGAGAAATAAAAGATTGTCAAGAACAAGAAGCTTGAGAGAAAATCCAATGCCTAGATACAAAATCATAAACCACATTATTGCACATTCACAAAAGCTTTGCAAAAACTAAAATAATACAGCATCATTTTGCCACAAGAGACAGGTTTGATTGTGATTACCTACGTACCTAAAACATTGCTAAGGCAACTATCACCATGGTATCTAAGCTTCTAAGACATCAGTGCATTTACCATTCAAGAAATTCTCAAATGACTGCATTTCTCTGTAGTTACAGAACTTCTCTTTTATTTCTTCTTCCTTTTTCCTATCTTACAATGCCGCCATCAGCAATGAAACATAGGTGAGATGTTATCATGAGAAGGGGAGAAGAGATTTTAGCCAAGGAAAGACCATTTTGTGTTCATCTGTCTGGAGCGATGCACCAGCAAGGGTATTTTAGCTATGGCTAGAAATTGATCCAGCAGCCATCCATCTGGAGTTTGGCTATGAAAGAGCTAATACGGTATTTAAGCAATGTTTGTTATTCCTTTTCATCCCTTTCATCCCAGCCCAAGCAGTTGAAAATCTACTTTTAAACTACTAGTACAGAATTTGTTTTTTCTTTAAGTTTTCAGATTTTAATAAGATCAACAGGTTATCTAAATCGCTTTATTTAAGAGGCTTTGTGTAACCTGCTTTTTAGTTGCAAAACAAAATGCTAGGGGCAAATGATATAGTTAGTAATATATCATCATTTAAAGCATTACATTCCTGAGAATCAATAATTACAGCATAGCATCTCTGAACACAAAATGAAGTAGAATTTAATCTTGGAGCCCATGAGGCTACAAAATATGACATCTTCCTGAGATAATATCCATAAGCAGTATGTTTCCTGTCTTGCATATCTTACAATCCATCAAAGCCTTTCTCCCACTAAGACAGGAAAAAATATTACTTTTACAATTAGTCACCTCTGCATTATCAGGCAGAAACCCAAGTTCTAAAAAATAACTACTGGAAGAGGGAATGTGTGGTGCTGCCAATGCAGCATGCCCCCACGCCTGTCTGGCTTTTTAAACAACATTCTTGTTCATCCCCCAGGGCTTGGGTCTGCCATGGAGACTCTCTCCTAAGGCAAATTAAAGCCAAATCTTGCCTGCCTAGGAATGCTCTCCACATCATCTCAGCCTAAATAAATTTCTCTCCACTGACTCCTCGCTCAGCCTGCCCCTGTGCCAGAAGCACTGCAGAGGTCAGAGGTATGAGATACTGAGAGGAAGCTCACGCCATGCTCACACTGGGAGTACACAGAGGCAGACGTGCCACCAAAGCACATTTCTATATACACATCTCCCTCCAGATCTACATGTCATGACAGCTTCCCCACAAGTCAGACACGTGATGCTGTATTAGCCAACTGTGGCAAAGACGCACAAAAATTCTCTCAGCAGCAGGGAAGAGAGGAGCTGCTCCGAGCCTGTGGCCCACAGAAGCAGAAAAGGGTTTCAGCACTACACCTCAGAAATCCTCTCATAGCAGGTTAGTCCCTGCACAGCCATTGCCATGCACAACCCTGGCCCTGCTACCCAAGGGACAAGGGAGAACCATTCTCAGGAATGGGGAAAAATCTGTCCCGAGAACTGCAGCCTACAAAACAGACACCACACACACAGGCATTCCCACATAATCACTGCCAAAATATGCTTATTTATATTTATTTAAATTAATAGTGCTGGGATGTCTAATGCTGTGATTTGCAAACAAGACTTTGCAGTGTTTCTTAATTTGTAGGTTTTCTCTTATAAACAGAAAGTGTTTCTAACTGTAGGAAGCACGTGAGACTGGTTTGGGCCTACAGGGTGTAACAAGTTACTTTGACTTCCCTGATTTGGCAGTATATTCTGGTGATGTTTTCCACAAAATCCTTGCCTATCCTACATACAAGATTCCCATTATCTCATATCCTGGTGTTAGGGGCTGCACAGAACAATGCTGCACAGAGCAGCTCTCCCTTGCATGACTGAGTGGGAAGATTACAGAGCAGGACTGGCCACGACAGATTGACACTTCTTTCCCTTCCATATCTTTGAGGTCTTCTTTTCTTTCTGCCCACCAGTAGCAAGAGAGGAATTATGTGGATAAACCATTACCAGCACGACCTCTTAGCACCATCATTATGCACCAAGTGCATAAATAAGACCGCCTGAGACTCCCATCTAAGACAAATAACGCTCCCTACTTACGTTCACCATGAATTCCTGGCCTAGGGTATTGGGTGAGGCTGCTTTGGCAGGTGGAAGTGGGGTGATGTGCTATAAGAAGCTCTGTCTCCACTGGGGCCTGATCAAGAAGAAACTGCTTCAAGTGATTTTCATGTGAGCTGTTCCAGGTGATTGCTCCCAGATGCAACAAACCAGTAAAGCCCAGGTACCTTATATTCTCTCTCATCCGGTTGTAAAGTGTTTAAAATATCACTGTTACAAGCTGGCAGAACTTCACAGCTTACAGCAAGCTGCTGCATGTCCTTAGTCAAGAGGATAGTGTCTGCCTGAGAGCACCTGAGTGCTTTCCTGATCCAAGCACTGCAAGGCCAGATCCACCGGAGCTGAGGCCACACAGCACCATTTGCTGTGGCCTCACATTTTATGCTGGCAATCAGGAATTGACACACACATGTCCAAGAAAGTGAGGAAGGGCTCCAGCCACAGTGCCTCGCAGGAATTCAGCAGAAGCCCCTAAATTTCACTGTTGCCAGATGGCGGCTGCCCCTTTGGTGGCTTCCTGCTGATGGGAGGCAGCCCTCTGTGGATCACAGCTCTCTCTTACTGCCCTCCCTGCTCAGCAAGAGCTCTGACACCTCGCTCCTCAGGCCTCACACTACACGGGGAACAGTGAGGGAAGCTGTGAGGGGTCTGGACATGGCTGCCTGCAGGGTGTGGAGAGAAAACCCATGGCTGGCCATGATGACGATGGTCATGGTGGGGAAGGCAAGCTTATTGTACAGGCCTGACTCACGCAGCTCAACAGGGGAAACCACCTGCAGGCTGAGACAAAGACTGCAGACCACCAGGCAAAAGAGAAAAAGCTCAGCATTAGTCTCCCTTTAAAAAGTAAGTCTCACAGACAGTGCAGCTCTGGGCAGCAAACCACAGCAAAAGCAAGCAGCCCAGGTGGGAGCTCCTCTGAGGAAAGAAAATGTCTAATTGCATCCCAAGAAAGCACAGCGCTATCGGGCTGGTGAAGAAAAGCGGCTGGGAAGCGAGCAGGAAAAGCAATGCCCCGCCAGCACGGCACGTACTCGGGCAGACGCTGACCCCTGCTGGCAGCCTCGCCGCCTGCCAGGAATGGGATTTCCCCAGGAAAAAAAAAAATTAGAAATTAAAAAAAAAAAAAACAGGAGCGCACGTTTTAAAAGTCGAGTGTCTCCCATGCCACACGAAGATAGTTCCTGCTGCAGGATTTATCTGGATAAAACACCTGTAACTAGCCAGGAGGCAGTGTTTCTGCAGAGGCAGGAATGATCTCACAAGGCTTTTGAACACAGGTGAGATAGGAAATGGTTTGTATCTATCCTGTGATAATCAATACAGTGGGCAGTTGGATATAAGAATTGGAGAAAAGAAAAAAAGAACACCATAGTTTATGGGTCCTCATTCAGTCAAGCTGATGATGCCATTGACACAGAGACTCCCATCGTCATCAGACTGCAACCGAGCATCCTATCTGAGAGCTTCAATTCCCCAAGCACTACCCTATGCAAAAAATACTCCTCAATATCAAGGATTTTTTTAAGAAAAAAATGTCCCTGAGTGTCTTTATGAAAACATCCTGCTCTTGTTCACTGCTTAATCTAAAAGGTCAGTTTGGGGAGTGTTTTAGCAGGAGCCCTTGCTGAAGAAATAATTTCAGTGAAGAGCTGTCAGCTTGGTCATTAGGAACAGTGATCACTGCAGGCATAATGACAATAAAACAGGACAGATTTGAAAAAAAAATCCCAGCTAAAACAGTAATTTCTTTTTTCTTTCCTATTTCATCTGCCAAAGTGGTTGATCCTTACCCTGTTCACGTCATTAAGCAGAATTTTAAAGTGTCTCATAACAAATAGAGAACTAAGCTACAGTACTTTGTAAGGTTAAGACCCCGATTTGTGCCGTAGGTCCCTATACCCATGCCCATGGAGGGGGGCACTGATCACTGGACTCACTCAACAGTGGGCACCTGGGACAGGGTAAGTGCGTTGTGCCCCAGAAGTGTCTGTATCTCCCACTGACTGCCAAGGAACATGAAAGTGAAGGAGATGCGTACTGGAAAGATGTCTCAGCTTAGATTAGATGATTCCCAGCAAGCATCACAAGATTTGCATCATGGACTGGAGTCACTGGAAACAAGAAGTCTGAATCACTAAGCAACACTGTACAGTTGCTGAGACCAACACAAGGGCTCACTTGTTTGAAGATTTACTTAATGCTGTCACATCTCTGAAATAGCAAAATTATTAAAGCAGATTTCTTGATGGTTAGCTGAGCAAGTAAAAGGAGAAGGAGAATGAGTGTCAATATTAACACAAGCTGCTGTACAACTTGGTCAGACTTGTTCTATAGTTGCTTTGTCAGCACACAGGCCTGTAAAGCACCCTCCCTGGAGACAAAATAGCCCCCACATTTGAGAGGAATGGAAGAGAGAACCAAGAGAAGTAAGTTTATGGGTCTTGAGACTCAGGGCACCGTGTCAAAAGGAGGCTGTATCAGAAGGAACATGATATAATCTTCAGATAGACTTTTTTTTATTAAGACTTGGTCTTCAAGGGGGAGGGAAAAAAAAAAGAGGGATCCCAGAAGAGACTTGTAAAAGTAGCTGAAAGCCATTCAGCATATGCTCTTTGCTTTGATTAAGAGAGGGTGAGAAACCAGGCAGGCTTGAACGAAAAGCAGTATCCTTCCTGTCATGATCCAAATGCAAACCCAGAGAGGGTTTTCTTCTCTCCTTGAGCTCTGCAAGCTCTTTTTATGCCATAAAGGTGATGTTTCTTTGTTCTCTTAAAAATCAGATCAATAGCAAATACCATGTCTCAAGAAAGCTAAATAGCCTGCTGAGATGCCGAAGGCCTTTCATGGCACCTCTGTAGGAATGTGAGATGACTGACACTGATGAGGAAAACTCCGGCACTATAGCCTTGCTAGAGGACATCTTTGACGCTTTCATAGTCCATTGTTACATATTCATGGGAAAGCAATGATCTCTCATGCCCTCAGATCACCCTGAAAAGTGTCTGTGGGCAACCACTGAGGTCCACAGGCTGACTTGGCTCCACAGCCCTGTCCTGTTTTTGGACGTCCCCAGCTGCTGCAAGCAGAGGCAGCAAAGGGAGACCACAGGCAAGGCAGGAAACACTGTTAGAGAAGAGCATTCTGAAATCTGAAATGATTTCTAATAGATCTTCATTGATTATTACAGATTTTTACTGCTATTTTTACTTTGGGTTTCTTACCCTTCAGAAATTGGTATAGCAGTGGTCTGTTCTCCTATTCGGTGTGTATAAAGGTCTTTAAATCTTTATAAATTATTTGTACACTTTTCTTAGTATTAAGCAGGACAGTAGGAAGGGGTTGACTAATTGACACTATAATTTGAAGTCATTCAAATAAGCCTGGCTAGTTTCAGTTATGTTTCAGAGAAAATAAAATTCAGGTCACCAAGTTGAGAAGGCATACGAACATCAAAGGGCATTTTTTATTAGCTTTATGCCCATAGTCTACTAATAAATGTTACAAGTTCTTAACAAATGATTTTACTGACTTTCAAACTGAACACCAGGCTCCTTAAAACAAAGTGCAGAAAAATGTGTTACTGCCCCCAGAATGACATGTCTAGATGATTGTTATTCCCACAGTGTCAATCTTTCTTGTGCCTAACTTGATAAACTGCAGGTGCTTGAAATTGCTGCAGCAGCTAGAATACTGATAGGCAATAAGCGTTCATGTCACATTTCTCCTGTCCGCTGTTAGCCTAAATTTACTTCATAGAAAAGATGATGATAAGGAGTCTCTTTGCACAAAGGAATTAGAGCATCCATATGCCTTGGCAGCTGTACCATGGAAAAAGATAATACCAACAGGTGCAGAAGAGCAGAGATCATGGTACTACTGGTTTCTCCTTTATTCTGAATATGCAGCAAAGCAGAATAAAATACATCTTTTTCTTATAGAACTCAAGTGCAAATGGTGATAGTAGTGATGTAGAGACAGCTTTAGCTTATCTCTTTGTCCTAGCATCTATCACAGTGGAGATTGCTTATGAAATGCCCTTTAGCACAGTAACTATTTCAACTACAGAGAAAGCAACATACTAGGTATGATTATATCTCTCAAAAGGAATGTAAATATTTTATACACTGTTAAGGTGGCTGGAATTTTTACTTCACTGCACATAAAAATAACTCATCCATTATTTGTTGACACTGACCATAATATAGCCAAGATAATTAAACCAAGAGGGGACATTGAGGGAGCTAGTTAAGTATTTTGAATGCATTCATTTACATGGTCAATGATCAAAAAAGTTGGAGCTTATGTTGGCTTTCTACAAATAATTAGTTAGGGAGGAGTATTTAGTTTTTTTCTCCTCACGTGCTAACTGGCTTCATGGCTCTATTCAGAAATTAATCAGTACCACAGGACAAAACTATTTCCTCTCATAAAAAGCAATGAATGCTAAAATAATAGTCTCTGAGACAGCCACGACAAACAGCAAAGCATTCTAGGAGCCAGACTGACCGCTGTAAATGGGCATAGATGTACTGCTTTCAAGCATCATTAGTGTCATTAGTACTTTTTATTCCTGCCAGATAGCCAAAGAAATTTGATTCATTCCCTATCAATTTTTTATTTTTTTTTTTATTTCAGCTGAGATTGGCTTAGACCTGACTGAGCTAATAAGTTTCAATTTGGACTACAAATTTCAATGTTATTCTAATAACTTGTTTTTCTATTAATTAAAAATCAACTAGCCTGAGTAAGGAAGGATGAAAATGAAAACAGATGTATTAGAACTTACTTTTCTGAAATTTGGGCACTCCATTGGTACCCTACTGCTGTACACAGCTTTTTACCAGCTTTGTGTTGCAAACGAGCCCGCTATTGCATACATTTCTACCTCCCAGATCCAAACGATCACGCACTAGAAGGAAGTATAGCATCATCAATGAAAACTAGTGTGCCCGGGCTGTTGATGGCACTGGTTCATGCTACAGTCCAGAAAAATTCATTAATTTCTCTCTCAGCTTTAAAACCTTCTTACAAAACCAAGAGGCTGAAAGTACACACAATGAGACATAGATTTGTGCAGCTGGCAGCTTTCTGGAGTGAAAAAGCTTATGAAAATCCAAATCCAAGCTAAAATGTGTGGAATGTGAGCCTTGGGACTTTAACCAAAACACATGGAGGCTAGCAAGAGTCCTTCCACTGTTCTCACTCCGCTTTGGATCAAGCCCTTCAAAGATGTAAAACAGAGGCTGAAAAAGCCGAGCTTGCAAAAGATATTTGTTTACGGATAGAAAGTGCCCGGCTCCACGACTCTGAGGGGAAGGCTGAGCAATGCGTCCTCAGGGCCAGAAGGTTAAAATCACAGAGAAACTGTACGCATCATGCTGGCAAGGTGGCCTCAGGGGTACACACAGGGGAAGCGCAGGAAGGGAGGGAGAGCAGAGCAGCCCCTCCAGGCCCATAGCGGAAGGGAAGGTCTAGCAAGAAGAATGTTGTTGCATTTCTGTTTTCCGGCACTTCTCTACAGATAGCACAGTGCTTCCTCCTTCTTCACCCATCACAGACACTCTTCTCTTGTTGGTGGGAATTTGGTCATGAATTATTTTACTTAGTTGTCATTAGGAAGTAGATATTTTGAATACAGCACAGAAGCAGAGCTTTCCTACCACAACAAAAAAAAAGAGCAAGAAAATCTCCAAAGCAAATGATAAAGCAACTTCGGTGTTCCAGCAACTAGTGATTGCTTTAAGCATTTGGGAATGAAGCCACAGCCGAGGAGCTGCTACCAAACCGGAGAGGAGAGTCAGGATTACTGTTCCACATTTCACTGCCCGTTTGTCTCATGACAAAGGTTGGCCTTGCCTGCTAAATAACATTCATCCAGTAGGGTTCACTCAGCAAATCTATTAATTATTTCGAGATTCTGAAGCTGAAGGCACTGGAAGTGCATTACAGTAGCAATAGTTACTGCATTTTCTCAGCAAACTATTTGCACTGTGCAGGAGAGTACACCTGAGAATGTCTGACCAAAACGAGGAACAAGAGTGGGCTCTGCATTCGGATTACCTTAACAAAACCTCCTCTGATGAGTGCTTGTGTTGCTTGGCATTCACTTAAGATGGTACATTCCTAGGCAGAAAGTTCATTGCACAGAAGATTCATTAGTGAGTCTTCTGTGAATCCCAACAAACACTGCACCCTCCAAGTCTCCAGAAGATCTGAAGCAAGCATGCATTTCTGAAGCAGCTGCTTAAAGATCTGAGAGAAACTTGGCTGGAGGAATAGCCACATGATCCTCCAGCTCCTTTAGAATTTTTGGCTTTCATACACTAAGTCCAGCGTGACTTGACGGCCTTATACAATCAAAATCTCTGAACTGACGAAGCAGGCAATGCAATATTGGAAAGGTAAAGTGTAAGAGGGAGGCAGACGTGTATCTATGTTTTTCTTTCTTACTTACTTTCTTTCATTTCTTTCTTCCTTCCTTTCTTCCTTTATTTATTTATTTTCTCTCTTTCTTTCTCCTCATTGGAGGTTTTCAGTCTCTACTCACTGAAATTGAAGTGAAAACTTTCCCCGGGGAATCTGGCTGTTGTGCAGCACTGTCAGCTGGCTGAGGACAGGCAGGCTCCCTTTCCTGACCACGAGAAGAAACCTACACAGGGCTTGCCGGAGCATGGAACTAACACCCATCAAGGTAGACCCCATGGCAAGTAGAGCTCTGAGCTTTTGAGAAGTTCAGATGAATACGTGTACTTTGGGTGCAGAAAAGAGGAGATCGGGAACCTATGAGTGCAACCTCTAGTGCTTTTTCTGTAGCTCTTCATCATCATACTCTCCCCTCAAGAATCCCTATTGAAAACTAACCCTTGGAAAATACCATATTCTGGTCATAGAGCAAAACAGTGGGCAAATATCTTGTAGCATGGCAACTGAATCCACTGTGCTCTTAGTCCTTGTCCTTATATTCAGAAGGTGATAACTCACTCCCACTGTGGAGCGTTGGTACAAACACAAAAGGGAAAGGAGACAAAAGAGTTGGGCCTGACATTCACACTAATTACTCTTCTCCCTACCACAAAAACAGTGCAAGATTCATTTGCACCTACTCTAAATCCTCTTTTCACAGTCAAAGTAGCGTAAACAAATGCTAGGGTTGATGGAAATAAGGACTGTTATCTTCAAAGGGATTATTTGACCTACATACATTTTGCAGCAATCCCAATGTAATACAGGGTGTGGGGTTTTTTTTTCCCTAAAACAATGTTGAAATCTCACCCTAACAGTCAGAAAAAAGTGGAAGACAATGACTAGATAATTTGGTACATCCCAAAGACTTTAATTCAGTCATGGATAGCACTTTGGGAGACATTATTCAAAGATACTTACGAATTTCATATCAGAATGCAGACATACGTTTCTTTTGCTTCATGCAAGATAATTGCTAGATTATGGATAATTGCTAGATAAAATATTCTTCTTTTTACTTATCAGAGTTCACAGAAGTTACCTCACAGCAGAAACAGTTCTGAGTTAACACAGCAATGAACGGTTCTAAATTACTAACTTCCTCTGACATCCACGTAGCGTGTATTTCAAAGCTAAATATCAGTTATTTGCAAGTCTCTCTGGTGTTCGAAGTTGTAGTTCAGTTAATTTATTCCTTAGTAAAGTAAAAAAATATAGCTGTTTACCACATTCAACTTCTTCAAAAGTGTTCATGAGAAGTGTTGGCAGTAATATGTTAAGCATTTTTTTCTGATTTATGGGACTTTACCGCAGTCAGTGGGTAGATGAAGAACAATCCTTTTGCCAAAAGGATTGGTTTCTCCTCTGTGCCATTAAAGCCAGAAAATTGAACCTCTAGTTTGATTGTCAGGTTGAGAAGAGAACAAGTGGCTAAAGAAAACCAGTTTACATGAAGAGGGGGAAAGGTGTCTATAGTCTGTGAATGAATGATAAAGATATGCAAAGTATTTTAAAAGAAATGTTCCTTTCAAAATGCAAGCAGAAACAGTAGCATCTGTTTAACTGGAAGCATTGCATTGGCAGCAACAAGATTTCCTTCTGGAAATACAGATACATTTATTTTAAGGTTCTTTAGCCCAAAATTAATGGCATACACTTAGTTTAATGGACAGCATTGTCATCTGAATCTTTTATTTATGATTATAAACTGTTTTAAGATAGCTATCTGGGCCCAATCAGACCAAGGATCTGCGCATACAGACCTGCACAAACAATAGGACAAGGAATCAAGGCTGCAGCCTGTTTATGGACAGTGAAGCTGTACAGCAAGGAGCAGTGGCCCTGCAAGGTGCAGCAGCAATTAGCAAAGAACTCAGCCTGCATTCTCCTGCACTGTGGAGCAAAAAGGGCAAATGTAATCCCTGACGGAGGAAGGAGAAATAGCGCACAGACTTGAGATTGTTGTTTTCTTTCCCTGTTAGAATTTTTTCCCCACAATGTGCTGCCTGCAATACTGGGACTCCCATTTTGGAAAGGAATTTGAAAGAAGGGAGACAGGGCAAATAATCCAAGGGCTTGAGAAATGCCTTACTATGAGATACACCAAAAGCTTTTGATCTGTCCCATTTTTCAAAAATAGGTGGACTGATATCTCAATTACTAGGCCACCTCCACAGAGAGCAAATATCTGGTACTAATGCACTCTCTAACTTAGTGGAAAAGGCAAGACAAGAACTGATGGCAGGAAGCCGAAGGCAGATAAATTCAAACAGGAAATATAGCACATTTTTATGACTTATTTTTAGCAGTCACTTTGATTATCTACTGAAACAAACTACTGAGGACAGCAGCCTGGCAATGCCTTTCCAGCTAGAGTTATCGCTGGGACATCTGCTTAGCCAAGATGTGCTGCTCTGTCCAACAGGTGGGAAAACTGGCTGGAATGTGAAAGTGTGTGATGCAAGCGTACGAGTTGGAGTTGAGAGTTCCCTTTAACTCCAAATTCTGTGAAAATCTTGCTTTACAATTTTCCTTTCAGTCCACAGTCATTTGTGGTTTATTTTTCCAGCTCAGAAAATAAATCAGCATCAGTATCAACTGAAAATCAGTTTTCAGACCTTGGCTTTGCAGATCTTTGATTAAAAAAAAGGAGGGGGTGGGGGAACAGAAACAGTTACCGCAGTAGAAAAAGTTGTTTAAAAAAAACTCACAGCAATCTGTTCCTTTTGGACCCATAAAGCCTTTGGGTTAAAAAAAAAAAAAAAAAAATCTAGTTACTGAGATTTTTTGGTACATTTTCATGCTTATAAAGCAATTATTTTGCTGGCAATTTTCATTGAACACAGCTATTAATAGAGCCACTTCAGCAATGAAATAGGAAGCTGTAATCACACTCTACATGCTTTGGCAGCCCTTGACATGGGCAGCATGTCTGAGAGGTACTGTATTCAGACTCATCCTTTCTTAATAATAATGACAAAAATAATAAAAATCTGTCCTTAGAGCTTCCATATAAAAAGGGAGAACTCATTAGCTGAGATGCACACAAAATGCAAAGAGCTCATTATGCTTTTGGGATGAAGATACCAAGTTCAGCCAGACATTGTATTTTAATTGGATTTTCCACCAATAAGAGCAAAAGACTCCTCAAATGACTCCTCAAACACTTCAAGGGAGGAGAATTGATTCCGCTCTATCCCTGTGGGGCCCTGCAGCTACCAGGACATCTCCAGATCTTCCTCATGACTGCAGTCCCACACCCACCCTGCAGAGGAAAAAGACACATCAAGGAATGCTTGTTCTGCAGCCTCCCATGCCTGCCCTGAGCCTTTGAGCCTGCAGAAACACCTTCCAACATACCTTAAAGGAGTTTGGTTATGTGCTTCTTCCATCAACCCAGCTCTTGTTTCAAGTCTGACATTTTGTGAAATTTCTCCTCAGGAAGCTGATATTATGGGCCCTTGTGGCCAAAGGGACCCCATGGGCTCAGTGGGACTCACAGTCACTAAAGCTTTGACAGCTGCAATGGCAGGAAGGCAGCACTGCTTGTCTAGGCACCCTCTACAGCATGAGCACAGCCGTGCAGGAGATGTCACTGACTCACATTGTGGTTTTAATTCACTGCGTGGCATAATAGGGAATTCTGGAAAATGAGTGTAGAGTGGCTTTGCTTGGTTTTAGTAGGGAGAAAGCCCAGAGCAGAGCTGCTTTCACACATAAACATGTGAGACACACCATAGAATAATTCAGATTGGAAGTGAGCCTGCTCAAGGCAGGGCTAATTCCAAACTGACACCAGATTGCTAAGGATTTTGTCCAGCCAGTTTCTGAATACTTCCCAGGACGGATATTCCTCAGCCTCTCTCTGCCTGTTGTAGTGCTCACCCACTCTTCAGCATACAAAAAATTCCTTACGTTCAAGCAGAATTTTTCAGTACTGTAACTTGTGCCTGTTGCCTCTCACCTTTTACTGTGCACCTCTGAGAGGAGTCTGGCTTCCTCTCCTCTACCAGCCCTTCTGGTTGCTGAAGACAACAATCAAAGCCTTCTCTTTTCCAGGCTCACTCTAGAGAGAGACCACAGGCTCAAAAGCCTGCGTGTCACACAATTCACATCCCTGATACCCATGTGAGAAGTGAGTCAGCTGGTACACGCAGCCTGAAGGAAACAAGGACAGGAAGTCAAAATGATGCCCCACCAGCCACATGTGTGAGATCTGGTAGCCCCCCCAAACAAAACTTTTAAAACCTCTATCTCAGATGTCCTAAGGACGAACATCGTATTAGTAAACTTCATCTAATTGTACATGTGAAATTTATAATGGTTTGAGATTAAAGTTGCCTTGAGCTGCAGCAGTATTATAAATCCATTAGCAGCCACACTGTCAGCAGTCAGACAGACAAAGAATAAAGTATTCTGTTCTGAATCAAAAATGCCTGCCAAACACGCTATCTAATGCTTGCACCAAGTACCTAAGGCAGAGAGACTGGGCCACCAGTCCCACAGCAGCCCAGCTCCCGCCTCTTCTGAGGCTGAGGGACTTGGTCCAAGGGCTTTGTAGGATTCAGATGTGTCTTTGTAGCTGAATGGAGAGAGAAACCATCAGGAAAAAGGCTAACCTGTGGCAATAGGAGACTCCCTGTACTGTTTCCCATGAGAAATGAAGCATCTCCAGAAATTTTTGCCTAAGCCAAGAATTTTGCACAAAAGTGCAGATGTCACAACTACCAGGTAAGGGTTGTCTCCTGACCTGCTAGTACCTGCAGCTAGCAAAGGAGAAATTGCAAGGTGTGTATTGGCTTTGGATGTGAACACATACGCAAGTTGTCTCTGCAAACATGGGATCAAGGTCAGGATGTGCTGGCTCTCTCCTAGAGCTTTCCCTCTGACTGAGGCCTCCTTGCCAGTCCCAGAGATGGATAGCCACAATCACCTACCACAAAATACCTTCACACATTAGCGCTTCCTCTGATAACTTCTTTGGGTATTCATATCCTACAGTCGCTTTAGAAAAATGCTTTGAATTAAACCTTGGTGTCCTGAAATGTGAAGAAAATCATCCTTATTGGTTGGTGGCAAATGCTTCCTCCTTTGCACCTCTGGCAAAAAAGAAAAATAGGCACTTCTGAAATCAAAATGAAGGTAGTTGCAGCTTCATAGATTTAGCAAGGCTGGAATGACTTAGCTTCACTGCTGTTCTTACATGCATGCAAACGAACCGGTTTACTATTATTTGATGTAGAGCAGTTGAGATGCTGAAGCCGAAGCATGCACATGGTGACAGTTTTGAGACTTAAGCCCACTGCTGAAATTTGCCACAGCCGTGTCATAAACAATTACATTAAAAATATGCAAAAAAATGTATCAGGAACAATCAGGAAAGGTACAAAACATGGTCACTGCTGACATCCTCTGTCATTACATCTCCAATACATGCTGTGAGCAAAGGTTTCATCAGGATCTGGGACGTGCCATCCAGGATCATTTCCTAGGGCACTTCCTTACAGAGATGTGTTCAAATGAACTGATTCCTAGCACTTAAACAGCCTGTATGTCCATGTAATGAAAACCTGATGCACAGATAATTTTAGCAGAATGTGACGTTCCTGAGACACTATGACTGTGCAGCCTTTTTAAAGATACACCGTCTGAAGTAACAGCCCTCATACACTTGCTGTACACAACATCAAAGATGTCCCATGCTGCCTAAAGACAAGCAACCATGTGACACACTGCATAAACTGGTACATACTCACTGAGAAAGAAATTCCTTGAAAACAGAAAAAGAAGCATATAAGAAGTGTCTTCTCATGCACCAGGTCCCTGCTCAACCTCACACCAAGTTAGGCGTGATTATAAAATCATAGACATAAGTGAAATTACTCTAGATTCGTTATGGCCAGATAACACTTAGATTATTGGGAAAGAGATTTTCTAGGCTCAGACTACAGCATTCAGTGCTGCTACAAAGCGCAGTTTGCCTAGTGAGGGGTTTCAGAGGCTCTACTTTCCTATTAGGAGTTGAAGCATCAACCGCATTTGAGTGTATCACACAGAGCCAGTCTAAAAGGAAAGCAAAAGCAGCTCTCAACATGGCTGGGAGGCACTAGAAAACTGACCTAAGAGAAGCACAGTGTTTAAAAAAGTTAAAGGCCCAGCTCAGTGAATCTGCCTGTAGACATTGCAGGGCAGCTCAGAGCTGCCCTCCCTCACCCCAAGTCCCATATCCTGCCCTCAAGCCTGGTCCCCAGGGATTTGCAGCTCCAGAGCTGCTGATGGTAGTTTTGTTCTTCATGGCCCTAGTTGGACTTCTGCAGCATGAATTTGCTAAGCCGCCTTTTGAATCCAGGAAAATGTCAAATATTCACAACTTACTGTTGCAAAATGCTCTTGGCCTGTGAAAGTTCATTGCAAATGAAGCATTATTGAAAGGTCTTTGATGGACAACTGCAGGCATTCTGGCTAAAAGCAGACTGAAAGACAGACCTAAAGCATCAAAACAACCAGGGGATCATTGGAAGTACAACAGAGCCGGATTAGTATCTCTGTTCAGTCCAAAACTAAATTTTTACCTGGATGTCCATCCACCCCAGCGTGCGACCTGACTTGGGGAATTCAGCTTTTGATATCTACCAGTACAAGCTGCTGGAGCTGTACCAGTTTCTGCAGACTGATTGACCATAACGGTTGTTGCATATCTCTTGGGTCAGTGCAAAGGAGACTGGCAGCCTGTGGTCAGGTCCTTCATTTCCTGTGTGGAGTATGCAGCTTGAGACTTCTTTATTCTCTGAAAAAGTTTTAGCCCCACAATGAAGGGGGATTCAGAATCAAAAACAAATAAGGTAGGAAGGGACCTCTGGAGCTCACACAATCCATCCCCTGCTCAAATGAGGTCTGGCTTCCAAGCTAGGTAAGGCAGATAATAGACCATGTATGGTGGATCAGGTGGAATACCCAAAGCAGCCCAACATTTGGGCCAGGAACTCCCCAAATATGTGAACCTGCTGTGAGAAGGGCTTGGTGGGTGACACAAGCACAGAGCTCGTGCCTCTCACAGCTAAGCTCATCAGTACAACGACCAGGCTGTCCTTCAGGTGGTCTTCATCTGCCTCTTATTCCCAAATTCTTTATTTCTTCTCAAAACCAATGGAAAGCTTTGGAAATGTTATCGTTTCTGAGGACCAGAAGCCTAATTCCAATACAGGAAGGGAATCAGTCCATAAGGTTGGTTTTCAAAATGAATACAAGTCCTTATTTTATCTAGGCACTTCTGAAACGTTTATCCTCCAACTCGTACCTGAAAGGCACTGCCTGAAACTACACCACACACCAGGCCCCAGGCCCCCTAGTTGGACGTTTGCTGAAGCCAAGTTCATGACTTTTGCAGCAAAGCACACAAGGCAGGGGCCAGGCCCTGGCACAGATGACAGCAGTGAGAGCACTTGGCTGATGCTAGTTCCTCAGCTGACTGGCCCAAAGGTTATGTAAAATTCCTCGGCCGATGGAGCAGTGCTCCTGGTGAGAGAGCTGGCTGGAGGAGCAGCTGGATGCAAATTCATGGCATGAGAAGGCCGCATTTCCCCACACCCTGACAGCAGTCCCTGTGTTCCTGCTCTTCCAGGGGCTTGGGCTGTCACACAAACAGAGCTGAAGCTCGGATGACAGATAATTGTCCACTCCTGGATATAGAAAAGCATTTTTTCTCCTGAGCTTCTTAGCGAAACTTGCTAGGAAAATGATTTCAGCAGGAAATTGTATCTGCAGGGTGAAATACCAGCTTATAAATTAAAGTAGTTCCACCCAATGCACTATGAAATTTTGAAGTAAATCAAGTAAGGGTGCACAAGCACAACACTGGATTTTGAAAAAAAAAAAATAATAATTGTTAGACATAAAGCACTAGATTAGATATGAAACACTAGCACAGAAACTAAGAGAGTCTTGCTTTCAATGGATTATAGCAGGTTGAGATTATTGTTGAAAAAGTCAGGTCTTTGACTGAAGCTTGATCCATACCTGGGGGTATTTGAGGGTCTCCCAATCTGTTTTCTTGCGCCTATTAGTGAGTGAGTGTGTTCTGCTGTCTAATCCTATGCAGAAGTGCTGCTGAAGTGTCTCCTAAACCAATATCCAGAAGGTGCAAAGATATGATGTCCCCATGTACTTCTCCAGTCTTATTTTGTGTTGTTTTTTTCTTTTTCATTTTTTCTGGTGGTATTTGTATTCAAGGCTCTGAAATTAGCCCACCATTCTTCACTACTGCCAAATAAAATTTTCCCTACTCTTGATGAGACGGGAAAAAAAGTTCAATTACCTAATCAAGAAATGATAAAATGATTGAGAGAGGTTTATGAAGGTTCTTTGTGTTTATGAAATTTGTGTTTATGAAAAGGTTAAAATATATATATATGTCAAGCTACAAAACAGGTAAAAACTGTTCTTACTTAAACATAGCTCCCTTAACCAGAAATGTTCCTGCATACATTCCTAAATAGAAATGGCAAGTATTCAAAAGTTCTGTATGGTATGGACAGCACTGATGATAAATAGATACCACTTCGGCAAAAATTTCTGCCTACACAAGTCTGGTTAGGTTGATTAAAACCTCTAAAGTAGCCATGGGTCATGAGATCTCCTGAGTGCTATGGAATTTGCAGCAGCTCTGGTATCATAACTTCTACCTGGAATTAAATTTAAGTGTCCCTGCAAAGAACCATGACCAAAATCACCAGACAGAATTTTTAAGATCAGT
Source organism: Penelope pileata (assembly GCA_013396635.1). Classification (NCBI taxonomy): domain Eukaryota; kingdom Metazoa; phylum Chordata; class Aves; order Galliformes; family Cracidae; genus Penelope; species Penelope pileata. The sequence goes on from WBMW01005313.1 coordinate 172,103, forward strand.
AGCTAGGTATAGAGGTACAAACACTGGAGCAGCTCATCCGTATGCACACAGTCTTTGGCTGATGTCTCAACAAACGAGCTTGTTTAGATTGGAGAAGAGAAAGCTCTGGGGAAACCTCATTGTGGCCTTCCAGTACTTGAGGAGATCCTATAAACAGGAGGGAGATTGACTTTTTACATGGACAGATAGTGATAGGGCAAGGGGGAATGGCTTTAAACTAATAGAAGGGAGATTTAGTTTGGTTGTTAGGAGTAAATTCTTTACTCAGAGGGTGGTGAGGCACTGGCACAGCTGCCCAGAGAGCTGTGGGTGCCCCATCCCTGGAGGTGCTCAAGGCCAGGTTGGATGGGCCCTGGGCAGCCTGACCCAGTGGGTGGCAGCCCTGCCCATGGAAGAGAGGTTGGAACTGGATGATCTTTAAGGTCCCTTGTAAACCAAATAATTCTATGATTCTATGATAACCCTGACTCCGGTTCTGCAGAAGGAGATCTCTGTACGGGGCAACCCTGGCAGGTTGCTGGCATCTGCAGCCCAGCTGGGGCAGTGGCAAAATGAGTCCCCAGCCCATTCCCCAAATCCAGAACTTTGGTGGCCGAACTACAAGCTGCAAGACCACCACAATGGAATTAGCAGAAGGCAGTCCTGCTGGGCCTGAGCAGAATTCAATAGCTGGGAACTAGTGCAAAAAGCAGCTACTACAGCAGTGACAGCACTGCCGTCCCTTTGTGTGAGACAACAGAGACTGCAGCCCAGTCTACTGAAAAGGAATAATCACTGCTGTTGTCAATTTTGAAATGACAAGGTTATAAGACTTATCATGCCAAGAACCTTTATTTGATTAAAACAGAAATGTAGCAGATGGGTTTTTTGTATTAAATTAAACTAGTGTAGTTGTAATGATATATGCAAAAGAGGTAAAGTTCTCTGCTATCAACAGACTGCGTCAATGAAGGGAAATGATCAGAAGAGACCTCAGGTGCAGCATCCATGGGGTGTGCTGATAGTTCCATAGATCAAGGAAGCAGAAAAATAATTAGCCCTCTCAAGAGAGCAAAAGTCATGTGTTTATGCAAACTAATAAAAGGAAATGAGCATCAGATAAGAGGTGTACAGTGTTGGGCCAGCTGACACTGAGAACCTCTGACGTGTAGCATAAGATCATGGAAGAAGATAAGGGTAGCTGCTGTTGATGGGAAGGGAGGCTGGAAAAGCAGAGTGAAAAATCTGCGCATGACAGATGCCTCCATGCCACAGTCCCATGCCACGTAGCTAAAGAGTCTTTTACGACACTTCAGTAGCCCCTGGACCAGGTATTTATTGCTCCATTTTAAAGCTTCTCTGAGAGATACATCAAGGGCTGCAGAACCTGAAATACCACAGACTTGGTACCTAAACTCATTGAAAGCTGCAGGATTTCTGCTGTCTGACGTGTACTCTCAATAGGTGCACAAAAAAAAAAAAAAAAAAAAAGATGTTCCAAAAAAAAAATACAAACAAAAACAAAACAACAAAAAAAGTCATTAAACAACCAGAAGATGCTGTATCCTGCATAGAAGCAGGTTTCCTCGTTCATTTGCTTAATTATTATTTATTATTATATTATTCATTTGTTTCATTTAATTAATTCTAGGCTATCATTTTTTCCTCTAAGAAGATATCCCTTTTTCTGCCTTTTTTTTTTATGGTAAAATGCTGGGTGCAGTTATATTCCCACAGAGATCAAGAATTTAATATTTTCAATGAAATCACAGGTCTGAAGCGTGGAAATGAGAGGAACATGAAAGTCCAAATGTGGATTTATGAGTGAATAAGTTTATGTTCCATACATCTTTGAGAAAATGAATGGTTTTGGCAGCACTGTGCGGCTCTTCTGGTGAACGCAGAATGTTTTCTTTCTTCTCTCAGGCAAATTAAAATATCAGTGGATTCATTCCTCTTTCTTGTTTGATCTGTGCCTAGATGGACATGGAGATTTTAAAGCGTGTGATGATCCTACAGTGATCACATTAAAAATGCAAACATGTGCCAACCATTACCACACAGTGGTTTCTGAGATAATGCACCATTTTTCCCTGCTCTGAGCAGAGACACACACGGTGTGCAATCCCTAACCATAACAGCTGGTGCCTGCCAGAAAACAGTAGGGTTTTTACAATATTCTCTCTTGTTTGCCCCAAAATCACAGGGAAGTTCATCCAACCTTTGGCACGCTGACTGCAGTAGTTTTCTTTCGTAAGTATGGCAGGCTGACATGGCTTTGTAAAGCTCTTGAAAAAAGAAACTGAGTCATCACTGTATCAATAGGCAAACTGTATGGCACTGTTAACAATATGCTGCAAAAGTAACTTACTGAAGTCCCAGCAGTTTAATCTGTTCTATTAGAGAAACAATGGCCAAATCTTAATAGTGGGAACCTAAAGGCTTTCTGCTGTTAACAGGATTTAGCAATAACTTTTAATTGGCAGCTCAAAGTTAATCCTTAGGGGAAAATGTGATCTGGCAAAAGCCCACAGTCACAAAGAAAAGAAAAAATCATTAGGCTGTGGAGCTTTTTTCTCAGCATTTCTGCAGCTATTGTTATTGGGAAATATTATAGAAATAATTTTGGTATTGTCTTGGACTAACAATGCTCTTCTAGGGTGACACCTTTTGTATTTTATTTCTCTTGCAATTAAAAAGACTACAGAAATTCAAATTTTTCAGTGCTCCTAGTAGGATTCATCTTTATTTAATACACCTTCTGAAGAGAAAATCAAAGGCAAATCCCTTTGACTAATACTCCACTCTTTCTTTTTTGTCCCTCAACATCAGTTTCACATGTCCAGTCTCACATTTTTCTTCCATTTTTACTCAAACAGCATCCCCAAAGGCTTGCAACGAGGAATCATTTCTCTTCCTAGATTTAGCTGCAGGAAAAGCCCATCACCCAGGCAAATCCCATTAACTCATCGGGATCTGCTCAGCTCTACATTTCAGCAGCTCCATCATCCATGATTTCCCTTCTTTGTTCCAGCAACATTTAAGACTAACTCATGGTGACCCGCTTAACTCAGAAGAAAGCATATGGATGCCTCAACAGAGAACTGACGAGGTCCCAATTAGCCTCCTGCGGACAGATCAAAGACTGCAGTGAAAGCTGAGTTGTCGATAAAAGTTCTGGAGCTGCCCTCACAAAACTACCAGGAACACTGATGGCAGGATTTTCTTTTGTGGGAGTTCAGGTAGAACATGAGTGTCTGTTTCCCATGGGTGTTACTGAGAAATATGAAGAAATTCCTACACACCAGCCAATCCACACTTCTGCAAAGGTGCAGCTCTTCAACGTCCGTTTTGTATAAGTACTAGATTTTATTCTCACAAAAATAAATTATACCATATAAATTATATATAAATATAAAATATATATAAATAAATTATACCATTATTCATCCTAACTGTTACATAGCTACCTTTAAACAACTAATCTCTTGACCTCTTGCCTTAAGTTTTATTGAAACCCAAATACTCAGAGAGCTTTGCCCTCATCCTCAGACACTAAAACCGTGCTGAACAAAACAGACCAGCCCATTGTTGCTCGGGCAGCCTGCTCTCTTTTTGGCAGACTGCTCAAGCAAGACAACGAGAAAATCACAGCAGCTTGTTAGAAGTACAGCAAACATGAGAAAAATCCATGAAAATGAATGCTTTCAAAAAGTAATGTATGTACATACTTTGTTCATTTTTTGTTAAATCTTTTCACTTAAGAGATGTATTCACTCTACAACATCCATATGTTGACTATGTAGATCTAAACACATTTTTTAAGCATAAGTGTTTGTCTTTTACGGTACACCTAGCCCAAAATGTAAGCCTGAACGCACAAGTTGAATAGGAAGAACAAAAAATATAGATTGAAAATCACAGCAAGTTTGAGTCTCCAAAGAATCTACAATCTGAAGTAAGTTAAAACAATCTTTTAAATATTTAATATTACAGGAAAGGTTAATTTTTTAGACAATCCAAAAGTAAAAGGAAATGTGACTGAAAGAACCACTGAATTTTGTAACATATACTTGTTGTGTCTCGCTAAGGTTTTAAAATGCTGAATGCTCAGGTACATATAAATGTTAACCAGAGACCCTGCACTATTTGCAAAGTTTGAGTAACTTTTAATATGCATTATTTAAACGCACACGTTAAAACTCCTCCTCTCAAAATAACAGAACTGCATTAAACTATTCTAGAAAATGTCTTACCAAAAGATTGCATTTTACCTGCTTTTTAGAAGAATTCTTGAAGCTTGAAAATTCTTTTACTTGAAAATAAAAACTCAAAAAAGAAAAAAAAAGAGAGAAAGAGAGAAAAAGAAAGAGAGAGAGAGAGAGAAAGAGAGAAAAAGAAAGAGAGAGAGAGAGAAAGAGAGAGAGAGAGAGAAAGAAAGAAAGAAAGAAAGAAAGAAAGAAAGAAAGAAAGAAAGAAAGAAAGAAAGAAAGAAAGAAAGAAAGAAAGAAAGAAAGAAAGAAAGAAAGAAAGAAAGAAAGAGAAAAAGAAAAAGAAAAAGAGAGAAAGAGAAAAAAAGAAAAAGAGAAAGAGAGAAAGAGAAAAAAGAAAAAGAGAAAATAAGAAAAAGAGAAAATAAGAAAAAGAGAAAATAAGAAAAAGAAAAAAAAGAAAAGTGCACAGATGCTAAAAATAAAAGACTTGCCGAGGAAGTCACCTGTTGTTTTCTGAAGATAAGTTTATTTGGGTGGATGACTCTGTTGACGTGGAATTCAGCTCAGCTGTTTGTAGTAAGCATCTCTGGATGAGGAGAGAGTGACATTACATCCTGTGCACTCTCATAAATGAAGCAGGAATTCCCAGATTTGCTGTCACATGATTTCAGTGAGGAACGAGCACTCCGTTTACTCCCAGCCCCATTACTCCCTGTGCAAACAAAGCTATTCCAAAGTCTGGGACAGCTGGAACCAGTGGCAAAGACAGAAAGAGTAAACAGATTGGTATGAGCTTCACTGAGCAAATGCTTAACACTGCCCTGAGTTCAGGCAAGAAGGAGGAAAAAATGTGATGAGGAGAACAGAGCAAGTGTACCCTTGTTAAACTGCTGCAGAAGTTATAAAAGAGCAGATTTTAAAGTTCTTGCTAGGAAAAGCTGAAAGGGAAGAAAAATCAAATTCTGTTCTTTCTGCCACCAGAAAGTACTAAAAAGATTATCTTGACAAACACTCGTTCTTATTCTTTATACTGGAATTTCAAAGATCTACACATTCCACTCCAATACTCAATGCAAGGTTAATTAAGCACCGTACCAGCCAAGCTCTTTTTGCAGTCATCAGACATAAATTGGTAAAAATAAAATCGTCATAGTCCTGTCTGCCTACACTCCCTACACAGTATATGCCAACTGAAAGAATGGATGCTACATTAATGATAGCTGTTAGCAGAACAGAGAAAAGGAAAATAACATAAAATTCATTCTTCACAAAGAGAATGACGCCGTTGACATTTTGCCATAGTGAATTGCACACTATTAAGTAGTAACAATGGTTTCTGTTGGCTGAGCCTTCTTAAAGAAGCAATTGTTCTTCAAAGACAAGCAACTGTTTTTGACCTTCCATGTCTCAAGGCACAGATGAACGCCTCCAGCTCCACTCATGATTATCCATAAGGTCGTCAATAGTTATCTCCGACATTCTTATTTGATGTACACCCATGATGTACATCCAAAGCCCATCTCTTCTCTCTTGCCACTGTGGAGATGCTTGTTGCATGAGTCTGATGAGGAAATGTGACAAAGTGGACCATCACACAGTTTCTGCTACACTGCTCCATTTGTGCTGTTGCTGGAGGTCCTTAACTATCCAAAAGTATGCTTTTCAGTGGTTAGGTTTTTTTGGTTGTTTGCTTGGTTGGGGGTGTTTTAAGTTGTAGTGCACGTGTAATGGCTGCTCTTTTGCTGTAAAGTAAGTTCCAATTTAAAACAACAACATGACAATAGCTTAGAACTCTAGGAAGTGGTTGTCAGCTCTGCAACTCAAGAAGTGCCCGGTCATGCTTTGTCAAGGCAAATCTATTTATACCTGCACCCAGTATCGCAGGAAGGCTACTTGCTGACTGCTTCCTAAAGACACAGCAAGAGACCTGGCAGTATGAGACATGTCTTTTTCATCACTCTCAACATCAACGCAATGAAAATATTAATTTACATTTATCTTACAAACATATAGGCAATATTCCATCCAATTTCAAGGAGAAGAGTTGTACTGGTTTTACCTGCAACAGAGATAATTATTTTCATAGTAGTTCATATGGTGCTGCTTCGGATTTGTGTCTAAACAGTGTTGACAATACATTGATGTTTCCACAGCTACTGGCTCACACAGCCTCGAGATATTCTCTGGTTTTCACACTACCCCATCAGCAGGGAGGCTTGGCACGCACAAGAAGCTGGGACGCGATCCAGCCGGGACCACTGACTCCACCTGACCAAACAGATATCCCACACCATAGGACATTATGCTGAACAATAAGACTGGAGGGAAGGTGGAAGGGGAATCCCATTCAGAGTTACAGTGTTTGTCTTCCCAAGTAACAGTTACACATGATGGAGCCCTGATGTCCTGGAAATGGCTGAACATCTGCCTGCTGACAGGAAGCAGTGAATAAATTCTTTATTTTGCTTTGCTTGTGAAGGCAGTTCTGGCTTTTCTTATTAAACTGTCTTCATCTCAATCCACAAGTTTTCTCACTTTTGCCCTTCTGATTCTCTTCCCCGTTCCACTGAGAGGGGTTAAGCGAGAGGCTGTCTGGAGCTTAGCTGTCTACTGGGGCTAAATCACATGAGAAACCAGTACTCCTTTTGAAGATGATTCTGATAGGAAAGAAAGAGGAAAGGAAAGAAAGAGGAGAGGAGAGGAGAGGAGAGGAGAGGAGAGGA
>WBMW01005313.1:189237-222062 GCA_013396635.1 Penelope pileata
GGCTCATGTTCAGCCGAGCATCAACCAACACCCCCAGGTCCTTTTCCTCTATGCAGTCTTCAAGCCATTCTGCCCCAAGCCTATAGCATTGCATGGGGTTATTGTGGCCAAAGTGCAGGACCCGGCACTTCTTCCAGACCTGCTTTGGGTAACCGCGACAAATGATTATTTCCTTTTTTATCCCAATGATTACACACTGAAAGATTCATGGTGGTGCTTTTATCCAGCCTTTCTGTATCAAAGATTCCCACTCTTTTCAACCTGTCCATGTGTTTTCCAACACTGCCGGAGGCTTGCTTCCCTCTCTGCTTTCTCCAGAGAGGATGCTTGTTTCCTAAGGAATACTGAAGAGTATTCCAGCCAAGGCTTTTTTCATTATCAGTTTAGAACAGACTTTCTGCCCCTAAATAACGATGAAACTCCTTGGAAGGATACTAGTTCTTTTTGTAACTGCTTGTCATTGCTGAGTTGTTTGGTCCAAGCTCCTCACATCCTTTTCTCTGCTAGCATTGCATAAGCAAGAAATTCATCCGATGTTGTGTGGCCCTGAACTACAGATAAAGGATTACATACACTCCGGACTTCTTTAAGAATCTGCAGGCCGCATCTTCATTTACGTCCATCACTTATCCAGAAATGTCAGTAGTTTGCAAATCACATGCTCATGCCACAAAGGCCAAACACATCAGAAGAAACGTTAGGAAAACTATCACTTTGAAATTACAGAAAGAACTCAGACAGATCAGTTTCTGAATCTAAAGAGCATATTTTCCTCAAAATAGCGGTGAGATACCTTACAAAGAGAAATTAATTCAAAAGTCAAGTCTGTCTTCTAGGAAGACAAATTACAGCCTTGTCAACTTGGTCATTCTTTTATTGCTCTCCTTTCTTAATTTCTCCCTTTCAGACCAGATGTACACTGGCTTTGGAAGATATATTAACTGGTGTGTTTTGGCAGCACATCAAACTTTATACATAGAGCGAGAAAGAAGAGCAGGTTCCTATGGCTGCAAGCATCCTAATTTCATGCTTTTTGGTTTTGCTCTTTCTCACATCTTCCTTTGGTACTGGTGGCTGCTAAGCAGGATAACAAACACAGCCAACCACTGAGACTGATCCACACCAGCACTTTCTGCCCACATGCACCGATACAGTTGTCACAGTGGAAGAAGGTACAACCCTATCTTGCGTCTATTTTCAAGAAGTGTTGCAGCCCATCCTTATCAAGGCTTAGCACCAGTGGTGAGTGCATGCAATTGCCCAATGAGAACAGAATTTCTCTTCAGTTGACACCGACCTGGTTACACAACAGACCTTTAGATACCACTAGAGGATTTTCTGTTTTATCATGTTCACGACTCCATGTCCTCCAAACAAAAACCTCAAAATGCTACGGCTGAAGCCTTTTTCAGGTCATGGTGGAATCGCACAGCACCCCAGCGCATCAGAGAGAGCCGGTCAAGGATCACCACAGCCAGAAAACAACTGAGACCACTATACTCCATGTTCCTGTGAACTCCTCGCACAGCCTCACACTCTGGCCATCAGACGACTAAATGCCGGACCGATGAACTTGCAGAAACGCCATCAGCACTCCCATTTGAGAAAAGCAGGTAATTCAGCAGAACCTTTTACAAGCATTTGGAGCATTAAGTTTACAAGCAGTCTGCATGTCACGTTCAGACTTCAGTTGCTTTGCTGCAGTTCTTACTTCAGGTAAAGGATACGACTCAGCAATTGAATAACTTTTCCATCAATTTTACACTCCTGAAATCTACTCAAGCGGAACCATGTTGCAATGCTTTACTTGAAATCTCACTCTTTAACTGCAAGATTCCTCTGAAGATTAACCTTGATTAACATCTACAGTAAGCGAAACATCCGGACATTCTCCTTAAGCTACATATTTGAGAGTGAAGATATTTTACCAATAAAACCTTTGAAAGCCACTAATTCCTTCTTCCTAGAAGAGCGTTGGATAGTTTCATTTTACACATGATCTACTGATAAGAACGCTTTCAGGGGAGGCAGGTACCTATACATGCCGGCCGGAAGGTTTCTTTGACTAACATGATGTGTAGGAACAAATACCGAGTATAGAAGTAGCACAGACCGCGTTCCCTAAGCCCCCTGAGGGAGCTCGATGACATCCTGTCCATATCCACCGGCTGTGTAGCAGCCATTAAGCAGTTTTAGAGGAATCAGGAATTTACCTAGGAAACAAAGTAAATTTGAACATGGGAAGAGATTTTTCTTTCAGTCTCCTACGATTTTGTAATGGTAAAGCTTTATAATAAATCAAACCATCCTCTGGCCCTGTAATTCTACAGGGAAACAACACAAGAGGGGAAAGGAGCACTAACACTTCACTCCTCCTTTGCAAGGCTGAGTTCCTTCTGAGATTAAGAATCTGCACCTAAAAGCCAAGTAACAGCAACTCCCATTTATTGACTACTTGAAATAATGACTTTTCAAGAGCAACAACTGGCTCCTCAGAAATAATTTAAGTCAGGCCACAGGTGACAAGCATTTCACATTGTAAAAGGTCGCCTGGGACTCTTTTGCTAGGATGGAAAAGCAAAGAAGGAAGCTTATAAATCTTCATTTCACCACAAATGACCAGTGTGAACTGTCACCTTACAAAAAGAAGTATTTCCTTTTTTGCTTTTATTGGGAACAAATACTCTGACATTTGTGGTGTGGGGTTCTTTTCCCCCCTACAAGTTACAAAACTTACGTGTTTTATAGCAGTTCATCTGCTCCTGAAATGGGACTTGAAATTCAAGAACGGCAATTGAACTTGGCCTCCTCTGTCCTTGGGCTTGTGGCATTGGGACATGACTCAGCCACCACATCTCCCAAGAAGCTGCCTACAGAATCTCTTTGACCAAGCTGGATGCCTGAAGGGCTCCTGTGTTACCATGGTGAAGGACAGCAGACAATCACGTGAGCACTGCTGTACCACATTCTCCCTCCACTCTACCTCAGGATATTCAGAAGAAATTCAATTCAGCAGCGAAGATGAAAGAGGTTGTTGAAGGTTTTGGGGTTTTGCCTACTTTTTAAGACTCAGAAAAAGCTCAGCTCTTTCCATCAGCAGAGGAAATGTGAAGGAGGGAGCACAGGCCTGAGCTCTGGAATCGCCACCAAGGTGGAGGATCAGAGGAGCAGTCACTGCGAGACATCGTCAGCACTAAACAGAGGTCTCTGAAGCTGACAAATTTCAAAACTCTGACCTTTTAACAACAAACAGTCTCACCACTATTTCAAAACACCAACTAGGCCTCAAGAAAAGCGATTTCATGATCACAGTTAATATTTAAATTTACCTGATTTGGAATAGCAGCCATATGTAAGCACTAAAGAAAAAGAATCAATTCTCAATTGGAACAAGTTAAATATTTGCGTATACCTGATAATCAATGAAGAGAGGCATAGCATTACCTTCTACTTATTTTTGAAGTAAAATACTAGAGATTTGGCACAACCAAACCTTACTTTCCCCTATCTGGAAAACCTAGCGCACTCACACAACGCTGCCTGAACGCCACTTGACTTCTATGAGTTATTCAAACAGGATGCTCTGGATGCACACCTCAAGGTTAAGCCTTGTAAAATTTTCTGAATTTCTCAGGGACAACGCTATATGCATGTTGTCATACTCTTCTACCTGAAGGTACTTGAAGACACCTGTCCCCTGCACTTCCTGAAAAGCAATTTTTTCCCAAGCATACACGAAGCTCACCATTACTGACCACAGCAGCATGAAGAACAACTGCATACACAAAGCGTACATAATCCCTGCTGCTAACGTGTCGCGTAGACTTGCTCCGAGTTTACTCGGTTGCTCTACGACTGTTGCTACACGCTGTCTGAACAGCAGCATTTGACAAACAAATGTAAACTGCAGAAGCATTTCTTAGTTGAGTCGAAGTAATGTTCCTTCCAGTTCACAGCTGTATGACCATTAAAAACACACATTACTTTTCCTTGTGTGGCAGAATTTTTATTTGGAGGGAAATTACAACTTTTGCATTTACATGGCACAAATTATATACAGTACACTTTCCATGATAAGAATTATGATGCTCTTCACAGAGAGGTATCAAATTTGAGATAAATAACGCATAAGCTAAAATATACAAACCAGGGGTGGAGGTGAAACTATTGGCCATTTTTATTATCTATAGAAGAATTTCAAGGAATAATGTTAATTCAATGTTCAAAAAATTTTAACAAACTTCTAGTAAAGTTAATTGAAATATTTATAATTCCATTCAGTTGTTGCACAGTATTTCCAATATACAATCAAGAAGATGCACAGAACACAACACAATATGAAAAAAACTACTGCACCCACAAAGTAAAGGTTTCGCTGCCTTTTGGATGCTGCACTACCTTATTTATATAAACATTTACAACACTTCAGTAAACACAAAGGTTCTAAATGTAGTGCAGCATTATGGGGGGGCCACTTTCAGCTCTTGAAATAAATGTCAAATGCCCACATACTGTGCCATTTATTCTAAGCTGATGGTGTAAGCTGTCACCCTTAATTCCTACCATGTGTAACAAACGCTCTTTCCCAGCCTTCAGAAGATGACCATTCCTCTGACTACACACTCTATGCTCTGAGCCCTAAGATGTCCTTGGCTTCATTGTCGGTTCGGCATTTTGCCTCAGTGCTTGTAACAACTATCCCTTACATTATTTCTGGTTTAATGCCCTGTTAAGTAGTCCTGTGTAGAATCTGAAGCAAAAGAATCTGCATCTTCATTATCTGAATCATCACTACTGTCATCAGCAGCTGGCTCTCCCGTCAGCGCTATCCGGGCATAATCATCAGTGTCTATGGACTTGCAGAAATGAATGGCATATTTCAGTTTTTCCTCTAGTACTTGCTTACAGGAATACCTGGGCAGCTTCAGGAGAAAAAAGCAAGTGTATGACTCAGGAAGGAAATGGTCTGGAGGATTGTATTTATCCAATACCTGTGAAGAACAAAGAACACAAGATTTTTGACTTGCTGTCCAAATCATAAATAAATACTGAGATGATACTTGAGACATTTTTTTAAACAGCACTGTTAGATCTGTGATACTGAAGCTTCTTAAAAGAAAAGTGAAAAGACCAAATTCATTTTCCCCACACTAAGTAAAATAAAAACATACACGCAAGCTTCTTTGATGATGAATATGTGATTGGGAACAATTTAAGGAAGATTCTGTTATTCAGAAAATATCAAAACATGATTGGAAGACTGTGGCTTTTTAATTTAGCTGAAATGGCTGCGGAGCTGAACGAAATACTGAACAAATGCAGAATAAGTGGTTGATGACAGACAGTGGAAAACTATCAACATCTAAAGAAGCAAACAGCTGGGAATCAAAAAGAATATCCAGTTGCCCAAATAAAGGAAAAATGAAAGAAAAAGAGAAATATTTATACGTGTTTTGTATCTCCATTGCACTGTTAAATCTACAACATAATTTCACGAGTTCAATAACACTGACCCATTCTCCTGTTATATCATTGCACTGATTTTGGCTGGCACAGAGTTAATTTCAGTCACAGTAGCTAGTACGGTGCTGTGTTGTGATGAAAATAGCGTTGGTAACACACCAATGTTTTAGTTCTTGCAGAGCAGCGCTTACAGGGAGTCAAAGTCTTTTCTGCTTCTCATGTCGCCCTGGCAGCAAGGAGGCTGGGGGTGCACAAGCTGGGAGGGAACACAGCCAGCACAGCTGACTCCACCTGACCAAAGGAATGTCCCAGACCCTATGACATCATGGTCAGCAATAAAAGCTCAAAGGGAGAGCTCGTGGAGCTACCGTTGCTCACGGGCTGGCTGGGCATAGGTCAGACAGTGGTGAGCAGTTTTTTTTTTTGTTTGTTTCTTCCCTTCCTCATCCTCATTACCCAACAACTTATTAACTGTCCGTCTCTCAACCCAGGCATTGTCAAGCTTTTTTGCTTTTTTGTTTCTGATTCGCTTCCCCCATCCCATTAGCAGGGGTGGAGTGAGTGGTTGTGTGGTGCTTAGCTGCCTACCGAAGTTAAATCACAACAGCCATGCTACCCCTCCTCCACAACCAGTTATTTACAATAAAAGCCCCACACTCCATCCCATACACCTTACCTGAATAACAAAGTCCCTCCCTCTGAAGTCTGCAATAGTCCTGGGCAGCCTTGTTCTGCCCCACACAAAACGCAGAAAGAGAGATCGCTCTGTATTGGAGAATGACTCCATCACTTCCCAGAACCACTGTATTAAGGAAGCAGTTGGTTCAATGCCTTTATAAGTTGCTACAGACTTCAGAAGATGAAGTGGAATATCAGGGCTTCCACATACCTGAAAAATACAACATAACGATAAGCTACAGAGGTCTGACCAAATCAATTGCAGGTGATTTGTTTCCTTCATTCTCTGAAAATATTTAATCAGCTTTTACACTGACAAAATGAGCATTCAGATACGTGAAGTGCTGTGCAGAGTCTCCTATAACAATGATACCAAATAGACGTCATCTATCAGAGGACAATAATGAACTTCCCTTCATCTTCCTGAATCACATGAAGAATTAAACAATTTACTTGGGAAGAATCTCTCCAATTCACCTCTAAAAATACAGGGCTTGTTTTCTTTTACCTAACTGCCATCAGAACTCAGCAGGTCCCTAGGGCTTTTTTTTTTTTGGTCAGTTGGTTGGGTTTTGTTTGGTGTTTTGGGTTGGCTGGTTGGGGGTAAGGTGGGCAGTTGGGGGAAGCAGGTGTCTTTTTCTCTCTTTTTTTTTTTTTTTTTTTGGAAACCTTCACAAGTAAGTCATTACATCATTGCTCAGCAACATACAAAAATAACCTTCTGAACACTAAGAAGACAATTAAACATTTTCTAGACTTTCCTTGAGCAAAGTGTTTGCAACTACAGAGTGAGCACTGTAAATAGTTTTAAATGTGGGGTTTATTATCCAAATTTAGATTAGTAAGATATAAGTGAAGAATACAACTCAGCCTGACAGAGGCAGCAAAACAGGAATTGATACCATAGTTTCCAGCTCATATCCTGTGAAGAGTGAAAGTAGAGGAACTGGAACAACACGGGCCATCCCTTCACGAACTGCTGCAACTTGCTCGTCAAATTCATGAAGTCTGCAGAGACATTTCCAGAATTTATGTGAATGCCAATTCTAGCAATTATTCTAGCTTTATATTAACACTCACTGTAATATCAAGGAAAATTTATGCTTTCTCTGTAAGTCTCCAGCTACGTGACAAGGAACACTTATCACGCAAGACACTTACCAATTTATAGAACAATCCACACTACACAGCAAGCTCAGTATGGAGAAGTATTTCCCTGTGTTTTTGACTCTTTATTTCCAGTATTATTCATGTGCTATGCCTGGCAAGAACAGACCAACACTGCATTTTGGAACACTGTGATCTTGGTAAGAGCAAGTCTGTGCCTTAAGACTGTGCCCACAAGCATTCCTAACACTAGGCAGACATGGTAAAAGAAAAATGGGTCTCAACTAAAATACAATGTCTGAGGAAAGGATTTGCTGTCTTTTCAGATGGTGATACATATTGCCATCTATGATCTGTATATTACTTTTTTTCCTTCCTGTCAAGTTAACTTTTAAGACACTGAGCTCTGCAAAGCGGAGTTTCACACCATTGACACATCCTGTCCTCAGGCTTGTCATCACCAAAATACCCAATGATCTCAGGACAAGCTTTTACTTATGCACCCACTTTTTCACACAAATTCCATTCAGGTGCTAGACTTTCTCTCAAGAATTTCACATAATTAAAAAATTTGGTATTTAAATGTTTTTCCTGAAAGATTTCTAACTTCAAGTGCTTTAGAACTGTCGGTGTCCTTACAGAATAGCCAGAATCATTACATTTCTTCAAGGAAATGTAATTCTTTAGTACCCATTTGATATTTTATACAGACTTAAAATTTACCCACTTCAAGTGGTACTCCTCTTTACTGTCAAAAATAGCTTTAAGTAATGGTTCATAATCACTTATAGCAAAAAATAAAACATAAAAGCAAGGACTATAATTCATGTAGTTGTTGGTAGACACTGCACTGCAAACTAACAAGCAAGCATATAGTGATGATGGAGTCTTGCACAAGAGTCCTCTAAAACAGATAACTGTGGTGGGGAGAATAAAACAACTATGAATCAGTTTCTTGTCAAAATTATCTCCATTTCCATAGTTTAACGGGCACAACATGTACTAGGCTCACTGTTTCACATAACAAGATGCCTGCAGTTCAGCATACTGGTCTACATTAGATATCTAGGTACCTAAAGTAACCAAAGGCCTACTTTCACCAAAGCTGGACAACTATTTCCCACAGGTTTTAGTGCAAGGGTCAACTTTTGGCACCTATGAATGAATTTACTTGTCTGCACATAGATGTCAGGCTTATTTTATGGTGTCCAGGGTATGAACATTTTGTTTTGCTTATTTCACCTTAGATGAGAACAGGAGAACAAAGAGCTGAGACTGCTCTTGACTTCAACTGATGATACAAAAAACTGCAAGAGCAGAAGCATTAAAAGCATTCTTCACAAAGAGCTAGATGATCAAAAAAATGTAAGAGCACAGATGCAAGATAAGGCTTCAAGCCGACTTCTTTATTGCATAGGATGAACTAGGCGGGTAGGGAATTTCTCCACACAAAACAGGCTGCCAGAACTGCTCTGTCAGGAGAGCTATTAAAATCTATAGCTGCTGGTTTATTTTGTTTCCTCAAAACTATTTCCTAAAAAATTAAGTTTAATCTTCTTGCTTTGGAAAGATTAAAAGTAATCAGAAAATCAAATCATGTGAAAACATTAAAATATTTATACGTAAGAGGTTCAAGAAGCATATTGTTTGAAAACTTTTTAGTATTTTTTTAAAAGAAAATGTTTATTCATTTAAATAATTGAAATGACTTATTCAACAAACCTGTAGTTTATTGCCAGCCTCACATACTCAGCTCTATTATCCAGTGTAATATGAGTGTACTTGGAGCTCAGCTGAATATCTTGACCGCTTGCATTAGGCACAGTGAATGGAAGGCTCATAGCTTCAAACTCTTCTGATGTAGCTTCATTGTCTCGAATGTACATAAGCCCAGGAATAAAATCTTTATCAACCTTTTGAAAAAAATATGCCCAAGTTAAAGCCAGTTTATTAGCACCTCATTTTAGTGCCTTTCCTACCAAAAGCATGGCAGCATGCACCATCTACCAAAAACACTGTATCTAATGTCTAACCGTCTCAGTGAATTCCAATACAGCAAAAAGGCTCGGTATATTACACACAATTTCATTACACCAGGATGTTGAAGGGCACGTGTTCTGGATTTCAAACCTTTCAGGAAGCACTTGCCAAGAAGCTGTATTATATAAGAAAATGGATTTAAAGCTTAAAAAGATGACCAGCTCTACGATATCCAGAGGTTGTTTTGGTACAAAAGGAATCTCCCTACTTACATGTAAATGACTCAGTGCTTTTTTACAGTAAGTACATTTCTAGATGGCAGCAGCAGAAAAGGAACTCTTCTTTGTAACAAAGACCTAACTCTTAACTCCACATTTACTGAGTTCAGTAAACAGAAATTGAAAGTTTGTGATGTTCGGTATGCTGACACCAACTATTTTCAGTAGTAGTTAGAACTCATTTTCAGACAGCAACAGCTATGGAAACATTTGCTGGCAAGTAGGAGTTTGACTACAAACATTTATCTAGTCAAACC
Source organism: Penelope pileata (assembly GCA_013396635.1). Classification (NCBI taxonomy): domain Eukaryota; kingdom Metazoa; phylum Chordata; class Aves; order Galliformes; family Cracidae; genus Penelope; species Penelope pileata. The sequence continues at coordinate 199,001 of WBMW01005313.1, forward strand.
CATGAAACTCCAGAATTCAAAGAGGTTACTTAACCACTTCTGAAAGACTTAAATCTATATTTTAAACGGTTAGTACAAGCGATCCTTGTATACTGGCTCAAAAATGTGAAAGATCAGACAAAATACTACAAATATACACAGCAGGGAAGCCAATAATCAGAGAATTATTTATGCCAGAGCCTGCTTGTCTTCTGTAAGTTACATCCTATGCAGAAACATCACACTTACCTCACTGAGATCAGCAATTGTTAGGTTCATTCCTGCAAGCTGTTTCCACACCGGCTCAGCCAGGTTGAGGCTCAGAGGGCTGCCAGTCCGGATAGCAATGCCCAGAAGTACGCCTGTACATATAAATGGGGAGGGGGGGACGGGAGGGGTTGTATCATTTTCTGATAGATTCCTAATATTGTGGCATTCTACTTGCATTACATGATCATAATGTTGCTAAGAAATTACCCAGAAAACGGAACATGTTCATATGCAAGAGAGACTTGGCGGCAGGATTTAGTAGGAAGCAATCTCTGTTTGCTCCAGATTCATCTCTTCCATTCGGTGTCACAATTAACAGAGGGGTCAGTCCATTCTGAAGCTCCTCACACATTTCTGCTATTGATTCACTGTAACCTCCACCACAATCATCCACAGATTCACCTTGGAGAAGAAAAGCGGCTCAAAATTACACATTCCTTCAAAAATACGTTTCCAAATGAAGTCTTGAAATAAACTGGATTTCCTTCTACAGGGATAACTGGGTAAGCAAAAGCTTACTAAAAGCTACACTGTCATACCTGTTCCTCTGGAAAAACACCTTATGCTTTCCTCTGTGTTTGGACATTTCCAGTTCCTTGTAAAAAGTATTATTTTACTATTAACAATATACCAGTTACAAAAATTCTATTTTGACAGAGTTTAACTATCACTTTTGTTTTAAACACTAATCAAAATAAAAAAAATAGAGACGGTAAAGAGAGTCAAAGCAACACAATTCCTAAGTGTCATTTTAAGTAGATATATTTTATGTATTTTACATACAGTAGATATAATGGGGCCTCAATCTAAATTGTATTTCATCAAAAAACTCAAAGTGGCATGTGAACTGTAAAAGGAACCCTAAAGTAGCAACAGCTAGTCTGGGTTATTTATGGATTCTGACAACTGAAAAAAATAGGTTTAGGTTTTGCAAAATGCCCGTTCTAAGTAAAAGAGCTGCCACTGGAATTTGAGGACAATTACAGATCCATTTCCACTAATCTTGGGGGCTGCTTGAGTTCTGTTGTTGCGGTTTTTATTGTTTTTTAATCACTTTAAAAGGCTTTATTACTTTCAAACATTTTAAGCACATTCCTCTGCCTACACGCTTTCTATCTTTTACTGTATCCCTTCCTTTCCTCACATCCTTCAAAAATAACAACAGTAAACATAGGCGCAAAATAGCTGGGGCAAAGAGGGGATGAGCAGAGAATCCTCTTACCAACAAACTTGACTTTCCAAACACGATGAGGAAGCAGAAGGCTATCAGGGCTGAAAGAGCTCATTTTAGCACACATCTGTCCAAACACCGACTTGGTACCATCTGGCCCAGCCAGTCCACCTTTACTCCTAGAACGTTTTACCTATTGAGTAAACACATCACAAAGGTCAGTGCAAGAACATATTTCAGCCAGCATTCCTGTGCAGATTAGACATGAGATTAATATTTATAACATTGATGTGTTCAGTGAAACATTTGTAGAGGTCTACCTGTAGTCTGTGCATATGTAACACATACAGAGGAAGAATCAAGTTTCAAATTACAGCACTGCAGTATTTTTCACTGCGATTTAATATCTAATCTTCATTCTTGAACACAGATATTGCAGATTCGTACTACATATCCTGACCCTTTACAGGAAGATGAAAGCGTTTAAAATTTGAGGCTATTAGGAGGTCAGAGCTATTACAGAATCACAGAATGGCTGAGGTTAGTAGGGACCTCCAGAGGCCATCCAGACTAGCCCCTGATCCAGCAGGCCACCCAGAGCAGGGTGCCCAAGGCCATGTCCATGTGCCTTTTGGAGATCTCCAAGGAAGAGACTTCCATAGCCTCTGGGCAACCTGTGGCTGTGCTCCACGGAAGTGCCGCCTGGTGTTCAGAGGGAGCTTCCTGTGTCCTGGTCTGTGCCCGTTGCTTCTTGTCCTGAGCATCACTGAAACTTAGTTCCGCCCTCTTTGCAGCTCTCCCTTCAGGTGTATTATACTCATTGATAAGATACTCTGACACATCTTTTTTTCAGGCTAAACAGACCCAGATCTCAGTCTTCCCTCACAGGAGAGATGCTCCAGTCCCTTCATCATTTTTGTGGCCCCCTGTTGGATTCTCTCCAGCATGCCTAGGTCTCCCTTGTACTGGGGAGCCCAGAACTGGACACAGTGCTTCCGGTGTGGTCTCACCAGGGCTGAGTAAAAGGGAAGGATCACCTTCCTTGATCTGCTGGCAATGCTTTGCATAATGCAACTAAGTTTACCAATAGTCTGCACTGCAGCAAGGGCATGTTGCTGGCTGTTCAGCTTGGCGTCCATCAGACCCCCCACAGCCTTCCCTCTCAAGCTGCTTCCCAGCTGGGCAGCCCTCAGAATATTATTGGTGTATGGGGTTGTTCCTTTCCAGGTGCAGGACATAGCACTTCTCCTTGTTGAACTTCATGAGAATCCTATCAGCCCATTTCTCTAGTACATCGAGGTCCCTCATGATGGCAACACGACCCTCTGGTTGATCAGTCACTTCACTCTGAATTATGTCAACAACAACACTTGCTGAGGATACACTCTGCCCCATCATCCAGATCATGAATGAAGATGTTAAAACAGGAGTGGATCCAGTATTAACCCCTGCAATATGCCTCTAGTTACTTGCCTCCAACTGGACACTGTGCCACTGACAACTGACTTCTGTGCCCAGCCATTCAGCCAGTTCTCAATCAACCTCACTGTCTGCTCATCCAGTTCATACTTTTATCAGGTTGTTTTCTAGATGAAAACAGCATATACCTAAACATCAAGTAGAAAAAGGTACTGGTTTCAGGTTAAGCTGCAAGCCAACTTCTGCAATAGGTCCCATCTCTGTGACAGTTGTTGATTATTACAATTATCACCGTAACAGAATAAATTGGACATGAAAAACATGAAAACCAGTATCTGGTTACCTAGATGCTTCCACCACATCCTGCACTGACCTAAAATGCTGAATGACTGTTCTGGACAGGTTGAATAGACCTTATTAGTTTTACTTTTAGAGCTGGAAACATGCAAAACCACCAGGCGTGTTCATTGCAGTTGGACAGAATGATTCTTACCAGCTCTACTGACAACCCTGTGGGCTTTCTTCCCTAGATAAGGAATTCTGTGTACCCCCAGACAATAACCTTATCTTTAATTTCAAATGGTTCATTGTTCATCCATCTCTACTAAGCATTTTATCTTGGAAGCAAATGGAAAGATAGAGGGACATCAGTAATAAAGTTTGTTAATAAAAAAAGTTTTCTTCATTTCTGAAGAAAGAGCTAATGATTTGTTGGTTTTCTTTTTTGTGTGTGTGCTTTTTTTTCCTGGATTGTAATGTTCTTCTCATGAACTAACTTCTTTTAATTTAACGGATTTCTAAGGCATTTGGACGCTTAAGAAATTTTAAGTTGAGAAGTTGAGTCTTCTTTTGAAAAAATTAGTTATGAGTCAAAGGTCTGTGAATGCAGTAGTTAATTCACTGTCATTTCACATCTCAGACTGAAAATACAGACTAAGTGACAACAAAATGACAAGCAATCTAGACTGAGCTGAGTGAGGCATGCACATTTGCTATTCCCATCGCACATTAAATTTAGTTTTTTTTCTCTAGCAACACAGGGTTTTCATTTAATCTGATCACTTAGATGCTGGAATGGTTACAACTTGACTTTAACAAAGCAGCGTAATAATGCCACAATTATTGACACTTCTGCTAGCACTGTAATATTTTGCCATGCTGACAAAGACAGATGTCCATATTAAAATTTATTAGGCTATTAGCCATCTGAAGATACTAGCTTGTGGGAAAACAACTCTTCCTGGACCAGAGAGAAATGCAGCAGCTCCCTAGCAGCATACAGCAGCACGTGGAGGAATCAAGATCAAAAATGTGCCTTGGTGAATAATCACTTCTTGTGAGCAGAATCCTTGCAACGAGAGGGAAGAGGCACTCAAGTCAATCTGTAATCTGGTTAAAGCATTTTTAAGTGAAGAAGATCAAAATTTAAGTTCTTTTTCTGAATCTCTATAACAAGACCTTGTATTTGCCCTAAACATCCTCACACAGAGTACCCACAGAAATATTGGCCATCCTGTGGGACTCTCTCCAATTTCAGCTTGGATGAAATGTGCTATGTCAAGCCATACAATTAGAGACTAATAAAAACATTTATGGAAGAATGACAGTTTGTTAGCTGGAATCAGCTAAGAGGAAAACATACTGTTAACATAGAAGACATCTGTAAAGAAAACAATTCTGTGATATGCCATGAAATCAATTTTCAAAAGTGGAAAAGAAGTAACAGTGTGATAATTCCAAGAGCATAGACAAGGCATCATCTGTACCTTAAGGTTTCAGTTAACTGTGCTCAAACTGAAGTGGCATAGAAAAAGACACAGAATCAAAAGATCAGGAATACAGAAAGACTACTCTACAAAAACAGACAAAAGAAGCCTAGCTTGTTCAGTACAGGAAAAGGAAAGTTGACATGAGTGTTCTTTAAAAGCACATTTAATAAGAGAGAGAAGCCAATAACCAGGAAGGAGGAATGTTATTTAAACTGAAGCGTAACAGTCTCAGAATAACAAATCATTCATTCACTGATATCTCGTGCTTAATTTAAGATCAAATTTACTTATTTTTAAATCACCATACTACTGAGATTTCTATAACTCACATCTAAAAAGAAACTATTCCTCAAGTATAACTTAATATATCCAGAAGTGCGTTATTTTTCCCAAGACAGCAAAGGACATCAAACCAGGAGATCTTCTGCAATATTGTTTCTGAAAGTACACATTTTCCTTAATAACTAACATTTGCTTGCCCTTTGAAAGAAGGAAATTCCTTTCAACTGCTCTGATTCCTTTCAACTCTTTCATCCAAAGACAACGTATGATTTAACAGCAGTATGAATGTTTCTGCTATGAATCTTAGCACCACACTTTCCATTTGGCACCACTTCAGCAGTAGGTACATTTGATTAAGTAGTCAGAGGGTCAGGAAACGAGCTTGAGCTCTGGAGCACTCTCTACATGTTAGTTCACTTTGTGGCTTAATCTTCAACTACTTCTATCACAGCTTTCTAGAACAAGACTCAGGTGCTGTTTTGAAACATTTCACTAAAACAGACAAAACAGAATTTAGTCTGGTTTCTCCTGCACTACACAATCCTTCAGTGTCCCAAAATGCATGCATATTCAAGCTTGTCCTCATGTTACACCGCAAAGTATAAAGCATTTTATGCTACAGAAATACCAGGCTAGCACTCAGGTGAGTTGCAGTTCAACCATCACATTCACACCACAGATCACACACCTTGAGCGAGGCTCTAAACAGAAAAGATTCAGGGCAAATTAATATATAACATGGATGTTAACTACTCTAAAACTTTTACACAAGTTAGACAGCTGTTACGTTCAGTTCTGGTATTTCCAAAAGAAACCACTGAACAACAACAAAAAAATTATTAGCTTCCTGCTTAAAGTTAAGTATTTGCGCTGCTTATTAGACTTTCTGAATTCACAAAAAAAAGACAAACAACAAGAAGGCTACTGGCATTCCAGCTACCCAAATGTTATATTATCAGTTTTAAGAGCCTGTGGAAAATAGCAAACGAGCAGAAATCATCATCCAGCCAAAACAAAAGGTATTTCAGCTCACTAAGAGAAAACCAACTATTCAAAGTTTTCGCAGCTTCTCTATTCTAACTTTACAAAGAGCAGGTATTCTTACTTCCTACAATATATTTTAAAAAATACAAAAAACCTACTAAAGGAAAGAAATACACGAGGATTCCGTAATACCAAACTTCAGTCCATTTAAACAAAAATGTTTTACTATTCTGTGTTACAGAAATATCTGTGGGGAAAAAAAAGCCACAACTTATCTGGCCTAAGGCACAACATTACATTTTCTAACGTCAATGATAAAAAAAAGCCCTTTTATATCAAACAGTTTTGCAATCAATATGACCACACGTGATAACAAGATGAGGACAAGAGTTTATCAGCCTGATTCTTAATCATACTGAAGAGCTTATTCCTACTCCCCCCAGCCTTTCATGTTCTGAAAGCAACAGTGAAATAGCTCATGCAACCATCCGGGAAGGTAAGAAAGGCATCAGAATCACTTCTCTCTTGAACCATTCAATACAGTGAGTTTTGAAAAATCAGTTCTTTGTCAAGCAGGACATATTTTGCTCATTACAGTCCAAATCATACACTTCTTATTTCAAGTGTCCCCTTCCCCCAAGCAACTACAGTCTGGATGAAAATATACTGAAAAGAAAATGAGCTTCATTGTTTGATCCTCTGATATAAGCCCAACTCCTCAGTATTCAGACACTAAAGAGCTGAAACATGAGGGGATCTGACAAATGTAGAGCACTAGTAGCTAACCATACATACTAAATCAAAACTTCAACTTAAGATACCTGTATTCTATTGAGCTCTACAACCGGCCCGTGCTGACGATCTCTCACCATAGTTGCTTGTACCACCTTTCGGAAAGCTGCCTCCTAAAAAAGGAAAATACAAAAAATTAAGTGGTAAAACTAAAAGAGTGCTGCACACATTTCACAGATAAACACATACTTGGTTCAATTCAGGGAAAAATAAAACAAAAAAAAAAAACTCTTCAACAGAACAGAGAAACTGATACTGCAGTACTATTCTTCTTCAACATTTTTCTTCCAAGTGTCATTTCTTTAGAAGACATGGAAACAAGTATGAAATACTTCTGAAATACTCAAAAATAAATAAGAGCAACAGAATATAAAGCTCTGAGATGTTGTGAGCAAGTTATTTGTGTTAATACAATCCATGTCTGAGAGACATGAGATACTAAAAACTAAAGCAGGAAGTCTCTCTTGTATCACTCCAAATTATGGCTTGAAAAGCTGTAATGCATCCAGATCCAGTTATTACTAGGCAACCAACATGCTACTAAGTGTAAATTAATTAAAAAACACATGGTCTTCTCCTGGTCCATGAAGCATTTTTTTTGCCAGATTTTTCTGCTGTACAATTTTATTGGGGTCTAGAGAAAGAGACTGTGAGATGAGACATACTTAAGAGTCCAGTTACAGGACACGTGCCTTATTTGAGAACACAGACCAGTACTGCAGAAGAAAAATTAACTGCTTCTAGTTTCAGATAGATCTGCCAGTGGAGTTTGTATGTTTACATATGGCTATCATTTTTTTTTTTGTTAGATTAGACAAATCACTAGGACAGTGAGAAAATTCAGGTCCAAAACTAATGATGATACTGAAGTCATTTTTTTTTAAAGGCTTTCCGCAACTAAAGTTTTGAATTAATATTGCATCCTTCAAGAATCTTAATTATCTAGACATTCTCATGATTGACTTTCCTTACAACTGTGAAATTCCATGTTTCTTTATTCATTTGAGATTGAACTCCTAGGTAACCTGTCTTCCCTTTAACGCTAGTCTAAAGCCATAAAACCCGTACAGAGCTTTGGATCAAGTACTGTACCACCTGATCATGGCAACTGAAACACAAAAAGCAGACAACAATCCTTTGAAACTTACCTTACGTTTTTTTCTGTAGAATAGCACATAGCGATTACTCTAAAAGAATTTGGCTATGCTATAAACAGAAGATTTAGAATATACAGTTCTTTTTAAGATCCACACACAGTAGAACCATGATGAAAAAAACAAGGAAAACCTAATGAAGAGAACACCTTCACAGAGAAAGATACATACATAATCAGAATGTAAATATCTGACATACAACTTACAGAATAAATTGAGATAGAATTCTATTTTCTTCACAAACAGTTTAAACAGTATATTTCTCTAACAAATGTTACAAATGACTCCCTTGAAAATCCATTCCGATAAATACCTTTCCCTGTGATATCAATATTCCCCGTAGCGTGTCAAAGCCAACTGAGGGTCCTTGGCCAGTTTCATCAAGTCTTCCTTCAAGATCAAACATTGGAATGCAAGGACAGAAGAGTTCTGAAATGTGATGCAGCAGTAGAAGCCTGTTTCTCAATGAAATGATGGGTATTTCCTGCAGATGATTGTACTCCATAGGAACCTATGATAAGGTGATAATATCCAAAAACAACTTAGGATTATTATATCCTCTATTTTCTTAATCTGAACAACAACTTAAGACTTGGAGGCATATTTGTATCAGAAATTCGGGTATTGCTTATTCACAATGTCAAAACTTTATAACATAAAGTCCAGTTGTGTCTAAAAGATGCGCATAGTATACATATAAACTGAAAGCAGCTGCAAGTGTTAGAAACATGACAGACTATTCTCATTATTCCAAACTTTACAATTCTCTTTATCAATAAATAGACGTATTTCACATTCTGTCAGCACTACACCTAGGCATTATGCACAATCATTATAGCCAAGAAACTGAACATTCAAAAAACATTCTCATTACAAAGCAAACAATGATGAATCCACCTGGAAGATTTTCACAGGCAGAATACAGAATTAAAATTCCTTCCAATTTAGTGTTCAGCACTGGATTAACAACTGAATGAAGAATCCTCCTCACTCCAGAAAACTAGAATCTTTCTTTTGAAATATGGAAGTAAAACACTGGCTCAAAGCCAAATCAAAGCACACTTAACTGATGCAGAGATTTAGAAAGGAAATAGGTCTGCTGAAAGATCAACAACAAGCAGAGCAAGTACATTTAAAATCTGAAGGCAATAAGTCAAAAATATTACCTGTGTAGGGAGCTTGCCAGCATTAGCAGGTTTACTGGTTGACCAGGCTAAAGTATGCGCTGAGCCACAGGCTACTCTGTTGATCTTTTTACCCTGAAGTGCTGCAACCAAGCGTGGTCTTTGGATGGCATTAGTTGTTCCATCTCCAAGCTGCCCTTCATCATTATCTCCCCATGTGTACACCTCCCCTAAACCAATAAACAAAATTACTACTTCTGAAGCTAAGACAGAATTTTGTCTGTTTACTTTAAATAAGCATTTATAAACCATTTAACCAAATGAGACAACAGACAGTAATTAAGATTTCTAGGACTGGCAGCCATCCTGAAATCCACTGTCTGTTGCAGGTAAAATCGAATGACAGTTACATCTGTACAGCAGCTAGTATTAAATACATCTATTTCCTCATGGTTTGTACAACGAGGTTCTGTTGCAGAACAGTAGGAAATGGTGGCACAGAAGAACGACAACAGGTACACCAGAAATAGTCCGTACTTCATAGTTTCATGGCAAAAAAAAGAGCTGATACTGAAATAAAAAATTAGAAGACTCATCATTTTGCCTAAGAGAAGACAGACTACAGTAACCTGTGGTAACCTGAGTGAAAATTAAAATGGGTGTTTGGTGTTGCAAGATCAGAAAATACTTCTTAAAATAGCAACCTTGTTTCAGAGCATTCATATTCCACAGCTATTTCACTAGCATCTACAAAACAGCCAGTTATTGCACAGACTTGTTAATTAAATTCGGGAATATTCAGTATCTCAACCTACTTTATAAGCAATACTGTTTGTGCAACGTTTAATTTACTAAGATAAAACACCTCAGCAGGTTCAGAAGACCCTGCAAAAAAACCTAAATCCATTCATTCTACTCCTTGACCAACTCGTAACTATTTGTAGAGCTCTGTGCTTTCCTTTGTACGTCAGCATTTATGAAACTTAACTCATAATTTTTATTAATTCAAAATCTTCAATTGTTTTTAAATGATCATCGTAAATCAACGACATACTTGCTGCTCAATAAATATTTTGTTTGCAGATGTTGTGTATGTCCATGCACACAGAGGGTCAACATTTTTAGCACCAACATCTGTCTAAAAAATATTTCCCTTTTTTTCCCCTCCAAATTCAGTACAAAGTAAACTGTTTGATTTTTATACCATCTTCAGTGCAGCAAACACAGTGTAAAGACCCAGTAGCAATTGCGATGACTTTCTTTCCTTGCAGTCCCTGCACTTGTCGCGGTCTTCTAACGTGGTCATCAGATCCATGACCTAGCCGATGATAATCTCCTTTGCCCCTGCACAGAGAAGGTACAACATTTCAAAACTGTTTTGATTTTAGATAAAAAGATAGACTGTCTCTTATATTTGGCCTGTAGATGTATTTATAAATAGTTCAACAACAAAAATGTTTGATATTCAGCAGAAACAGTATGGCTCTGTCTCCAGCTATTCAAAATTAATCATCCCCAGCTCGTATGACGTGGATATGAATCTGCTGACAACACTTAAGCCTCCAGTACATGTTCTTCATAGGTTCTTACACCACATTCACATGTGTTCTGGCTTCTTTTGTTTCTTGAAGAAAGGCGAGAATCAAGGATTAGACTTCTATCAGCTGCAAAAGCAGTAAGCCTACTGACCTCAGAGATCGGAACTTTGTACAGTTTGAGGATCTCTCTAACACTATGCCAAAAGAAAAAAAAAAAAAAACAGGGGTGCGGATTTTTGCAAGGTATTTTATTTTGTCTTTTTAAAATGCTTAAGCCTGGTAGTTTAAACTACAAAATCTGGAATTGCGTAGGAAGATTATAACAATGAATTAAATATCAAAAGTCTCAGACTGTACAAGCTAGACACATTTTGATAATATATGAAAATGTTATTTATGCTATCATCTTCGAGCCTGCACAACGCTTCAAGCTTACACTTCCAGTGACCTCCTTTGAACTTCTGCATTTTGCAGTGGTCAATGGCTGGAATAACAACTCTGTGCTTTTGTCTCCATGACAAAACACTTTGGTTTTTCAGGCAAACAGCACTACAAAAACACTCCCCCAAAGTGGTAGATTTTATTACTAACCAAAACAGAGGGACTCCAAAAAACTTTCCATATGGGAGAAAAATCAAAGCAGTGAATGCAGTATAACATCAGCACTAGGTTGCAAAAAAAATTACATCTAACACTGTCTAAATAACCAACAAAAAATACTTACCAGGTATACACTGCTCCAGATTTGGTAAGAGCCACAGAAAATTGTGATCCACATTCTACTTTAACCACTCCAAGGCCTGTGAGGGAATCAATCTAGGAAAATAATAGCAAATGAAATAACAATGAGTTATGGACACTACAGTTTCATCAACCATCCTGTGCTTAGGCATGTCTTAAGTACAATAAAATGTGTGTTAAAGGCTATATGTATGCTTATGAATTAGAACGTACATATAGATCATTTAATAGAATTCCATTCTTTTCATCTTTCTACTATTTATTACTTTAACAATAAAAAGAAGTTCAGATTTGAAAAACTGCTGAAGATCTCAACTAGTATTTTACCTGCAGCAATATCTGCTTAGTAGAAATCGTAAGGCTCTGTCTCCAACTACTCAATATTATTCATCACTAGCTCCTCCAACATGGATGTGATTCTGCTGACATAGTAAAAATACTTAAACCTGCAGTACACTGTTCTTATTCTATGTATGTCCTTATGTCATTTTACCGTCATTCCTATGGGACTGATGATCAACGAGACAAACAAGCTATGTTCAAATTGTGTTATGCCACGCAATAAAATACTACTAGGAACAATCTAGTAGACTTTGTCCTTTAGGAAAGTGAATGGGGATACTCGTATCCATGTAAAAAGGTGCAATTATGGATTAAAAATCTAAAATCCACTGTGCCTAGGTATACACAGTGACATTCACATACTATTCTCAAACACGAACAGCGCTCATCTCCATAGCAAGTGCTGTTATTCAAATTAGATGGCTACATGAATTTTATTTGTAACATATGGAGAAATTCCAAGTTAACCATGTATTCACATGAACACGCATATGTAAGATTACTTTTTAATCAATTGATACTCCTTTTTAGAATGAAGCAGTATTATGGAAATTTATTGACACAAAGAAACATGAAGAGTCCTTGGGAAAAATCTAACCTTTTGATGAGGAACCAAAATTAAAATAAGAAACATTCCTGGAAACAGCGATGCTCTCCAAGATATAAAATCTTAAGCATTTTCATTCAGCACAAAAATTGAAGACCAGTCATTGTATCCTACACAGCCTGTTATTAACAATGGAAGAATACTGACTTCCCAAAGCGGGTGGAAGTTTGCACATATTAATGTATGTTTTCAGTGATTTCCAGCAACCTCAGTTTCTAAAATAATGAAAAAAATAGATTCAAATACCTTCATTGGTACTTTACAGCCATCACTGCCTCCTCTTCCAAGTTTTCCATAATCTCCATCACCCCAGGACCAGACTGTGTCATCATCAGTCAGGCACAATGTCTGTGCATCTCCGCTGCCACAGGCTATGTCAATCACACGATAGCCCTGGAGAGCTTCCACCTGTAAAGCAATCACCAGTTTTTGTTTACAATAAAGACTCAGTCACTTAGTTTCATAAAAGAAGGCAAACTCACTTTGGAGAGGAGCTTCACTGGAACTACAGGTCTGAAACACAACAGGACCATGCAAATGAATTAAATTCAAGTCAAAGGTCTTTGTTCTTTTCAAACCAACAAAATGAAAACTGACTACATATTTTAAATACTGTGTTATTCTTTTAACTTGGTGAACTTTTATTTTTTATTTATTTATTGCCTAAAATGTCACAAAAAATAACTCATACAAAACATGTAAGGTTATCAAAGGCTCTACTCTTTACATAATTTCAGGTTCTATGGTCCAGCACGGTATACACTAAGTATTGTATACATTGTCCATTTTCAAATAGCTTTTTACTATTTCACAATTTCCTTGCATTGTTCTCTGAATTTAATCAGCATCTTAACTTTTGAAATGCTGCCATCTAGTGATGAGATACGGAATTGTGATTCACAAAGAAAAAGGATGCTGTCACACACAAACTGCATCCTTCCAATCCTCACCCCTACCGCTAAGGGATTAGAGGTAGCCCAATCCATCATCCAAAGTAGCATGGAACACTGCATACTTCAAACTAACATACAGACTTCTACAGACTTGCTATTTTCATTCTAACCAAGAAAATGGGAGAAAGCTGTATAACAAAGGCAGGTAGATCTTAACTTCTGGGGCAAGGGAATGAGAACATCTAGTTACTTTCAGTGCAAAATACTCCCATGAAGGGGTGCAAACAGTTAATACCTGTTTAAGATACTTTCCACCCCACATCCAAACTGTAAGTGACAATAAGCATGTAATCAGTTTACACTTGGTACAAGTTGTGTCCTTTACACTCAAAGTATTATTGTTTGGATTTTAAAGGTGTTGTTTTGTTTTGTTTGGCAGTGAAGGTTAAGTCCTCTCCAAAACAAATTATTTATAAGCTGCTTAGTAATCTCTAGCAAAGCTTTGTAGTTCTACTTTCACTCCATTCTTTCAAAGCATTTCTGTTTTCTAAAGCAATAGTTCATTTCCTACAAATGCATGCTACCATTTCTTCCTTTCATTCTTTATATGCAGAAATGCCAAAAGTTACAGATCAGAAGTTAAGAACTAGACTAAGACCATAAAGAATTCCAAAGGTTTCTTACCAGTTTAGGTTTCAGTTGGTCCTCACTATCTCCATGCCCAAGGCGCCCATATCTTCCCTTTCCCCATGTAAAAAGGTCTCCTGCAGCTGTAATACATGCACTGTGTGCTCCACCAGCAGCGATGTCAATCACTTCTATACCTCTCAGAGATTCAATTACACGAGGACGATCACAAGGGCTGAAATGAAAACACTTGTTTTGTGAGACCTTTTGGAATAGACCATTCACATTCACCAGTGTATGGAAAGCTTTATAAAATGAGTACGAGGACATCTACTTCAGTTCCAGTTTAACATCCTCAAGATTTATGTTTTATTATTCATTCAGAAAAACATTTAGAGGTCGGCAAAAGCTGGAACTATTTTACCAGATGCTACACTAAAGTATAACAAGCTAGATAAAACTCCAGAAACATTTCCATTAAAGCTTTAGTCAGACTTAAACATTTATCCTGGAAAAATCAGTTCAAGTTAATATATTATCAAAATTTCTAGCACAGGTACTACTTTCCTCCATGGATTTCAGCATTCCTTTTTCTTCTTGGATCAGAATATTGTCTCTAACACAACAGAACTTCTCCTTTAACATAGGTAACTGCAAATGAACATCAGAAGCAGAATGGTAGCTTTGCTCCCAACCTGAAGTGCCACAAAGTGCCACATACCCATGCGATAGATCCTAAAGGAAACCCACTAGACTTCAGCATCTACAGATGTGCTAGAAGAGAGTATCTAGTCACAGAAATCCAAGTAATTTTATCTGATGAATGTTTTGTGGTTCTCCAATTAAAAATGTGTATTTCCACATCATTACTTAACACTGACTTCTTCATGCAGACAGTACTCACATAACACTTCAAATACATAGCAACTATTATTACATATCCATTAGCAGTTTTAAAAAACAAAAGCATTACCTTCGGTTTCCATGACCAAGCTTACCATCTTCTGCTTCACCCCAAGAATAAACTTCTCCCTCAGAAGACAACGCCAAACAGTGCTTTCCTCCCGAGTTCACTGCAACTTTCTTTATAAACACATGTTGAATGGATTCCAGTAAAGTTGGAGTAGAAACTGACTCTGTTCCTCCAATTCCAAGCCTACCACCTGCTCCATACCCAGTGGCATACAGCTTTAAAATGAAGATTAAAATGAAGAAGAAAGTTAAATTTAGTTTGTGTATTGAAGAGCATTCACTAGAGTTGTAGAAAAGAATTTTTAATGAACGTACACTAGAACAGAATTAAAGGAAAGTCTGAAAAAGTTTCTTACACGCCTCTATATCCTCTTTTGGAAATTTCCAGAATGTATACAATAACAGCAAGAGGTTTTTCCTTTCAAAATAAAAGTGGCATTGTTTTCAAGACTTAAGTGAGCAACATTGGTACATGTTCTGTACTGAAGTTCTTGAACATATAGAAGGAGGGAGTTCTCAAGCTTCCATTTTGGCCCTCATCGTGCTACAAAACAATAGTCTAAGGACAAAGGCAAAACAAGTTCACATGGAGGTAATATTATATCTAGATGGAAAAAGTAGACTGGCTTTGAGCAACAAATTCTTAATCAAACCTGAAGTAGAAACAGCTTACTACAAACAAATACGAACTTAATAACAACTCCTCCAGTACATGTTCTTCTTTTCCCCTTTGCGGTCCAGAGAGGACCGCATTTATCATCCAAGGCCCCTTTCCTACTCATGTGATCTCTACTGCAGAGACACCAGCTTCTTTTGCTTTCAGAGATGTCCTGATACATATCTAATTAAATCTTCACAACGACTTTCAGTTTGTGCTTGGCTTTAAAGCCTTCTAGCTCTTTTTTAAGACTTTAAGAAGACCTCGTGTCCCAAAAAAACTGTCAACTTTTCCAACTCTACAAGCTGGCCTTGGAAGAAAGAGAACAATTCTCCTACAGATGTAATTGTAACTTAATTTTGATTATCGACTGTTCTACACGCACAGGAGCTATTTGCCATTGCAATTCAGGTATCTTTCAAGCCCAAACAGGCAAGACTCAGCAGCTGTAGCATGCAACTATTCAGCTTAGAAAGAGGAATTTACAATATCCTGCTCCAACATTCCATATCAGGTATATGTAAATACATTCTGGAAACGACCAAATGGATTTTATTTTAAATCCTAATGGTGATTTTGTAGAAGTATCAAGAAAATATAACTTTGTGATAACATCACCTGCAGGTCTCTTTCATGCATTTCTATTCTGGTTTTCTTCTAAGGAATAAACACACAAACACAACTGCTTCTTCCTCCTCCATCTCATGCATACAGTTTTTAAATACAGTATTGCTTTTTACTCCTTTTGTCTATCCAAAAGTAATTTGTCTCAACACAATGATGTCAAAAACAATGTCATTAATCTGTCCCTTATCCTTCTGTGAATCATTAACAAGGACAATACTGACTGCTGAGGACAGAATCATTACAGTGTATCACTTGATGAATTTAACTGCTACAAAAAGTTGTAGCTGAAATTCTGAACCACATCCTCAACACAAAGCTGTCATCTGTATCAAAATTAAGACGTTTTCAAATTTGCAAACTTATTTTTTCCCCTATACCTTACACTAAATGTTTACATGCTGCTCCTTCTCACTGACCATTTGTGCCTGAAAATTAGATCCTGCGATATCTAACTTTCAGACATTTAGGTAGCCTTGAAGAATCGCAGATTCCATCTACAACTCTCTCCCATCAGAGAGAAATCACCATCACATTATACTGTCTATCCTGTTTTATGAGACCCTGTGAGCACATTACTTGCACTGTGCTTTGTTTTCCAAAATCCAATCACAGTTTTGAACTGAGAACTAAAATACACACGTCCTGTTTCAAGTAATTAATGCTACACATAATTATTTTTTTAATGGGGATATGCACAATATTTTTGATTTAGCCAAATCCATTCTGACGAGATGAAATTTTTAAAAGGAGTCTAACAAAAACATTTATTGTTTGCTTACTTTTCCATCAGCAGTCACTGCAAATAGAGTCTGTTCACCACCAATTAATTGCACTGGTCTAAGGGTAGCAAGAGCTTCACATGGAGTTGGGACTTTGACTTTTGCCCCTTCAATCCCACCAAGCTGTCCTCTGTGATTATGACCCCAGCCATAAATAGTTCCACTGCCTCCAGCTGAAAGTGTCCAATCATCAGGTCGCCTGTGTAAAATCCAAACCAAAAAATAATAAAAGAGCTTTTAGAAAGTCATTAAAAAGTTCCCCTGTACAACAACAAAGCATCACAAGAAAAAACAAATGACAGTTGAAAGAAATAACCTGTTCATCCACTGGACAAGCTGTTCATCCTGTTCTCTCTTGAAGACATCGTGGCACTCATGAAGAACATCCATGTTTTCATTATCCGCCATTAATTCTCGTATTTTCTTTGCCACCTGTAAAATATTTTGGATTAAACAATGTTATTCCAACTGTCAGCTACTCCTATCACAGCTAGCATAAAACACTTCAAATCTCAGCATGTTCTTTTAAATGCAACACTTTCTTATGTTCCATGAGCTATTTCAAATATCCCTGCAATACCTCATCAAGGAAAAGGCGAGGTAATGGTGTCCTTTTATCAAGAGCCACAGCAACCCTGGATGCCATACAGTATCTTCTAAACCAGGCCCACTTGTGCGTCTCTGCACAGCAAGGGAGAGTGTCCAGCTCTAGATCACAAGCAAGAGCCACAAGAACCTGCAGACAAACAAAGCAGATTACAGAGATGCAAAAAAAGTGCATAATAAAAAGTAATACACATTTGATGTAGTAGAACAGCTCACAGACCAGTACAGCAAGAACAGAGTCTCAGAGAGATGTAAAGTGCAGGGGACATTAAGAGCTATCCACCTTTATTTCCCTCACTGATGGGGAAGCATCAGCTGTACCCAGATGGTCTCAGTTAGGTATCTAAACTTTCTCCTCTAATCCAGCAACTTTCACAGTCCACCTGCGACAAATACTCCTAGATAATCATCTTTTCTGTATCAGATACCAAATGCTGTACATTTTACCTTCTATTTCTAAACAAAGTATCCTTTATTCAACTAATTCAGTGTATTACTGGTGAAGAGGCTAAACAATGAATTACTTCTTCCCTGCAAAACCTTTTTCATATTTTAAGAATTTCTTTAAGACAGATAAACCCTCCTGCGTTTACTACAAGGGAAGCTTTTTTCAGTTTTTTTTTTACTCTTTTCTTTTTTACTCTTCCCTAGAATTGCTCAGCTCATTTCTCTGTACTCTGAAGCACAGGGCTTTCCTTTTAAGATATTCTTATTTATTCCTACTGGAGGTAACACCTTCAAGGTATTTAAAAGGATGAACAAAAATGTTCAATATTCCTGTTAGGACGACTCAGAAATCAACTGTCAAAAAATGTAACTTAAGCTGTAGTCTACTATACTTCCAAGATATTGTTCTAAACTACCTATATCTGCCTAGTTAGGTACTCTTGATTTTCTATTTGCATATTTCATTCTCGTTTTAGAAGTGGTATTCTGATTTTATCTTTACTTAACTTCATCTTAGTGACTTCAGACCCATTTTTCAAAATCCATTAAGAGGTGCCTTCACAAGAAGTTTCTCTATCATGATGAGGTGAGCTAGTCTCACAATAAAAAAAAAAAAACGAATTTTACTGATGAATTCTTTACTGATCACATCTCATTACCTTAAAAAAAGGGCTGTGGAGCAGTTGTTTGCCACCTCTCACAATAGGATCTTCATAGTCAAACTGCCGCTGCAATGCTTCTGGCAGACCTTTAACCAAAGCAGCTAAAGCACTCCCTGTGAAACTCTAGAGAAACCACAGAAGCAGAAAATTAGTCTCTGTGTTACAGATGTTATTTAAATGACCATGACAAAACATCAATAACTTCCCAAACTACAGTTTGCTATGTGAAGCATCATTTCCATCCATTTCCTAACACAGAAGTATTTTGTAACAATTCCAAAATTGCATGGATACAGAACTGGAATTAGCCCTTTTTTCCTAAAGCGAAGCCCCTTTACAAGGGCTTGCAGACTTGTGCAAGTAGGCTATTCATTTGGCCCATTTCGCATTTTGTGGTTAACAATAAAAATCACGTACATCAGAGACAATGGTTTTAAGGCTTCACATATATCTCCACGTGAAAAATATCAGAGAAGAGCTTTTCTGCCTTCTTACCAAAGTCCGTGTTTCTCCATCATTATCCCCAAGAATCCGGTTGATGTTGATAGACTGGCCAAATTCTGTTGTGAGCAGCTTTCGCAGCCTCTGCAATGCCCACATTCTATGGCCAGCAGCTAAGGAAATATGAGCACACAAAACCCAGAATTACTTTAAACAAGAATTTTAACTTATTAAAGTAGACTTAATTTAGGACTTGCACCTACCTAAGGCACTCAGCTGAGCACAAGCTGCAAGAGAAGCTGCCAAGCGAGGAACTATACTCCTGTTGGAAGCAAAATTTAAGCGAAAATCCAACAAACACGTAACCAAATCCATTGAGGGACATGAAAGAATGCAACGATCTGAGAGAAGGTCTTTGGGGCCTGCAAGAAAAAAAAAAAAAGGAAAAGGTGGGGAAGCTTTGAAGATTTGCCCTTGGACTGAAATAAGAACAGAACAAGAGAACTGACCAAACACAGCAGTCTACAGTGCTGGTCTACATCTGAGTTGGTCCGTTCTATCTCCCTTTGAACAGACTGGAAGAAAGGAGCACTTTCATAACATAACATATCTTGAGTTGTAATGGATCCACAAGGATCAGAGGCCAACTCACAGCTCCACAGAGGGCAACTTAAGAGCTAAACAATGTATCTAAGAGCATTATCCAAACATTTCTTGAATACCAGAAGATTTAGGGTCACGATCACTTCCCTGAGCAGCCCATTCCAGTGCTTGACCACTCTACTCTCAGTGAAGAACTTTTTCCTCTACTCTCAGTGAAGAACTTTTTCCTATGAACTCATCTGAACTTGCTCTGACTCTGCTTTAAGTCATTCCCTTGCGCCACACCAGTCACCACTTAATTCACCTAATCCAAAAGATTCAGTAGAAAAAATGAAAATAAAAAAAAATGACAAATTGTTTCTCAGAAGTAACCTCTGTTCACAGATGGAGAGGCAAACTAGAGCAATTACAAAACATTTTTCTCTCTCCTATGTAGAAGTGCCTCTCTCAGGACTTTGTTGAAAATGTTTCCTAGGTATGAAAGAAAACATTTCCTTAGCATGAATAAAAATGAACAACTAAACTTTGGCATGTAAATATTTAGACCATGCAATAAATACAACTATAAAACACACACTAGTAAACATACTCTATCACCCCTCTGTAAATGTGATATATATACCTTACCTGCAGCTGGCATGATAGGGTAAACAGTGAAACGCCATCCCCATCCATTTACAGAGCCATCACTGATGAACTTCCACTTCAGCTCATCCCCTGGAATTCGCAACTCACTAGACCAATCTGACCACTCACGACCTGTTGCAGTAGGTAACACGAACATGTTCACGTATACTGACCGAGCCAATGCAAGCCACTCATCAACAGTAACTTCTCTCTATGGTTATTTACTTATTACAAATATCACATAAATGCATTACAAAAGAAAAAGGTATGTGGAGCACGTGTACATACCTATAAAGATGTTACATCAACAAAATCAAGTCTTACACAGTTCAGTTAGCACTTCCAACGTATGTCCTCAGTGCTTTTAATACTGCTTTCAAAGACAATTATGAGCTCTTACTAGAACCCACGGTCCTGTTTTCATATCAGCTCTTCATATTACAAAAAATCTATTACAACATACTAAACGTTAAGCTTCAGTTCTTTTTCCAACCAAAAACAGCTCAATAATGAAACACATGAACGTGTGCATCTGAAGCAGTTTGGGGAAAAAGTGATTAACAGTAAAAGCTCACATCATGAGTGCTCAGAAACGTTAGTAAGCATAGGCAATAACTACTTAGACCCTTGTGCATGATGTCATGTATGGGAAGGGTCAACGTAAGATTCGATGAGATCTAAAATGTTCCTCTATCATCTACAGAAAAGCAACAGTGCTTTAAAATGAAATCATAGGTAGCAGGATAAAAGATGAAGATTTCATGTAGTGTCAAGGTACATAGACCAGAGCAGAAAACA
This sequence comes from Penelope pileata, assembly GCA_013396635.1. Lineage (NCBI taxonomy): Eukaryota > Metazoa > Chordata > Aves > Galliformes > Cracidae > Penelope > Penelope pileata. The sequence continues at coordinate 219,913 of WBMW01005313.1, forward strand.
GAAAGAGAGAGCTGAGATTTTATTTTGGGCATTCAACAGCGGAAGAACATTTGTCTTGACTGTAAAAAAGCTCAAATTTCTGTATTTATTATTTGAAAAAGTCAAAGGCTAGCAAAAGAAGTATCCTTTTCCAACTGCTTTCCAATTTGTTAAAATATACTTTGATTATACAGAAAATCATACATGGGCCAAGAGTGCTAGGAACTAATTTTTTACATTCTAACTGCTCTTAGGAAAATATAACAACATGCATTTCTGAGAGTCTATATATTCAAAGATTCAAGGTCACTCATGCATGTCTGTACATAGACCACACTTTTTTGATTTCAAATAGAATATCAATTTACATCTTTTCCTCTTTTTTTTTTTTTTTAATTGCCATATTGCTCACAAGAACCCTGTCACATTTCATTAAGTGTTGAACAGTAAATCACACAAGACACTTTCGAAAAGCACCTGATCGGACGGAAACAATTCTGTTGACACCATCCATGATGGTGAGAGGATCATGACGCCGCTCTGTAGAACACTGGCGATCAAATTCTACTCTCAGTCCCTCAGCACCTAAACAGCAACAAAGAATTTACACACTTCTACAGAGCAATCAATACCACAAGCAAATGCAGTATTCTAGAAATCCACATAAAATCAAATGCAACTATTTGGAAGCCTTAGTGCTCATTAATAAAAATAAAAATAAAAATGGGAACTTGCTTTGGTTTAACGACATTGTTTCTAACTTCTCTTTGAAAGACCTACACCATAGACAGCTCATGTGAATTGGGGCTAGCGTACAGAAGACTACATTCAGAACATTCCCAACTGCAGTTGCCATTGCAAAAAAATGTCTATTTACAGTTAAGACAAATATCAAAAGGTACAGTCAGAGAGCTAAGTACCAGTACTGAAGGAAGCACTAAATGAAAACACAGCACAGAAGGAAAAAAGTATTTCCTAATGATGAGGCTACAAGACAAGTGCTCAATTACTGACCCTGAAAATGACTTACGTCATTCTCAGCTTTGTAACTGAACAGAAAACAGCAGTAATATACAGCTGCAGAGAAGCAGTGTACAGAATTCAGGCACAGGACCCAAACTTGGGGAAATGTGTTATTTCACAGGACTGAGATGTTCATGCAGTATACAAGTGTTTTAAGAAATATTTTATTTTAGCAACAGAATACAAAGTATGACTTTAAAAGTTCAACACACATTTTTGTAAGCTGAGGGAAAAACTTTACACATGCAGACTTGCATGTACCTGAATTTTAGCAACATAACTCTAGGAACTCTATACCTGGTATTTTAACTGTGCCACTAGATGACGTATCGTCAGTATAGGGATGGCTGCTTTCTACCACAACCGGTTGCGAAGAGAGGCGGCCACTTTGTGAATCAGTTGCCACATCTTCTAACTCAGTAACACACAGTTCCAACAACATATCAGCAACCTATTTAAAGAAAAACAGCCACATACCTAAAATCAAGCTTACGAAAACCATGCATGGTTAGTCCAAGAACAAGAAGCCATCTACCATTCTTCTTGAATTAAAAAAAAATCCACATATTTTCCTCATTCTGATTCCTAAACCATTGTATTCAAAATATTAAAAAATTCCTAAAACTAAAAGCCAAACCATGCAAGTCTTGAATAAGTAAATGCCAAAACGAATAATGCCCTTGCAGCAAAACTGAACTGTAAAGCATAAGCCAAGAGATTGGTGAAAGACAAACATTTAACCAATATGAAATATTAAAACACATTGTTTAGAGAGAAAATTCCAATGCTACTCATTTTTAAAGAGCAGTTTCAAATAAAAATCCTGACTATAACTGGAAAATGAAAAGCTGTTCAGTTACTTATTGATGCTAGAACAATTGTAAAAAAAAAAAAAAAAGTGATATGTAAGCGCATATATAGCATGCATTTACTGGGAGCTCAAGGGGGAAACTACATCTCAAATCCAGAACAGGGATATACATAGCTAATCATTACAAGGAATTCAAAAATTTGAAAAAAAGATGTTTAACAGTTCCAGAAATATCACTCTATTACTCCTATACTAAACTCATCCGGTAGAATGGTCTCAAGCAATCCTGGTTTAATAGAATCTAATATCCTAAGATTTCTTTCTTTTCTTTTTTTTT
>WBMW01005313.1:222078-254268 GCA_013396635.1 Penelope pileata
TTTTTTTTTTTTTTTTTTAAAGTGCAGCTGTCTTGTCATTTATTTAAAATATATATATATATTTCAATTCAATACACAATTCTTAGCAAAGTCATTATATAGTGAAAAAAGGAAAACAAACACAAGCTTTGCATAATCACTTCCGATGTTTGAAAGCAGACTTTAAGCAGTGCTGTCATAAATGAAATGTCATACGAACATCTTAAAACAAGTGCATCACCACTCATTAGAAAAATATTTAAAGAGTAAAGCTGAAAGAAACATTAAACAACTTTCCGTTCATTCCCATAAGCAGATATTATATAAAACAGTTATGATTGCCCTATTCCGTAGTACAGCTTTTGGAAGCTAGTATTAGAACATTCATTAATACTGCTTGTTAGTTGTCCCAAGAAAACCCATGCCCATGTATGGCATATTCATAAACTTCAATGCATCAAATGCAAATCTTAAAACTGAAAAATAACAACCACATATTGCTACCAATATACTGACAACATTTTTAGCCAGCAATAACAACTGCAACAATTTCAGGAATAAACTTTGGTGTAAACCAAAACCAACATGAAAATGTTTAAACTAATATTCCATCCATCAAACAGGCGTTGGTTAATTCAGCATCATGCTTTGCCAGCAAGAGAAATCGTTTGTATATCAAATTATATACGCATATCATCACATATATCAAATATATTTACATTAACCGCAAATTCATGTATTCATTACAACCACTAAGGTTCACATACACTAAATTTGACTTTAATTTTCATGCTTAATAATCTTCTCAGGATATCAAACTACACTTCAAATACCAGAAAATATTCTATTAAGCTAAGAACAAAGGACATAGTTAAAATGCAAGATAAACAAAATCTGACCTGTGGGTAAGCTGTGCCCATACCAGACAGAACAGCTGAGAGAACATCTCGTCCCTTTTCACCTGCTCGGTTGGACACAGCAAGCTTTAGCAGGTCAACCATGACTCGCGTGTCATCTGGCACTAACAGACTTGTAAACTCATCCAAGTACTGAGGTTCTGGGCCAGACACTTTACTTTGGCTTTCTACATCCTACAAAACAAATTGCAGAAAGATTTAGACAGTGAAGATGAAAAGAGGAATCTTATTGAATATAAGCAAGTTACTTGTCTGAAGAAGTCTGCAAGTAGTTTAAGAACTTGTAATTCTGGGACTACAAAGCCGTTAAACCCGCTTCTGAAGTGAAAAAGCTTTCCTGAAACTACTTTTTTTCTGAAGTTGAAGGAATACAATAGCGATCACCCTGTCTTTGAAAATGCTTTAAAAATGCAGCCATTTATAGAGCAACTTTAAAATCACTAAAACAGCAGAACTGTTCAATAAAAACATTGTAAGGACTTCAGTTTTAAGGAAGGCATTGACAACATTACTTCTTTGGTTTTTGTCATTGTTTCTGCAATGATGCTGGCAGCTCCAGGATCATCTGTGACTGGAATGAAAGGACGGGAAGATGCAGCAGCAGCTGAGGGAGTTACAGCAGATGGTGTCACAGCATCTTCTGAAGAAGCAACCTAGGCAAAATGAACAAAAGTAACAAAGGCTGCAATAAGAGACTGTAAATCCGTTAGGAGTGTAATTATTTGTAAAAAGGGTTTATGACCAAAGACAGCAGCAGTTCAAAAACAGCCATAAATTCAAACACAACAGATTCATTCCATGTTTTTCCAGCTTCTATTTTATGTTCCTAGCATGGTAAACCAGCCACGATCCCCAAATGCTACAAAACACGCACAATAAAATATCAGTGTCTGCAGAAGAGTCTACAATGCAGAAGACAACCCCAAAAAACACATGTCAAACTAATAGTCTGGGAAAGAAAAGATCTTCAACAGCAAGCCTATCTTTTTTTCTGTTTTTACTAGCAGTTGGGAATGAAGAGAGTGAAAATCCATTCAGGCCTTTCTACCTAAATTAGTTAATATAAGTTTGCAATTATGCTTCATTAAATAATTGCTGAAAATTCTCTTAGTCTAGACATTATTTTTTTTAAACCATCCCTGTACAATTACTTTAATAACTGATAAAATATTTAACATTTTAAAACTTTAAAATACTACCAGTAATCATAATTGCATTTTAATGATACACTTACTGCATGCTGTAAGTTTTAAGTTCATTTCACACAAAAAACTTAGCTTTTCCAAATCTGACGTATGTAAAACACTCACTCCATAAATTGGAGCCCAAAAGAACTCCTTCATTTCTGCTGCTATCAAACTAAACAGCTTTACTGTTAAACAGTGTAGAAAGATTTCATTGGACACTACCTCCCCTTTCCTGTCCTGCCACGGGTTTGGGCTCAGCCTCTCTTCTACGTCTCCTGCAAGCATGCATTCATCTCCACTTGCAGGGCTTCCTGCAGAAGCAGCATCTGACGGCGGGGCTGGCGATGAAGAGGGACATTCTACTGGTGCAATCATACTTGCAGGCATCAACGCTCCAACAACTGCATCCCTGAAATCATTTAGGACAGATTCACATAAGCAATTATACTCCTTTGTTGAACCAGAAAAAGAACGGTATCAGCTTGTCTTAATTAAATAAGCAAAGGTTTCCGAGTTCTGGAATTTACAGAGTAGTGCATCTCCATTCTTCAAGTCAGATGTTTAAATACTGTGTCTTTAGGCCACACTATTTTACGTGAGTTCTCTTTATAAATTTTAGCACAAATACTCTGTTCTCTACCAATAAGGAAGGCATGGTAAAGTTTTATTATTCTTTTCACCCTGTTCCCTGCTGCTTCGTCCACTACATATTTATGCTTAACATATTTAAAATATTCTTAACATATTTATGCTCCTATTCTACTGTTTACTCGAGCATTCCTGAACGAACATTGCCCCCGTCCCCCCCCTGTACTGGAAGCTTCTCATTTTAAAGAAATCTAATACAAACATCAAGAAAATTTAAATGAAGCTTGGCCCTATCCTGACAAGCCCAAACGTGTAAAACCATTTACAACTGACTGAAGAGACACAGAAAGATGGTCAGCCATGCCATATGTTGCTCGTCAAATCACAGGAACACTTGCATGCCTACCTGGCATACATGATTTGTAATGCCATCAGAATATGAGATAACGCCTGCTGTTTGGCAACGTTCCCATCAAGTGAAAGGAGAATCTTAGCAAGGGAAGGGCGATTAGGCTTTGAACTGTTTGCACCACTAATCTTGTTACTGGCAGCAGAAGAATCTGCATCTGAAGGAACACCTGAGGCAAGGGGAAAAATAGAGAAGGCAAGTATTTTTATTTTTCTAAAGGTGAAATAGATAATTGGAACTTAATGATCTAATTTCTTGGTAGATCATTAATGATCACAGAATCATAGAATGGCTGAGGTTGGAAGGCACCTCTGGGTCCATCTGGTCCAATCCTGCTACAGCAGGGTCACCCAGCAGGGTGCCCAGGTGGCTTCTGGAGATGTCCAAGGAGGACACTCCACAGTCTCCCTGGGCAGCCTATGCCAGTGCTCCATCACTTGCACAAAAAAAGAGACTGTAAATCTAAGTCTACGGGAGATTTTTAAACTGCATTTCCTACAGTTACAATACTGCAGTCAACACTGAGGCTTTTCAGCAAATGCTTTCATAAAATAGTGTTCCACCTTGTTATTTACTAGTGAAGATTAGGATAACACAGATATAAATATTTCAGTGATTGACATTTAAAACATATTTTACTTTGACAGATATTTCCCAAACAACATTCAGATTTACTAGTTATCCTTAAAATACTAAATATTCTACATATATTGCTCTTTTTTTTAAATGCATTGCTTTGTTTTTAAAGAAAGTAATTAGCAAAACATTTGGACATTTTATGTTTAATACAAAACATTGCTGCCTTGCCTCCATAAGTCTTAGTCACCTTAGAAACAAAAGGTATGGGTAGTTAAGAATTATAGTAAGAGATAACACGTAAGAAGGTCAATATAACAGTAGCATCCATCTACCATTACGTCCATAGAGCTCCATCCCTGAAGAAGCCATTTACAACCTTCATTTTCAGGAAGAGGTTCTCATTTTTTGGATGGGGGCGTTTCTTTTCTTGGATGTCTTTTGGTCTTATTGTGTTTGTTTGTTGTCTTTTACTTTTCTTTAGACAGTGTTCTTTTTGCAGTCTTGTATCAATTGTCAAACCACACACACACCTAACCCTACACTGGCATTAAAAAAAAAAAAAAAAAACCCACAAGGAAATGACTACCAACCAAGATAAGAAGCACCTAAAGGGTCCCTCGCCGTCTGGAAAAGTACTGGTTCATGAACAGATGGTGTAGCAACATCCACTGTTGTCCATGCTACGCTGTGGGAAGATCCACAAGCAACCCGGGTGATTTTCTGGCCTTCCAAGCCCTGTACAAGAGTGGGCTTTCTATTGACTGTAGTAGTTCCATTGCCTTGTTGCCCATGGTCATTGTCACCCCAAGCGTAAACCTGCCAGTAGACATTTCCATTCATTATTTCGCATCACTTGTTGCCTCATTTGTTTTCTTTAAAACTACTACAGAGAAATCTTAGTGATTTGTATTAGTAATCCAGGATACTTTAGAGAACCTACTGCTGTGCCTTTAAAAATAATAATTACGTACAATAATACCTGCATTAAAAAACACAAAAAACAAAGCAACTCTTTATCAGATGTTTCATAGATCACTGCAGATTCATAAATCATCAGCTGATACATTATTCAATGTTCACAGTGAACAATTAAATTAAAAGAATCAGTTTCTCAGTAATTGCACAGGATATCTGAATCAATACCACGATAGTGATAATGCTGGATGACAGTCAAAGAAGCTACCCAAACATTATGACTATTGCTGCATTTTAAGAGTGAGAAGCAGGAAACTGATCATGTAGGTAATCCACAAACTATGAAACCATTACAAAAGCCACTAAGACAACGTTTGAAGTCCAGTAGTAATATGAGGTCTAATATATTTCAATTATAATCATGCTTACATTTATTCAGGACCTTAAAAAGCAAATTAATATAGTATAAAAATTTATTCCATTTAATCACCACTATTACAGTCTTCCTCAACAGTTTGTTTCTTTCTGGATCAAGGAAAAAGAGGCAAGGAGAACGATACGCAACATACCTGTCCGGTGTCAGTAACTGCTAGACAGTGGAGCGCACCTACTGCCACGTGCACGATCTTTTTACCCCTCAGACCTTCCACTACTTGAGGCTTTCGTACATGTACATCAGTGCCATGGCCTAGCCTGAAGTAATCTCCCTTACCCCTAAAATAGACAAAAATAAAAGCAAAATTTAGGACAATTACAGCGTTCACACATTCCCTTCTCAATGCAGTTTCCGAAATCAAAAATTCTCATTTATCACTGGGATTAAACTAGGAAACTCTTCAAAACAGAACATTACAAAGGATAACTGTAATTTTATGTCCCTGTTACTTTTCACCTCATTCAAGAATAGGCATACTCTATGACTTTTTGCACGTAGCGCAGCTCTAGTTACATGGAACTTCCTCTATTTCAGATACACTGCAATCATAAATACCTACAAAATCGATTTGTTATTCTGTTTGAACAGACATATGCACAGTTGAAACAAATGAAAAAAATCTCCTTGCAGTCCTGTAACATCATGGCATAGCACAAGGATTTTGCCAACCATTCTTAAAGACTGTCGAATTCCCCTTCCTCTTACTCCTTTCATCACCACAAAAAAAAGAAAAAGAAAATTTAGAAGAGGGAGAAAAAGTGAGAGATGAACAGTTTCCAGTGGCCAATCAGAAATGAGAACTCTACTAAAAGTTTTTATCCCTTTTACGCAGAGAAGTAACTTACAAAAATAGAAGTTTTTTGGATTTCTCTATTATTTATCAATTGCTGACAAATAATATACCAAAAAAAGAACATTTTAAATCTTCCTAGCTTTGATATATGTTAAACAAGTCAGTCTTACACACAAAGATGGGGCTAAGACCTTGAGCTGCCCAGAGATCTGAAGTTGATTCACAAATTTTACAAAAGTTTGTAAACTTAAAAAGCAAGGTTTGTGTTCAAAACAAAAGCAGAAGTGAACAAAGCGAATAAAAACAAAAAGGATCACTACGACAACTCCGTGTCCTGTGTGTTTCCAATGCTGTCCTTTCAATCCCTGCTGAACACTTGCTTGTTACTTCCTTACTCTATTACATCCTTATTATCTCCATCTCTTATTTTAACTGCAGGCTACGTACTCTATGCTACAATTCTCATGTTCTCTTTTTCCCGACTCTGCTCCAAAGTCTTAATTTAACATTTCTTTGCATGCTTCATTACTCCCAAGAGAGGGAATATTCTTCCCCTTCTTCTACTAATTCAGTGAGACTCAGGCATCCTAACAGAGTACAACACGTAAGTCAGCATGCTACAAGGCACAGAGAGTATTTGAACAGATCACAGTTTGTCTCAAAGAGTTTCCAATCTAAAAGACAAAGCTAGCACACAGATAAAGAACAGAGGGGTTAGGACAAACAAACAGTAGTAAATACAACACAAACTTAGCAACTGCTTTGTAAATATTTTCTGGCAAATTTAACATACCATGTCCATACCACTCCTGACTTGGTCAATGCCAATGAGAACTGTGCACCACACTCAATCTGACAAACGCCTTGGCCGTTCAGTCTTTCAATGTTCTGAGGAATGTTGCATCCTTCGCTTCCTCCTCGGCCCAGCTTTCCAAAATCACCATCACCCCAAGAAAACACCAAACCTAGCAAACACCAAACTGCAGGTCAAACAATGATCACAGAATTCCCACGTGCCAGTAAGCTTCTGGAATAAGATATTCCTACCTTCATCTGTCAAAGCAAGCGTCTGAGCATCTCTGCTTCCACAAGCAACCTGAATTACTCTGTGGCCAAGGAGCACTTTAACCTACAAAAGACAGAAAAAAGCAAGATGTTTCAAAGGCATTGTTTTACAACTGTACAAACATTTTCAAGATCTTGTTGATCACAATTCTGTGATTCTGTGATTGTTCTTCACGCTCAGCCTGTGCATGTTATTTAACAAAAGTTTATCAAGCCCTGCTTACTGAATATCCAACACTGTTCAGTGACAGTTATGTGTCAAAGCAGACGCATACCACTGATGTTTAAAACAGCACTAGCTGCTTTGAGTCATTTTCCAAGAAAAAGCAAGAGAGACTGCATCTTTCTGGCCTTTGAAATACCTGACATGTTATTAGAGGCAGGTGTAATAAAGCCTAATCAGATCACTCCAGAACTTCACACTGCTTTCATGATTCTGGCTTGGCTTTACCTTTATTTTATCATTTACTAAACAAACACATTCACATTTCATCAGAGATGAGAAACATTTATTTTACCATCTTAGGCTTCAGCTGTGTAGTATTATCTCCATGTCCTAACCTTCCATATTCTCCAAGACCCCACGTATACAGTTCGCCACTAGAGGTAATGGCAGCACTGTGGGAGCTGCCACAAGCAATATCACGGATACGTTTGGTTTTCAGTGCTTCTATCAGTCTGGGTTTATCACAATTCCTAAAGAGAGTGAGTAAGGAATACATCATCCCACTTTTGAACAGTTGAATAATACATCAAGTTCTACAACCCAAAAACCTTTTACACAAAATTAACAGCAATCTGAAGATAAAACAAGATGCAACTTACGATTCCAAAACTAATTCTGTATTAGCACCATCAATTTAAAACTTACATAATTTTAATGTATTTTTTCTAATACTGACTGTTTAAGAGCCACTATTTATGTCTGATAAATATATGTCTGGCTTCTGGAAAATTAGCTCCCAGGAAATGCCTACAGCAAGAATTCCAAGTCTCTCTTTTAATATATTACAGAAAACATGAGACAGTCAACACTGAAATAATACTGCTCCAATCTGGACTTCCCTTTTCATAGGCTTGACAAACACACAACTAGGAATATTTATTTGTTGTTATATATAAAAACACCTGAGTTGGACACTGTAATTTTCTCTGTATTCTGGGCAGCTTTTTGGAATATACCAGAACGATGAACAAAGATTTCCCCATAGGCTATGTCTATCCTTTTTCATTTCAAAATTTTGTTCTATGTCACATACAAAGAAAAATCCTAACAAATCTTAATTTTTCTTACCACTGTCATGTGGAGGACTAATATATTTCTGGCAGTCAGATCTGTGCATACAAGTCTAAGAACAGGGCCACACAGAACTTGCAGATTTGCATTAGGAACTGTTACTGCTCAGAAATGTAAAACCAGTACAGTTTTACATGTCAAGGTAAAATTTACCTTGCAAGAGTCACCAAAACCTTCAAGTCTAGAAGTATATAACTTAAACAGTAACATTCAAAAACACTAATAAAGACTTCTATTGAAGTTTCCAAGTATTAAAATTAATTGAATTCTTCCTTTTTAAATGTCTGAAACTGCTACTAATGTTGCACTATTGACGTACACTGCAGCAAAAAATCTTTTCAGAACATTTTATTCCTGTTATGTTAAAAATTTTGCCATTGTCAACAGTGTACATCATACTACAGCTATTCACAAACATTTTCTCTCACTGAAATACAGATAAAACTAGAATCCTTACATTCGACTGAAGTGACCAAGTTTGCCATCATCTCCTTCACCCCACGAAAATATCTTTCCATCAACAGTTAATGCCATAGCATGCCGGCCACCTGAAAGTATAAATACAAATTTGAGTGTTCAAGCATGCAGCAACAAAGGTCTAACAACAAATCTCAGAAATTTGACACTGCTTTGTTTTTATGATGTAATTGTATGAGCCTTTCTACCCACACATCAGTTATGTTCTTAGGAGCTTCAATGTGTTTTCACTTAAAAAATAAAATGTGACTGTAGGCTTCCTGGCATATTAGCACATTAAGTGATTATTCTTTTTTTTTTTTTTTTTCAATGCTGCAAGGAAACCAACAAACAGAATCAAACCCACCATTTAGCAATATTCAAGAATGAAAATACTTCCTTCGGATCAGACTATAAAACCTTTTCCAGCAAGTAAGAAACTGGATATGGTCTACATTTATAGAATTTAGCATCTCATGCAATATACAGAATTTAACAATCTGTACTTATTAAAATAACAATAATAATAATTTCATTATTCTGGGGCATCACAGCACTAAAGAAACTGCAAAACAACTTATATTTTTAGGCTTAATGTTCTGCTTATGCATGTAAGAACAGCGATAGACAGTACCTGAGTGAACAGCCACCTTCTTTACTACGTAGTTACTGAGAGCTGTTATCTGGCGGGGAATAGGCACAGTCCCACTGGATATTCCTAAACCCAACCTTCCGTTTGTGGCTTCTCCACAGGCATATACCTTACCCTCTACAGTCACTGAAAATAGGAGAAAAAAAGGGTTGTAATACCATTGACGTTTTACAACTGGAAATCTATTTCTGCCCTTAAATAATAGGACATGCTTTAAACTTATGTTACCTGCAAAAAGGCTTTTGGACCCTCCAGCTACTTGTACAACATTCAAGGCAGATAGGGTTTCAGAGAACGAAGGAACTTTTATCTAGAGTAGACAAGAAATAGAAATAATTACAATACATTTTAAAGTTTCAAATTTTAAAAGTGATAGAATTTCAAACGATAAACTGCCTAATCTGACAGCTGTTTTTTTTTTTTAAATTGTTTATGAAACCTCCCCATATTATTCGGACACTTGACACGCATCCATTAACATAGATGAGGCTAGGAACCAATACACATAAGGACAGGAACCAAGAAAAGGCAGGTAATACTGAAACCACAATAAACACAAACTCAGAGAAAATGAAATGGGCTAAAAAAAATAATAATAATAAAAGGATTTTATTTTTACCATAGTTTTCTTGAGAAAAACCAATCTAGTTTTGAGGAGAAGTGTAACAGCAAAATAAACCTAACTGAAAGTGTTAACCAACACACTTCAAACCAGCTTACGGGGACACAACCACATTTTTCAGTAGCAAAATGCTTTAGCAATCCAGATTAGTTCAAGAAAGTTAAAAAAAAAAAAAAACCCACAAGCAACCTATTTTCCTCATTACTACAAAGAAGTCTTTGATCAAGCTGACAGTATCTATAAATAGACATGAGTAAACACCAACACATCCTTTACATATGTTTTAAATCAACACACATTCAAATCTGGCTTATTCTCTTTTATAAGAGAGGTAAATATTCAGTTATTTAAAACAGCTAAAAATAATGTTTCTAGCAGACTACTTCATTGCAGTGCATGAGGAAAAAGTTTGAAGGACATTTGTAAACTAGTATTGAAATTACTACCCTAATTAATCAACTCATGCATTTCATAGTATTAATAGATGCTAAGGTAAAGTTCACATTAGCATGATTCTTCCACCTAAGTTTAATCTTTGTAGATTTAGTTCATATGTATACACATTTGATTTATTTCTCCCATCTCCCATTTAACTGTCTTATTGTTCTCCCCTTTTCTACAGGGAAAAAAACACTTTAGTCAGAGTCCTAACTCTGCCTTCAATGTTTGGGGCATTTCAGAACTTAAGTCCTGTTAACCTCAATGCACTTCAAGCTTAACTTTTTTTTTTCCCCTTGGAAGGCACTCCCCACTGGCACAACAGTGCAAATTTTATTTACAATATAAAATAATTTAATGCCATTAGCTTCTCTCCCACCTTACGTCATGTCAAAAATTACGTAAAAGCAGTTGCATACTGGCCTGAAATTCCTCTCAAACTGCACTAAAATGTAATCAAATCACACAAATGAAAAGATCCATATTTAAATTATTTTTCTGATTACTGAACTAGCTACGCTTACAGGTAATAGAAAAGTTCACTGCTACCTATATTTTGCATTTGCAACAAACTCAAAAGGAACAAAATACAGAGAGTGCTAGAGATTTTTAAAACAATAAGTTTGCTATCACCTAAAACAAACAATTAAGTGGCTGCTAAAAACCAAACCAGATTTCAGAGAAACAACCGAAATGTAAATTTGCCCCAAATTTTCCACCCAGAAGACGTCTTAACACTGAAAAAACATTAAAATCTACTATTGATAGATAATGATAATAAACTCGAAAATTCTGACTAAATTTCAATTAAATGAGAGTTCTGTGAGGCTTTTACGTTTTATTTTTATATGTTTCTAACATATTAAAACCACAAGCATACCTTGGAACCTTTTAGTCCTCCCAACTGATCTTTGTCATTCAGTCCCCAGACAAAAACTTTGGTTCTTATTGTAGCTGCTGATTCCAGCCCAGCTGCCTTCTTTCTAACAAGACTGAGTACATTTAGGGGAAAAAAAAAAAAAAAATCAGTTTAGCAACCTATATGCTGTAGCATAACCGTATTTTTATTTCATCTTCTCATTTTACATTTTGGAACAGTTTCAATATCCAAGCTACATCATCACAATTGAGTGGTAGCTATGAAAAATAAAAACTTAAAACTGAACAGAACAAAAAACAATCTCCGATCTCCTCAGCACTGGTAAATATATACACACGCTGTATGTGCTACGTACTGAGTGTGAACATACCGAATTTCCAGCTAGACTTTCAACTTTGAGAAGCAAAGAGTTGTACAAAATGCTACCACCTTACCAGTGTGAGGTGGTAATCTTAAAGAATTTATCACCAAATGACCTACCTACAATTCTGACAAAGATACTCATTTCTCTTTTCATTCAATCCAATTAAGTTGCACTTCTTACAATTAATCTCCTGAATGGAATATATAGACGTGAAGTCTCTTTACTGATGTTTTTCCCACCTGCAGTTACCTACCTTCCAGTGTTAGCTTTATCATCATCCTCTTCCTCATTATCAGAGGCAAGGAAAGGGACTGCAGCCAAATCTTCATCCTCTGCACGTATACGTCCCAGTATGCTGAGACCATGTATTTTGCAATCAATTCCAGAGCTTCTGCACTGCTTGATTGCAATCTCAATATACCTGTGATACTAAGGAGAAAAAACAAAATTGCCATCTTTTGGGTTCTGTACACCTTCACGAAAGGCAGGAAAGACTTAAAACTTTCGCTCGACTTTGTCACAACAAAATAAATCTGTAATAAATCTGGCTTTTCAGCACTACCTAATTCACACTTTAAGATAAACATACGGCCTCATAAATTTAAGAATGATTTCACTTCAAATCTTCTAAAAATTCAGTACACATTCCTTGTTGTTACTGAAAACAACCAGAACTACTATCCAAAATAAGCTTTACCACTCACCAAAATGAACCCCAGATTTAAGTTTAATGGGATGCCATCTTGGCTTATAGGTATACATCAGAAAAAAAAAAAAAACTAAAATACATTGACAACTAAAGATATAACAAAGTTGCACTGTGATTACAGCAAACCTTATCAGACTAATTAACTTTACAACTGCTAGAAATACTTCTAATATAGAGGAAAAGTAAAATACCACACTTTAATAATCACAACAGTGCTTTTGATCAATCTCTTGCAACAAGATATTTTTCAGTTGCATACAATAATAAATCTCCTTACACAAGCTTCACTTACTTCTGTGCAATCACTGAGAAGAGGCACTGTGGTGTCAGTAGGATTTATGTTGATTGTCTTTAGCTCTATAAGGTTATTTAAGGAATTCCCCCCTAGAAAACAAAACATTGAAAGAAAAACACAATAAACCACAGAGTTTGTGCCATGAACAGACACTACACATTAAATAGATGGCTATACTAAATGAAACCAGATGAATACCTACTGCTGGATGTACAAAAAAGTATTTTTCAGACTTCTCAGAGTACATTCACATACCTGAAACTACAACTAAAGAAGGCATGTAACTGCTGTCTGCAGGGTCCACTACCATCTTTAGTCTGTGAACAAGAACATCTGGAAAAATCTCCAAGCGAATCCAGTGCTAGGGAAAAGATGAAGAATTTCATTTTCAGATAGTATTCTTAAAGATCACTCTGTAATTAAGAAGAATAAATGTGTGCTGTTTCTCAAAAAAGAATGAAAAGCATTCTTGAATGGTATAAAAAACATTTACAAGGGTGGAACCTGGCCAGTCCAACCCCAGTACAAGAGAAACAGTTACAGCAAGTAATGGATTTCACTCAAGAGCAACATCACTGAGAAGAAGACTGAGAAAGCACATTGTCCTTGGTGGTCAAGAAACAGGACATAATGTACATCTAGGACTGGTCAGCGTGCACCCACAACCTGAAGGAAGGATACTTGGGGATATTTTCAGCATAACCACCAAGAGAGCACCAAAGCACACTGGAGAGAAATCTAGCTGCAAATCCCAGTGCCTGGAGGGGCCAGAAAGCAGTGCTGCAGGCCAATAAAACCACAGACAATAAAGGAGGGCAAGTAAGAAGCGGTCAGAAATAGTTTTACCAAGTAACAACAACATACACACTTAAGTAATATGTAACCAATGACTGTTAAGAAGAATTGTCATCAGTTACTACACTGAAAAGGCTATCAAGAATTGTATATGACCAACCCCAGAAGAAAATAATTACTGTTTCAAAAACCACTTTTTTTTTTGTAATTCACAAGAAATACTTAAAATGATGATGCACAGCTTTAAAAACAGGCACATTTACCATGAAGAAACAGAGTTGTACTTCAGATGTCTGCTTTTACTACTTTGCTATCTTACATGAAGGTAACAAGCAAACACATCAGCAAAGTAAGGTAAATAGTTATCCTCTTGAGAAGAGGGTATGCCAGAATGAACCAGTTACAGCTTAAAGTTACCTTTCCTTGTGAGCCAGAAGACTGCCAGCACTGCTCACTGCCATCAATAAGACGCGAAGCCTGATTCACAGAGGATGAGACATTCAGATTCTTCACTATCCTTGACCAATCATCCAGTAGCATTCCCCGCTGGCTGCTATGCCGTCTCTTCAGCTGCTTTCCAGAACGCCCACAAAACACTGGAGACTGACCTGCACGATTTAATGAAATTTTAAGCATGTAACTCTCAAAGAAAATTGCTCTTATTGGACCCATAAGGAACGTGATAGGAAAAAGAAGAAATAACAGACTTCAGATACATAGTCTCAAAGTAGAACAGGTAAGCATGCCACATATATATGGTAATACTAATCATGTTTAAAAGACATAGCTTGAAATTTATTCCTTTTTAAAACGAGTTTCCATCACTTCATCTGAATATGCATTTTCATGCTTGTCATCTAGGGTGTCATAGCTTCTATTCATATGATTGATTTCTAAAACCAAGCATGATTCAGTTAAAAAAAAAGTTAAGAGGAACTACTCTAATATCTTTAGGAATTACTATGAGTTATTCCTAAAATGTTCCTTCCTTTTGAAATATATATCAAAATTTATGATGACATAGGCATACAATTCAAAACACAGGCCCACAGCATATGAATTTCGTACACCACCAGAAAATACGAAAACTATACAGCCAGCCCTCAACAGAAATCCATTACAGGAGAATACACTGAGCTAACTTGCATCACTCAAAAATTCTGAACCTTATTCAAGAGTAAGAAAGGTTAGTGAACTGTAGTTTTCTTCCCTGCAAAAATGTACTTTTTTGTCCTTTCACTGATGTTTGCAGATTCTAGTAAGCCTGACAAAAACAATATTGCGACTCTTCTACCCATTAGACAGTGCAATGGGCAGGACTACAAATACACACTGTAATAACCATACAGCCATTAATTGATTTCTTAAACAGATGGCTTTCTTGCTCTTGAAACAAACCATCGTATAAAAAAAATACACATCCAAGATTTCGAGTAGGGAATCTGTTTTATTCCTTTTCCAAACTAATCAGACTGGTTACATGTAAACATGAAGAAGTTTTAGTTCAAAAGCCAGCCTAATTTTGTGAAAGCTAGGTATTAGACTGATTCTTAGAAGGGGAGAAAAGAAATCAGATCGTTTCAGATGTTAATAATAATGCAAAATCCATAGGTTTGAGAGTTAGAATGGCTGCATCTGTTTTTCTCTTGGAAATAAAAAAATTCTGATGAAAGTCATTTTCAAAGGTTTCCCTATCTTATCACATCTGTCCAGAGTCTCCACATCATGGAGGAAGTGAGGTAACAGCCACCACACATTGCTAGGAAAACCATTACCAAGTCTAAGAATGAATCTTAGGTATTTCAAAGTTGCACCTCTTGTCCTAAGGATCAATTCACCTACATTCAAATTGAAAGGAAAAGGCTGACTATGCCATTTTTCTTTTTCTGTAGCTACAAACTCAGTTCTGACAAAGAGTTATTGTCAGATAGTCATATTTTTTTAAACTTATTCAACACTATAAAGAATGCTTAGGAGTTGACATTTTGGTGTAGTTCAGCACATGCAATTCTAACAGCACTATGATGCGTTTTGTTGTCTAGAGGGCAAGTCCAAATAATTTCATTACAATATGATGTTGAAATTCGAAGTTGATATTTTAAAACAAACTCATTGCATTTTGAACAAATCTAAGAAACACCTGGATTCTGAAACTTACCCGGTTCATTTATTCTGCCAAAAGTATGTCGGGTGTTATGTTTCCTGGTTTTAAAACAGGTTTCACAAAAGTCAAAATCATCACAGTTTCTGCATTTGAATCTAGGCCCATTGATAGGAAACATCTGACAGCCATCACACCTGATTTCACAAAAGAACAAAAAATACATATACTTCTAGCAGTTTTCACTGTAGAAGCTAACTGTACTATCAGTCAAAGATAATGGAGTCAATTCAATAAAGTGAGGAGTAACTTATATAGACTAGTTCATCACTCACGTGACTCCGGGATGAATGCTGGGGACAAGTTCCATTTCTGACAATAAGCCAGTCCAATGAGATTGCTGAGGAAAGTCTACAATGACATCTTTTCCATTTGCACTAAAAGCTGTTGCAAAAACATATAGAAAATACAATGTGCTATAAACCTCTGTGAAATGAAACAGAAAGTGTCCAGTGCCACAGTCAACAGACCAGAAAAAAAAAAAAAAAAAGTCATTTTCATAAGGAAACCTTTATTTTAACAAAGCTATACATTAACCTAATCAGATACCCTGGGAAGAGGTAGAGGGAAAAGGAGTATTGAAGACACACATATATATATATATAAATAAACAGAACATTTATCTAAACAGAATATAGATAAAAACATATTTAAATTCCTTGACTGAATTCCAACGGAAGAGAGTATTTCTAAGCACAAATAGCTTGACCAAAATCTGTACCTCTTGAAAAAAAAAAAACTCAACGCCCCATGGATTACTTCTGTAACATCACCTACAGGTTGCCATTAGTGTACCTCACTTTCACATGAAATCTTCAAGTCATACTTACTTCTTAAAGGGTAACTACATTTGTGGTTCATCCAGACAAAGTCTAAATGAGAAACTGTGCAGGAAGCTGCAGATTCTCAAAAAAAGCTCAAAAAGAGGCAGTTGCAGAATACTGATCTCTGAACTTGTCACTGACATCAAATATATTCTATTCTCTTATCATCAAGAAATATCCCATACAACAGTGCATGCCTAAAAAAAATTCTCTCCTTAAACACTGCAGAAAGTCTGTGTGGTTTCCAATTTTATTGCCCATGCCCCATTTTGCACATACATACATTACCTTTGACAACTCCCACACTTCGGTGAGTAACTGATCCCCATTTGTATTTGGGTGTGGTAACAGAGGTTTTCACTCGCACTTTGTCACCGATCTTGATATGGGAGGCAGAACTCTGTGGTGGGAAACCTAGCAGTTGCAAGAATAAAATGCATAGTAAGTGTTCCTTCAACCTCCAAAATCGATCTCCTTAGCATATCATTTGTTTTGTTTTTTTTTGTTTTTTTTTTTTAATTAAGAAGTTAGCAGTGAACTTACCTAAAAGCTCAACATGGATGTATCTGACCCAGTAAGTACCACCCTTTTGTTGCCAATCACACTGTACATTGAGGTCATGCAATCCATCTCGATCCAATTTAATAACTTTGCCGACATCTCCTTCACAAACTTCCTCATAGGTTCTGCAGCACCTAACCATCATCCCCACCTACAGAAAAAGAACAATAAAATGCCTTAGCTCTGCAGAGATGTTTGTACCAGAAGAAAAAAAGTGTTTTCCATATAGCTTTCATCACCATGCTTACCTGAATATTCTCTCTCACATACACAGCATAATCATCATTACTTAAGAAATCCGCTCGTTTCTTATACGTCTGGCTCTCTGTTACAACAGCACCACTTGACTGGAAAAAAAAATCCAGCATAAACATATAACAGTTAAAAACTCTGTTTTCAACTCAGATAAATAAAATTGTTAGCAGAAAATGAAGACAATCCAACAAAAAAAACCAATATAATATCCAAGCTATATGCCAAAAGGGGAAAAATCTTCAAGTCAACTCACTATGCGGGTAGCATTTATGAGCTACTTTAAAGCTTAGTTTCTAGAATGACTTGCCAAGGAACACAGCTGCAAATTTTCAAAATGTGGGAAGCAATATGTAAGTTGCTCATATGAAAACTGTTCGCCAAAGAAAATCAGTGCAAATAGGATTTGTGAGTAATCTACTTAGCCTTACATATATACACTCACATTCCACTCCTTAGGTTATGTTTGCAGAGGGAAAAAAAAAAAAAAAACAATGGGTGAACAGTAATCTCCAACTTAAACTAACACTACTACTCTTTTTGTTATATAATAGAATGGGATTTAAAGCATTCCCTTGGAAAAGGAAGACATCAAAAAAGATAGAATTATAGTTATGAGAAATCATTTGTTAAGAATTGAGAATTATTGGATTCCAGATGTAAGAACAATTTTTAGAAAATTGTGTTGGGCTTTAAGCATTCAGTACGTTCTACTGAAGGCAACATAGACCACACTTCCTTCCTGCAATACTGGTATCAGAACCCAATGTCAAACTACTGTACTGAAAGAACTACTTGCATTCCACTACTCCCTCTGTGCTACTCGTACACATACATCTCCATATTATTCTTTAGTTCCTTTATGGTATCTTTTAGAAACATATGGCCAACATGGTCATGAAAGTCTGGGACAGTACAAAATTCTTGAACTCTAACCAAATTCATAAAAAAAAGAAGAATTACAAAATTTGCGGTCAGTTTGCATGACTTAGTTTTTATTAAGCTGATACTTACCACAGGACAAGCAGCTTCAGCTTCTTCCACGTCCTCTGTTATTTCTTCATCCGAATATTCATCAGAGATAGTATCAGCATCAGAGAGATCAGTAATCTGAACATCAGGGTGATCCAACAACCAGCCAACCAGAGCTTCCACTCCTAATACAAAAAACAAGCACAGTCTTAACTGAGGGATTCTCTGGCATTCTTAGTACAGCATTCAAATAGGGAATAGCTGCTCCCTTTTACATAGCACTTAAACAAAACTTCCTTCTCCTCATAACATCACCTAAATGAAATACCTGGTAACCCAGAAGCACTTCCAGAGGTTCCAGACAGAGATTTTAGTGCAAATTCAATGTTTTTCCTAGGAAATCCCATTTCCATAAGCTGAACTACAATGGGGAGGGGTGGAATTGGAGACTGCTTGCGTTTCTTCACTTTTGTGGGTCGGATATGCTGCACGGTGATGGGTGTTGTAGCCTCACTAGAGCTACAGTCTTCAAACACTGGAGTTGAAGGATGAGTAGATTCTACTGCCAGATACTGGCACACTGCCAAAGCAGCAGCCTAAATGAGAACAAATATATCAGTCCAAGTAAAAGAAGCATATTTAGCACATGGTGTGTGTGTGTGCCTGAAATTAAAGGTTATTTAACAAAAAGGGTTCAGTGCTACCTTTTTTTTTTTTTTTTTTTTTAAAACCTAGAGCGCAACAAGTTTCAATAGGAATGTGAATTGGAAAGTTATTTATTAAATTACTTAGTAGGAGAAAACACAGACTCTACCTCAAGCTCCTGTTTGTCAAATATTGCTTTCACAGGTGATGGTTGCGTAGCAGCTGTCAAAAGTTGCTGTAAAAGAATCATGGGAGGCTGAGGTCCTTCAGGAGACATATCTCCTATGTCGGGAGAGGCAACTGCTCCATCCTCTTGAAATAAAAACATTATTTTAACCAAAAAACATGTAATAGATGTCAATCAGGGGACTTAGCCTGGGGCCTATCAGTAGATCAAACATATTGTTACTCCTCCCACAGTTCTCCTCGACAGGAAAGATATGTTTAAGATTAAACCATGTGTGTTACAGCTTCCATACAAGAAGCAAATGAGATTTGTAGATACTAAACACTAGCTTTACAAAAATTCACTAGAAGATGCCTAGCAGAAAGGGCTCACTAGACAGTGAAAGCGCTCAAGTAACTTCTGAGCTGACCTTGCTACAATAACTTCATTGTATCAAGGTTGACAATAAACTGCTTTATAAAGAACTAACAATCTCCTTTTCAAATTGATCCAAAAACCATGGTATCTACTTTCTGGACTGAGTCATTTCCCTCTCTAATACATCCCATGGGAAGCATTCCCAATAATTCATCGCCCCTTCAACAGAATATACATTTTGTGAATCAACTGGCTCACAAGGCTACGATTCTGCAACTTTCATATTTAATTTTACATTCTTAGAATAAACAACCATGTTTCCTAGATCTTTGCTGTAGGTATTGTAGAAAGCATTCTCACTGATTTAACTCCAATAAAAAGATGGTTTTGTATTTGAAACAATAATAGAGCATTTATAGTCCTCATGCACTTAATACTGGTGCAGGTTTTTTTTTCCTTCCTAGGAAAATTATGGTAGAAGTAAAAAGTTCAATTTGTAGGGAAAAAAAAAAAAAAAAAAAAAAAAAAAAAAAAAGACTACTGTGCTAACCTAAAATTTGATAATTGAAAATAAAATCAGAAATATATGAATAAACTGAACAAATATATTCATATATTTACCATGTTATATGCTTCAGAAATGCCCAAAGAACTAAAAGCTAGAAGGGCAACAACAGCAATACTGAAAGCTGGTAGAACTTACTTTATTTTCATGTGTAGAATGAATGTACTTCAAGAATTAATTCAAATTAATTAAAACTACAGTTCCTTAAAGTCCTTTTGAGGTTCTACTTAACACATTATACCTTGGTACTTGTTGCACTGGAAACTGCACAACATCTGAATTCCAAGGAATATCTAAATGAGACCTCACACTTTAAGCTTTGTAATTATAAAAGACCTAAAAATTTTGCTAACTCCAATACTTCAGCTTCAAACACTTGACCCATTTATTCTTCAAAGCCTAAGTGAAAAAGTCGAAGTGCTTTTGTGATGGATATGCTCAACTCCTGCACTCAACAGAAATCTTAGGCAGGCTTATGAACTACAGCAGGCCTTGATGTGACCATTCCCTGAACTGGACAGCTCATCAATAATAGAACACCAGGTGGGTGCTCACAGTCATGATTATGATCAAAAAGGGTACAGTCCGACACCACAGAAAGCTTAATTCAAGCTCTCCTTGCTGAAGCAGCAGGCTGCACAGCAGTGATCTCCCCAGGAGCAGGAATGCCTCTGAAGTTTGCTTCTCAAGATCGAGGGAACCTTACCAACTATCCTTGTTGGTGAGTAAAGCTTTGATTTATATTCACATTCAGCAACTTAAGTGGTAGACTAATCACTGTGACTCTTGTCATTGTAACGGATTAATGATATCAATCTGTGTATGATAAACCAAACTGCTGCCACATCTCTAGAACCACGCAAGTGTTGAATATCTTCTGTGACAACTTTTAATAAACAAGGTTAAAGCAATCCTGAATTTTCATGTTTAATTTTCAGTTTTTAGAGGGCAAACCTAATTTCTAGACTCCAACTGCAATCAGCCATGCTTACAGTCAGGCGCTCTAATGCCTACACAAACAGTGACACACGCAGGTCGCATTTCAGAATACCTCCAGGATTTAATGCACTCTCCTGAACAGCTGGCTGAGATAAGATCTGCCTTAATGTATCCTGGTGCGAGAGCAGAGCTCGGCCTGCTTTCAGTATGTACAGCTTTAATTGCTGGCATCTCAGTAGGTCCAAATCCACTTGACCTATGAGAAATAGTAAGCAGCCATTAGCACTAAGCGCCTTTGTAGTACAGGAGAAAAGTTATATTCATACAACTTCAGTGCAAAAGATCAATTTACATGCTGTGTGAAAGCTTGTGAAATGTTACTAAGTACATGAGTTGGTTTGAACTGCACCTAGATAAGAAGTCTGCATACATTCTATTACTCATGATATTAAAAATAACACTTTTCTGCTTTTCACAACTCAGACAACCATGCAGCTCAAATATGCTACAGTAAGTGGAGTTTAGATGCTATATGCATTTATAACAATTCAACACAACAAGATCAGCCCTAAGTCATATTTATACTTTCTCGTCAAAGTAAAAACAGTAACCCATTTACAGTGCAGGACAATTCGTTCCCTAGCTACATCATTCTCATAAATACATATTATTCAATATAACTAAGAAAAAAGGTAAAGTTTCATAAAATCCTTTTTCTTACGTATGTTTGCTATTATCTAGTCCTAAAAAAAAAAAGAAAAAGAAAAAGAAAAAAAAACACACCCGCACCATCACTACCATCATCAACAAAAAAAAACATCTGTACCTGAAAGACCCTGACTGGGAGACTTCATTCTGTGTTTTTCTATTTTACTTCCAGCCAGATTTACTAGTTGAGCCCAAATGGATAGCATAGGTTCAGTGAAAGGCAAGTTGTTTACATTAAAAGCCACAACTGGAAGCTGGACAGCAGGGGAAGAACCAGACAAAAACAAGAAACCAGTAAGCATTTCACAAAACTTGACAGAAT
Organism: Penelope pileata; assembly: GCA_013396635.1. Lineage (NCBI taxonomy): Eukaryota > Metazoa > Chordata > Aves > Galliformes > Cracidae > Penelope > Penelope pileata. The sequence continues at coordinate 243,948 of WBMW01005313.1, forward strand.
CATTCAGAAGTTTGACTTGTTATTAACCAAGAAAGAAGTAGCATGTCATACTGTTCTTGCCCAGAAACAACTGGAGAGGATTTCTACACCCTGCCAAACTCCTGAACTTGTATTTGAACCACATAATCCCAGATCTAGTTGATGAAACCAAGACACAGTTAGAGCAAGGAAGAACTGCTCTCCCTGAAGGTGACTAGTCACTTTGGCTGTGCTTTCACTAAGGCTGTATTAACCAACTCAAGATTAAGATTCAAGCGAAAACACCTAAGAGTTCCTACATTAGTTAGTAAATAAAGACAAACAAGCTTTTCTCATGCAAGAGCTATAAATCATGTTGTCAGGACTTGGGATTTTACTACAAGTAAAGGACTTGAGCTCGAAACTCTTTTTCTTTGCCTCTCCAACAAATGAAGGCTTCAAAGGCTCTGCAGAGGCTTTTGTGAGTATCATCTCAGATTAGCATTCAGAGCACTGTATGTTTTGGAATGTCAATGTATTTACCCATTGAAGAACAAATACTTTTTTTGCACTGTATCAGTCTTCAATTTTGCAAAACCATACCCTTGCCTGTATTCAACTCTCAATAAAACAAACTTACTGGTTTTAATTGATTCAAAGGGCACACTCTACACGTTCGCATGTCATAGAACTGAACGGTAATTTTCCCTTTTGGGGTGATGCGTGTCACTGTGCCTTCTCCAAATTCATCGTGAACTACTTGACCACCCAGTCTCAAGCGACTGTCTATGCCACCAATCACGGCTAACACTGCCATTAGGCCTCCCACCTCTGGATTCTCAGTGTCAGGGAAGTAGTCATCCAAAACAGCCTAGCAAAGAACAATAAAATTAACTGTAGGGGGAAAACATATACTTCAATCTGTTTTAAAATACAAAGTTAATTATATATATTTCAATTTAAAAATTACAACACAAATAAAATACATATATAAACACAAAAAATGGTTTCAAAATTAAGCTTAATATTGTTTACGTTTAATATTTATCATTTCAAAATAAATATTGCTATAAAAATGAGCTTATTTTAAAACGTGGAAACTACCCCTTCTGACTGTTTTCCTGCAAAGATGTGGGTGATGGAGGTTAGCTGAGAGTTGATGTACTTGTTTATGAGTCCATTCCACTGGCTTAGCGAATGGAGTGTCCTCAGCAGTGCCACTATCTCTTCTGCTAAAGTACTACTGTGAGTTGCAGTTAGAGATGCTTGGGGTCTGGCCTTTCTCCTTCTCAGAGTAGATTCTGAGAAGAAAAAGCAATCAGACAACAGTTATCAGTTTAACACACATTTTCCATACATAAAAATAAGCCATTGGGGAAAAATTCCTCTACCTCTGAGCAGTGGGATATCTGAAGAACAAGTACTAAGCAGGCTGCCTAGAAAACCAAACAGTTTTTCCACAAGAAATTTCATGTCTCTTGATCTTTCATTTTTATCCCAGGATGGAAGTACTGCTTTCAATAAATGCACAGCAAGAATCTAAAAAGAGAACAAAATTAGTATTATTCCATTCAAAGTCACCAAGTATTAGGGAAATTACCAAAATATTAAGTACAGAAGAACAGTTAACCAGTTAGCCTTCCTTTGTAGTTTTTTCTATAATGCTGATTTCTTGCTGGCTAATAGAAATTACAGAGCTACCAATTTTCTGTTTGGTTTGTTAAGGAATATGTTAAAAGAAGTTGTGGGTTGGAAGTCAGTAACAATTTTATTGTCACATTTTATAAGTTAATCCAACCTCTGCAATATTTAGGACATCAGACAAACACACAGTGGGGAAACAACGTAAGTGATATAAAACTAAAATGGGTAGGAAGAACAGGAATGAAGAATGGGAACTGTTCAGATTACAGACCTGGAACTTAGTACTAACATGTATTTCAGAATGAAAGCTTCTGTAACGAAGGTAAAACCATGAGATGTAAAAACTCATTTAAAACTCATTAAAAACCATGAGATGTAAAGCCAAATGATACAAGAAAGCAGAAAGCAACCAGCGTGACAGGGAAGTGTAGTTACTGTGTAACTAGGGCCTCTGACACAGTGTAAGACGAAGGAGCTGCCTCTCTAAATCGAGATAATGCAGGGCTGACAAGAAATATGAATGGAGGCACAGCAATGCTGTCTCTTGCATGGCTTTCTGGAATATATTTTTAAAATGCTGTCTTGGCCTCACACCTGTGCAAAAACTTACAAATGTTTTACGTCTAAACAATCTTAACTAAGGAGACAAGATATCATTTTTCCAATTAATAAAGAACTTGTTTAAGGACATTCCCCATCTTGTGTTTTTGGTTTCTTTTATTGTTGTTGGGTTTTGTTATTTTGTTTCAGTTTTTGCCAACTCAAATAGTTTTGAAATGCACACATTACCTGTCTTTGTAGTGAAGCAGCAGTGAAAGATTCATGCCCCTCAACAATTTTCATTAGCAAAGTTATCCACTGAGATGTACTAAGAGTGCTGCACATCTGAGGCATGAGTGCTATGCTTCGAATGAATCCCAGCGTGCACCAGCTCCTATGTTGTTCTTTATAAACTAATTTATTCGGCAAGGAAGCTAAAAATAGAAAGATATATATGTAACAGTTGACTTTTCCCATCAGCTATGCTGTTCTGTATATACTACAGAGTCAGTGGGCTTTTCTCGATGAATTACAACACTGAGTTATTAAAACTGTTCTTATAACTATTAACTTCAATTGTAGAGCCTGTAACTAGTTTTCTTAAATACGCCTTTAAAACAGTTCTCATCCTTAAATTATTTCCTCAATTCAAGTAGCTAACAGCACTAGTCTTGAAATTACACAACTAGGAAATGAATATGATACATCCAGTCACACTCTTCTCCCCAAAAAGAGAAAGACTACTAAAAAATTCATTATGTCAGCCAACTGCATACATCCTAATGCTCAGTATCTCAGACATTTCTCCTGCTATTTCTGCTTGTGTCCTAAGAAAGCTCGAGATCATTTACGTCACTTTTGTTCACAACTAAAGATTTTAAGGTCAGAAAATACATTTCCTAGCCTTTGGCCTTAAAAGATTAAAAACTTGTAACAAAAGATTTACAAATTTATAAGGCAATAAAACAAAACGGAGGCACACTGCTGAATCAGACTATGCCTATAAAGTATACCTGTTTTATCTGTTGTTCCACTTTCCACAAGCATACGGAGTAGGCCACACAAAGTCCTAGTAGCATCACTTTGCATGACTTCAGCATGGACACCGGCAGAGAGACACAGCGTCTGCAACAGGTTCACGGTACTTGTCAGCATCATGGACGTAGGGTGAAGATTCCTTTCAATCTGTTCTCCTTCTGACGAAAGACACAAAAGGCAAAGAAATACGAATAGTATCAAGCCAATCTTTTTCCCAGAAAGTTCTGAAACAATCAAGATGTGAGAAATTCAGAGTAAATACTTCCTTAATACGAAGAAGATTCCTTATTTCAAACTATAAGGGCGAAATACAAACCAGACATTTTGTGCAAATAATTCCAACTTTCTCTCCAGCAGTAAACTACTTAGAAGAAATTCAGAATGTAGTGCCAAGAACAGGTAAGAAGTCTGACTAGACTACATAATTAGGCCACATAAAATCCACACTTGGAAATGGCAACAATATATGTTGAAAAATACACCTCCAGATACCAGTAATCAGCTATTTCAACTGGATAATCATGTTTTCTTTGGCACATGAATATGCAACTAACATGACACTAATCTTTCCATCCTCTTTTCTCATGGTAAAGATATTTTACAAAAGATTCTGGTCAAAAATCTACACCTATTAAATTAGTCTTGTTAGATTCAGCATTTTCTCCTGGAAGAGAAGCTTTTGTCATATCACGTCAGTTTTGGAATTCAACTAAAACTTTACCTTTTGGATTGATGTTTTTCGTTTGTTTTTCCCTTACCAGAATCATCCTCAGTGTCCGAATCCTCTGTTGTGGGCTGAGCTGCTGGTGGTGGCTCGGCTAGTTTGAGATCATATTTTCCTTCCTTCCCCATTCTGTAAGAATTTGTACTTCCAGTGTCCCATTGCACTCTGATCCAGCCATCTTCTCCCAACTCTCCAATTACACGACCCAAACCTGGAGGAGGCCCATCCTGACAGAACAGAAAGCCTCAAGTTATACGATCAACAATATTATTTCATAATCAAAGTTCTATTGCTCTTTTTCGCTGCTAACCTCATGATTACGTGGTAAACATTCAATAACATTTAGAAATCTGGCATACTGTTGGAAAACATTTCACAATCTCCTAGAGAAATCCCAGTGAACTGCAGCAGTATTTATGTTTTAATCTATTTGCAACGGTACAAGGTAACAAGGCACAACAGAAGCGCCACACACCTAGTTGTACTTGAATAATCTTGTAGCAAGCATATGATCCTATTTCATTTCAAATCAAGTGTTAGAACATACTCACTAAAAAAAAAAATTCATCTCCAAAAATGAAGTTAAAGAAAACAATCTGTTTTGTGTTAAATCTCCAGATCTTTCAAATGTAAAATAATCTTTAACATTAGAATATAAAATTCACAAACATACAGACTTCAGATTTTAACACACCCAAATCTGTATGGAAGAAGTTGTACCTGATCACCCCATTTCCAGTCTACCCCTCTAACCACTCTGGTACCAATTTTCATCATGGCTGCCAGCTCTGGTCCAGAAACAGGGAGCTGAACTGGTGTAGTTTCCTTTCTTGACTCTTCTAGGACTGTGGCAGAAGCTCCATGAGAAGAGGCAATCATATCTTCTTCAATGTTGTCAGAACTAGGTCCTTAATAAATAAACAGAAATAGGAATAAAAATCATTAAAAATGGCTCCAAATTCTTGTAAGTACCTTTACCACACTTAAATTGTGCAGCACACAAGGCTTGTAACACAAAAGCAATAATAAATTTTAGAAAACTATATATATAACAATTTTGAATGCAAAGGGCTCTAAATACTTAGTTTTGAAGAAAACATAACATTATAATGATAAGACCAGTAGCTAAGTGGTTCTACTAACAACTTTTTGGAAAAAACATCATACAGGTATTCCAGTTAAGTACAAGAACAACTATTTCCTATTATCTAAGAAAACCAATTAAAAAAGGACCTGAATCATGTCAAAAAACACCACAAAACCACAGATCTAACAAAGAAAGCTTCCCACTGCATATATACAGACTAAGTTTTATAGATAGAATAGATGAAATTGAATGAGTAGAGTATGCAGTTCTTAATGTTTCCAGTGTTTCCACCAGAACTACACTATCACTTCCAAATTCTAGCAAATGAGAGCCATGGCAAAAGCTTGGGGAAAAAAACAAATCACTGAATGAAGGCTATAGTCAAACTAACTTCCTTCTCCATCACATTTTCACATTTACACCTGTGTTTTTTGTAGCAGGGATAAAGGTGAATAGCTTCCAGAACTATCTTTAAGTAGCAAATTCTGTAGTTTGTATACACCAACACGTAAACATGATTTCTTCCAAATACACTACGAAACCAGAAGATCTCTTACCTATCAGCCGCAGCGTCGTTTGCGTCAGTGCTAGCATGCCAGAGTTAAGGAGAAGGCTCAAGGTATTAGCACCATGCTGCAGTGTCAGCATGTTGAGCATGACTAGCAGGAAACGTGCTTGTGGAATAGTTCCAAGACTTGGTCCTGCTGGATTCTCATTTGTAATTGTTTGCAGAGGAACAGGTTGCACACCTAATTCAAAAGTAACACAAGACAGTTGGCATTTGGAGGCTACAGCAAAAAGATAAATTTGTTTGATTGGTGGCTTAAACTATGTCCTAATTCCACACTTAGCTTTAAGAACTTAAAAACTAAACTGCCAAGAAACTTTTTATAACAACTTAGATTGTAATGGTAAAATATCAGTAATGATTAATCAATCAGCTGTTGCTGAAAAACCAGCAACATTTCCATAAATATAGAAAAGTGAGTTGGAGGTGGGTGGAAAACAGATAACACACAGACCAAGTCATAACATTTCTCAGTACAAAGCAAGAGAGTTAATTTTAGGATTCCAATCACTGAGAACTTCAAAAAAAAAAAAAAAAAAGATTCACCTAGTTCTTTAAATTTTGCAGTGGCATCTAGCAAGATATTTCGGACATTCTGAATAGCCCACGCATACAATTTTCCAAAAGTTACTTCTAGGAGCATTCTGTTAAAAGGTGGGATCAGATCAACATCCTTCAAGCAGTCAGTAAGAGGCTCCCTTCAAATAAGAAAAACAACAACAAAAAAAGTAAGTATTCCTTCTCCTCACTGAATTGTGAAAGCTAAACTAAACAAAAAAAGGTTTTACCCTATATTGGCTCCTTCTGGAATAAGCCTCTGCCACCCACAGAACATAGCATACTGCACAGATGGAAGCAAAAAATTTTTTGCTGCCAATTTCAGAATAGTATCTATTCCCTCCAGACGAACTTCTGCTCTTTCCAGCTGCAAAAGATTAAAAAAATAAAATACAAGTGCTGTAATTACATAAATTGCTGATAAACGAATGCCCATTTTCATTCACTTTACCTGTTTCAATAAACATTTCCTCATTTTTTCTACATCTACTGGCTCTTCTTTAAGTGCAAATTCAACAATGGTGTTAAGGAGAGCAGATTGTGGATACAAGCCTTGGACATTTTGTTTCAGCCATTTGTACTTGTGAACACCTGTAACTGTGCTCAGAATTGGCTGCCACTTATCCTGTAAAACACAAAGGTAGCACATTAAACAAATTTTAAATTACTGAAAACACACGTGGTTTCACACAAAACCATGTCCAAATTTAAAATACTAGAAGGAGAAAATTCTTCAAAGCCAGAAAAAATATTGTGCTTTTTACTAACTCAGTATCTTGTTTAAAACTGCTACATACATTTTCAAAATCATTATTCTTCAGAAAAGAGGAGGTAACTCATCACTGCTTTTATACTGACATGAAGCTTTACTTGAACATTTCTGAAGATTATCAATAATCTTAAAATTAGAGTTGGTTTCTTAACGTATTCTAAATACTTATGCAGTACCCAAGTTTATTGTTAACAATTCTTCCAAGTTTCACTAAAACAATGCAATATACTTAGTTATACATCCCAAACATTATTATCGCATATTAAATGTCAATTTGCAGCAATCACTGCTTTAGCTCATTTTTTAAGCCCCTCATTATTCTCATTCATAAAGTTCTCATTCATAAAGTTGATTTAAAATCTGATATCCTACCTTGGGTGATTTGATTGGTATGGGCTTTTTATCTATAGGAACAGGACTGTGAGGTACAACGCAGGATTCCTCTAAGTCACTCTCTTCATTTCCAATTTTGGATTCTTCCACATCAGCAGATTCAGATTTTTTTGGCACTAAAAATAAAATAAAAAAAATTACTCCTTGTAATCTAATAGTATTTACAGTGTCATATTTTTAGGTTTATGCGATAATCTGAGCACATAAAACATGTAAGATCTGCCTGTGATAAACTGGAAGGGAACTCTAGTTGAACTTTAGACCTAACTGTTGTAAAACCAGCTCTGGAAATATCTGCAATATGCTTATATCTTTAAAGATCAACTTAAAAGCACTTTAGCATTTGTTGATCATATTAATTCATTTCCAGATGAACAGTTCTCTGACTACATTGCCATAATACAACATGATTTTTACTAAGATATCACTTCTAGTTAAACTGTACTAAAAACAATTCAGAAGGACTGATAGTGATGGATCACTTTTAACATGCTAGAACGCAAAGAAGCATGCCTAACAAACTTCTCTCATCTACCTGATTTTGTTCTAGGAACAGACATGTAATCATTGATTTTGAAATCACAAAAATGCAGCAGAAAGCAAGTCTCAAGAAGAACTGCAAAGTTCAGAATGAGCTTGATTTCCACTGTTTCAAAGAAAATAATACAGTATCAACATTGCCTTACCTCTCTTTTTTCTCTTTTCTCTAATTATTTTCTGAACCACCCTCCGCCATCGGGGCAAAGAACTCAGAAGTTTAAATTTAGACATTATGGAGAGATCATTGCAAACTGCAGGACGTAGCTCATTGAATAAGAATCGTAAACGTTCAATGACAGGAGCACAAACTTCCTTGTAAGAACGTCCTTGCTCTTGATGGGTCTGTAAAAAGCATTGAAAGATTAGATTACTTTTTAACACACAACTTTAAAAACTATAAGTTACTTTTTAAATAAAACCATTTAATGAAAAATAATCTAAACTTCAGTAGGTAAGCGGCTTACCTTAATCAGCGAGCATTTTGCTTGGTAGACAACACGACACACATCCACTACAGATTTTGGTAAGGTTCTGTGTTTCACCTGGTCAACTCCAAGGTTACCAGGATGAACAAGAGACAATGCCACATGACCTTAATGGGAAAAGACAATTTCTAAATATGCATTTCCAAAATCACGAGTAACAGAGTTTAAACTGGTCCAAACTGTACTCTGGGCCAGCTTTGACACAAGTCCACCTACCCAAATCTTCATGTTTCAGAAGACAACATAATAACAAACGTCCTACTTCTTCCACAGGATGCTCAGGAGGGAATGTGATTGGTGTTGTTAAGTGACACTGTTTACAGTATCTCTCTATTTGACACAAGAAGTCCTACAGAAACACACAAAAGCTACTTTTTAAATACAATGAAAGGATCCAAAGTACTCCAGCTAGCATTTAAATAACTTCCACAACCTGAACTAATACTCAAAAGTCAGAGATACCACATGATAAGCACTACTTAATACACAGTAATTACAACCCAGTACTACAAAGAATACCCTATATCTTTCTTCTTGTATGAAGGCCAACATGGCTACAGGTAACAAAGCTACCTTTGTTTTTAATCTCTTCTTCAGATACTCAGGACACCCAACATAATATTTAATTGCCTTCTCCTGACTCACTGTTATTGCTACCCTGTCCTCCTCGCAGGACTTTGTGTTATGTTAAGGGGTTTTTTTGGTAAAGAACCCGAAATCAAAGGGCTAGAAATTCTGAAGGTGTTACATAAGACAGTGATCAATACAGATCTTAAGGTCTACATAATATCCATGATTCCTACTAGGTAGGACCCTGCGGCCCAAGGTGCAGAGGGGCTTTAAGATTAAGGCATGCACACACCTAACACACAAAATACATTCACACTGACTAAGACAAGTCCATCTTGCTTAAAACGGAGGTGAGCATGTCTGTCAATACTACTAAAGCCTGACATCACAAGTAATGCATTTTTTATTTTTCCCCTCTAAGAATACATTTACGATTTTTTGCTCTCCCACTCAAAAATTCAGAAGAAGAAATGGAGCTGTTATAATATTAAGTGAACGAGAGCAAATTTCATCCATTAGTAGTGTTCAATCATTCTTTTCACAGACAGTAATTCTGAAATAACTTCTTCTACTGTCTGCTGTAACTTTTGGAGAACTTTCACCAAAGAAACTGCTTCATGCCAACGCTGTCAGCCTTCAGCAATGCTTTTATTGTTATTATTGGCTTACCTTCACAGTATGATCCTGAATATTATTATCTGCAATAGCTTGGAGAAAGGGTTGTGAATGGTCACTCAAAGTTAATCGATGTGAATACAGCTTTGATTTGTTTGGCGCTGTGTTCCCAGGGGAACTGCAGTGGTCTTCATCTTTTTCCTCATTGTAACTGTAATGAATCTGACTAGTTTGCAAGCCTCCAGAGAAGATAGATGACTTCAACCATTCTAAAATAAGAAAACACAAATGTAAATTCTGATGAAAGCTTAACTATCAAGACTCAACAAATCCTGGAAATGAAATGCATATACAGCTCCAAACAGAAGGTTTAGCAGCTATTCCGTTTGCTGAAGCATTTTCAGTTTAAAATAGGATTCTACAACTAAGAAATAATCAAGTAAAGGGCTGCCATCATCTGTTTAGAAATAATACATCCTTAGCTATTTTTCCAGTGACTGATATGGAAGTATACACTATCATCATGAAATTAAGATGTTCAACATGATATAATCCAACACCAGATGCTTTGGGCACTCCATAGAGTTAAATGTACTATACAGTTAGCAGCTATACAGCTTTCTCTCTCAGTATTCTCTTTATCTCGTATATTATGAAATTCTGGATGTTTAATTGTTCAAAATTATCATATAATTCTTATCTAAATCTTGCTAAATACTTGGACCTAGATGACTGCAGTAATTAACACTGAAGAATTTGAGTTTTGTCATCTTCTGAAAAACTGAAGGCATGATGTTAACTAGGGTTTTTTGTTTGTTTGGGTTTTTTT